>JAXCLR010000081.1:13635755-13674786 GCA_035584095.1 Annona squamosa
CTAAAAATGATAAAATTTGGTTTATAGATTAAATATAACTAAATTAACATGTTTATAAAATTATTTTTCAAAAAAAATTTAAAAAAATATATTTTTTGACCGGTCAAAAATCATCGGATTTACGACCGGTTGTAAATGATCAGTCTGCTGTAATGATTGGTATGCAAAATAGGACACAATAACGAGGAACTTCATATTGTATACTTGGTATGGACTTAAATGTCTCATATCCATTAGTGGCTTGAAATGTTTTCTTTTCCCTTTTATGTGTTCCTAACCTAACTTGTTATCTTAGGAAGAATGAAACCATTTGAGTGCGGGTGTAGAGTTGATTTTAATTTTAAATTTTTGATATTTTTTAAAATCTAAGTTGTCCATCATATTTTACTCTATTAATATTTTCATGAGATAAAAAATCATGTTATTTAGAGTTGTATGTAATTCATAATAAGTGTCAGTGCATAAAGTTATTTATAATTATATTTTAAACATAATGGATGGATTAGATGTGAAAATTTTAAAAATAGAACGGTTATAAAATACAACTGGTTGTATTAAAGCATTTCTCTAGTAACACATTAGTTAATTAATGTGTTATTAGTCGGATTGTGTTTCTATTTTCTCAATAATAAATATAAGGTTTCACATTGATTAGGAATTAGACTTTGTTAATTAGGTGAGCTGTATTATGTTTGTCATAAAAAAAATTTTGAAAAAATGAAAAAACAATGTAATGTAATAGTGTTAATGATTAGAGGTAAAGGAATTAAGAGCCTATTTGGTATTTTGCATAGCATGATGGGAAAGGAGGGCCATAATTCCCCACAGGATTTGATATTTTAACTACACAAGTATCATTATTATTATTCTTGTATTTTCAATCATTTCTTCACATCTTTTTACATTTCCTTTATTCTTAATTTACTTCATTTCATTAATCACATCATTCTCATGCTTTTTAAAAAAATTTCATTTCCATATTTACAAAATATTGAAGACTCCCAAAATTAAAATAGATAAATAATTATATGAAAAATCATTAAAAAGCAGTGCAATTTGGTTATTAAGATGTCATGTCATATGTGAAAGCGTGTGAAAAAATAAGAACAATTTTTTCTTTTTCCGAAATGCTATATACACTCAACTCAGAAAAAGTACATCTAAAGGAAGCCAAATGTAAAAGTTTCTTTTTTTTTTTTTTTTTTCAATATGTTTGATATCAATCTAGTGCTTTGAAGCCTTAACAGGTTTTGGTCCTGAGAAATCATTCACACGTAGTATTCTAACTCTATCTTTTTAGTTGATGAAAATAAACAAACGAACCTTATAAATTACGAATAAATATACTCGAACAATAAGGAAAAACGTACCTTTAGATGAAAATTCACAATTAAATTCCCCGTTCTTGTACTTAGGTTTCATCTTCAATTTCCTTCGCATCGTTATGATCTGTCGTATTCTTCCACACGAGACCATAATCCAACAGTGTGTGGTCCAAGGAAAACATGCAATGTTCAAATATTAATGGCTGCAATTTTGCAAATATAGAAATGATTTTTTCTTAGCCCACGTTCTGATTATGATTTTAATTTAGAAATGGCTGATGAATTCCTATACACGGTCGTTATCAAATCCAGAACGTCCATTCGGAAAAATATTGGGTGATGCAAAATGGAAGTCGATCGGTCAGACTTTCAGAGAATGGATTTGTCAGCACGCACGTGTTTAAATTCTTTCCACACGCATCTTCCACATTTATTGGCCACGGAACCTCACAACCATCACAAATGCATCCAACGGACACGTGCACATAGATTACATCCATCCGGTGCATCTGGAACTTCAGTGGCCTTTGACGATTTCTAAAATGCGCTAGCTAACAAAGAAAAAAATTCGGCGCCATGCGTTTCACTTATTTTTTAATATTTATTTGAAATTTTTTTCTCAAGTTGTGATCTTTTTTGACCGGTTTGAAATCCTGCGATTTCATACTGGTCCAAAAATGCATTTTTTTCAAAGCTTTCTTATAAACATGTTAATCTAATTATATTTAATCTATAAGTCAAATTTTATCATTTTTGGATATGTATAGATATATATTTTTATTTTTAAATATAAGGATATTTAAGTCATTTTAAATAATCTTAAAATGACTTAAGTACCCCAATATTTAGAAATATAAAATAATTATATACACATATTTAAAAATGATAAAACTTGATTTATAGATTCGATATAACTAGATTAACATGTTTAGAAAAAAGTTTCAATAAACAAAAAAATACATTTTTGGACCGGTCTGAAATGATCAAATGACATTTTTTATACAATTATTAATCTATATGTATTTAACATGTGCATCAATTTTTACCCTTTTTGATATTTTTAAATTTTTATTTTTAAAAATCAGTAGCATTTTTGTAATTTAAAATTATGAAAATATCACTGATTTTAAAAAATCTAAAAGTACCCAGAAATGGTAAAAATTGATATACATGTTAAACACATTTAGATTTATAGTTATATAAAAACCTTTTGAAAATATATATATATATATATATATAAAGTTTTTGCACACGGATGTACCAAAGTTAAGTGCACTCAAGTGCACAATATCATGACTAATCAATTTGGAGATAAAAAACAAAGGGCGCAGAAATTTTCATGGTAGGTATTATTCTTTTCAGTCTGGCACGTGATTAATTAATGAAAGTTGAATTCATGCACCCAAGCGCACTTAGCTTACTCGGGTGTAAATATGTATTTTCTTAATTTTTTTTAAATTTTTTTACAAGATTATTGATCTAAATATATTTAATATGTGTATCAATTTTTATCATTTTTGGATATTTTTATATATTTATTTTTAATTTTTTTAAATCAGTGGCATTTTATAATTTAAAATTACTGAAAATATCACTAATTTTTAAAAAAATAAAAATATATAAAAATCTTCAAAAGGGTTAAAAATTTATACACACGTTAAATACAATTAGATTATCAATTTTATAAAAAAATTTAGTATATAAAAGATAAGTTAAATAAACACAAGTGCACTGCCGGGTCCATGAAATCATTTTCCTTAATTATTTTGAATATCGTCAATCAAAAAAGTTATTTGAATGTCCGTCCATTTCAAGCGCGGCCACCACAGAAAAGTGTAACCTGCACATTTTCTGCTTATTTTACCAACTAACTCCCATATCAGTAATGTCTTATTTTGCATTTATTTGGTGCCAAAAACAGCAGTTAAAATGTATGTATTATGATCATAGGGTCATGTTCTACTTAGGCCAGGTAGATTTTCGGCCAGCCTAAAAAACTTTTTTATTTTTTACAAACTTATTTTTAATTTGGCTATTTTTGGAGATGTACAAGTATTTTTTTAATTTCCAAGTCAGTCTTCTGACTTTGAAATTAGAAAAATAGTTACATATTTCCGGAAATTATAAAAATTTGTAATATTAATTAAATCTGCCTAGGAAAATAGTTTTATAAAAAAAACTTTAAAAAAAGGTTTTTGTCAATGATCAACAGGCCTGATCTCATTACCTAGGTAAACATTAAATTAATTTGCATTATCCGAGATAATTAATTAATTAATTAATTAGGGCTCATGATTTCGGCTGTTCGGCTCTGAAAGTTCCAACCTGGTGCTTATCAGTTATCATCCATATATATCATGTGTATCAGTATCACACAAATTGCCATGTCAACATTTCCTGCTTTTAATTTATAGAAACCAGTTACGTACCCCTAATTCCTATGTTTCAATATTTGGACACGAGGAGTCGCAATTGATCACGCACGCAAATTTATTTATTTATTTTGAAGGAGCGCACGTAAATTTTTAAAATAACACACAGAGTAACTAGTGTAGTGCTGCTCTAGCAATAAGCCGTCATTTTCTCAGGATTGTTCATTTTCTCAGTGCTGCATGCTCCTCCGGGAGCATAAGATTACATCCCAGTTGAGCATGCGTAATTAAGGAATAAATTAGGCCTTTCATTTAAAAACTTAGTAAAACATGGTTCTTGGTTGTTTTGGATTTAAGGATTACATGTTCTCGTTCATTCATGAAAGAGAGAGTGCTTTAGTTGGAAACAAAAAGCATGTCCATTCGGATATTTCTTGTTCTAGAAATTATCCATTTTGTTATCTTAGTAAATGAGCTACTATTTGTCCTAATTACAGTATTCTTTAAAGGTAGCAGTAAAAATTGAATTTGTTGAAATCCGACTTTCTCTCCATCTCACTCCCCCCTCCAAAATCATCTTTCTGATCACTGTATCCTAAATTTTCCTGCCGCTTCCACTCATCCCCTCCAAGACCTAAACAACTTGTGAGAGTAAAAAATCATAAAAGATCGTAACCATTTGAATGCACCTAAATACACTTAGACTCAAATCACCTGGGTGCATTTAACTCTTTTTCTATTTTTTTCAATTTTTTCATTAAACTGTTATATGTGAATCAATTTTTACTACTTTTAAATTTTTTCCAGATTTTTAAAAATCAGCAAAAAATTAAAATGGCAACTGATTTTTAAAATTTTAAAAATAAATTTTAAAATCTTCAAAAATGATAAAAATTGATATACATGTTAAAAAAATATAGATTGACAGTTATATTAAAATTTTTAAAAATATATAAAAAATAGGTATTCGCAAAGATAATGAGAAACAAGAGGCATGAAACAAGGAAAATAGAAAGTGTGAGGAAGAAATGGAGAGGGCAATGGGCAAGAGAGAAAAGAAAGAGATTGAGGGAAAAAAAAAAAGACTCCAGTTTTTTTTTTTTCAGTTCCACAAAAAAATTAAATGTTTTCATCTTGCCCACTACTCGTACAAGGTTTTTGTATTCCCTGGAGCCAATATATTCTCATCCTCAAAAAGGAAGCCTTAGAAAAAAAAAAAAAAAAATCTCTTTTAATTACGTGACTTCCCTTCACATGCGTGTATGGTTGCCAGCCGTTTCATGAACGCACACTCTTATTTTCAAATTTACTTACGAAATTTCAGCCGCCTAAATGGACGGGCAGATAAGGCCGGACCATTATAGTTCTAGTGGAGGCTGCACCATTGGATCATAACCCATATATATTATTCTTACGACAACCAATTTAATTTCTTAATGACACTACACAGCTTGTTTATATATTTTTAAAAAATTCAGTCAGCATCATTATTTTTAAAAAATCAGTCAGCATCTTAATGACATAGTTGTCAATGTCTTTTATTTGCTTTGAAAAAAAATACATTTATCGCCACAGTGGTTGCCTGAGTGAGTCAGTAGGGTGGGAAGTTTGGGGTGGAAAGTTAGATAAAAGTATTTGTCTCATTTTATTTTTCTTTTCTAGAGTTGTCCTTTATCAGTTTATATTTGTAATTAGTATTATATACCCAACGATATATGATATTACAAATCAAGCTCATTCACGATTCTCACTTTAGAGGGACATTTTGTCCTCTGTTAGTTTATTGGTCATTCAATGTGGGTAATATGATTAAAAAACATTTATCTAATTAGGTATAGATAAGATAAGAATTTCACGTATGTTTAGGGGAAGCTCTTGACTTAGCAACTAGGATATGGACTGCATACCAATTTAGTCCGAGTCAACTGGCGTGCTATACTATAATCATTCCACGGTGGCAGTTAAGTGGTAACCTGTAATCCTTTAATTTGTTCATTAATCATAATTTTTATCTTATCTAATTATTAGTTTAATCTGTCCAATTAATATATTAGAATCTATTTTAATTGGGTACATCAGAACTGTTAATTTAGTAAAATCTCATGTGTAGTTCCAAGTTCCAATCAAGGTAATATTCTATTCATCACCCAGAAAGAACGATCAAAACATTAGAGATTGTAAAAAAGTTAGAGCTTTATCAGTAAAATTAACTGGGCCGAAATGGATGGGAAAATCTTAAGAGCAATAATATCGAGATAGTTTCTGCAACAACCTAATCAATTTAAAATAATTAAAAACAAATTGAAAAGACCAACCATCAATTGCTCCCATCCATGTGATGTGAGCCCCTGTCTAGAAGCACATGCATGTAGGGAGAGTTCTCTTTAATTAACTAATAACTTGTTGGCAAGTGATACAGCTAGAATATTATTGGACGGACGGTGAAGATGGGTTGGGCATCCCTAGATGTGGGATCGATGAAGGCCTAAGTTCCAAGGAAGATGTGCAGTTATATTATTATTATAAGCTTATTATATAGACTTAGTCAATGGACTATATATGATCAAATTGATCATCTTCGTTGCAAGTTGGTCACGTTTGCATGCCCATGCACGTGGAAGGTCGGCATTAGAATACGTATATATATATCTCTCTCTCATTATTTTTCAAATAACGTGTCTCACGGAAGTGGATTGTATTGATGTGGACTACTATTCCCTTGATAAACCAAAGAAATTTAAACCTGAATGGTCAAAGAACACCTTTAATTAAATATGTATAGGTTATCTACTTTTCAACTGCTTTTGCGTGCGTGGAGATTCGCAATGAGTTTAAACAATATTTAGAGGACCAAATCAAGGAACAGGTAATTACTGACATGAACTGTTGTTATTTTGTTTAAAATCAGTAAAGTTGATGAAGACCAAAAACTAACTGCTTAGAAAATGAAAACTTGGGAAGTTGCTTAGAATTAGAAATTTAGAATATGGGTGAGTTGCAGCAGATCTAGCTTGGAGTTTCGATGCATGCATCGGCCACCTAGATTTGCGATATTGTAATTTGCACCATTAATTTCGGATCATACATTTCGCCCTAGGTTGTCCAACGGTTAAAATTGTTAAGCTAAAATGAACAACTGGTAGCAGCGCAGGTGGTTAGAGCCGTGGACATGCATATTTGCTACTCAGGTAAAAATCTTGATCCTGCCAAGTGACAATAATTACTAATAAAAAAAGCCGAAATGTAAAAGTACTATCGCCTGTAGAATTCCAAACAAATATAACATTTGATTTATAACTAACTATCAGAACCTAAGTAAATACATGGGTTTTTGTGCTTGTAAGTTGCAGCTACAAAGTTTAGGTAAAATTGCAACTATGTTACCATGTTTACAAAATTTACATTTATACCCATAAAGTTTGCTTAAAATTGCAAACATACCTACAAACCTTAAACTCTTTTTTCAAATAATGAAAATATCCTAAAAATAATAATAATGAACAAATACAAGAAAATACCTTTAAATACTAAAAAAATATTCTTCATATTATGTGAGGAATATTTATTAAAAATAAAATTTTCTGGCATTTTAAATGCATTTTCGTGTTTTGTTTTATTGTTTAAAGGAGCATTTTCATCATTTCAAAATTTTAGGATATGTAGGTAGGCCTACAATTTATGGCAAATCTTGTGAGTAGAGATGCAAATTTTCTAAAAATTGCGGCATGTTTGTAATTTCCTCCTAACCTTGTAGGCACGGATGAACACACATACAAACACAAAAATTGGTCATTGAAATCAAATGTTGGCTGGTAAGGCATCGAGATGTCGAGATGTTTGCACATTGGAATAGGATAAGTTGGGTGCTGTGCATCAGTGCATGCACCATGTCCTCAAATAATTGGGATTCCGTGAGACAGCTCAGAACAGGCAGGCAATTGGGAGATGGGATACAGCATTTAATGTGGCATAGCTGGATCCTTTGGTCATATGACTACACGATCAGTGAACAACGGTAATTATGGGCCGTTAAAATATCGAATTGTTACACAAGCAGAACCCTTGAATCCGAGTTGGAATTGTCCACCACCAAATAACTAATCCAGTGAAAAGTGGGCGCAAGTAGGGCCTGTTTAGCCATACGTTTTTTGTGTGTTGTCAGCATTTTTACAAGTTTTAGAAGCGTTCAGCCTATTAAAAACGCTGCAGTTTTTAGAAAATAATGTGGAAAGCTAGTAATTTAATGCTTCCATGAAAAGTAATGGCGACAGAGTTTTTGTTGCAAACTGGCCAAAAAAACCCTAAAACAAAACGGAACCAGTAATTGTCGCTGATGTTATTTAAGGGCTTAAACAAGTCAGCTTTCCATAACAAGTCAAACCCAAGTAATTAAAACTTAGGTTTGTGTACATTTCAATGACTAGGTGGTATGTGTGGGTGTATGCATGTATAAGAGATCAGCCGGTCCAGACACACACAAACCAAAAAAAATAAAAAACCCTTATGGAAAGCATGTTACAGATTGGGCTCCAAACAGGGTCGGACCTCCCAATAGTCAGGCTGTGAGTTTATTTTCGTTAACTAGGCGGCTGAAGCAATTCTAAGTGTTTAATTGAGGTTTTCAAAACCCACCGTACAAACTGTTGAGCCGAAGCCATTTCCTTGAGGGGCTGCTGCTTGGATCCGTGGCTATTTGCTGTTCGATGGCAGCTGTAAATGTATGTCTATCACAAGCATAAATTGCGTTTAGATGTCATGTGCATTGATTGGCCAGGTATTAACGTCGATCAAGAAAAGATTACTACATTTATTATGTCACAAGAACTTTATGCCTGAAATTATTCTAAATGTCTATTTTTTATGGTATTCATATATTATATTATCTCAATTGATGTTACAATAAGGCCCTAAGATATTCTTACAATATTCAAACATCAGTGTACACTTATTTTAACAATATTCTAATTTTTACTATAATATTTCTTAACGTCCCAAACGACGGACTCTCCCGCGGAATTTCCGGAGAGAATATGCCACCACTGACCATGTAACTATTGAACAATGCTGCTGCTGTATTTGAAATGACGATGCTGTGAAATGCAGGTGTTGAGTTTCGAAACAGCGTCACCACTGCCTCAGTGGCCGAATGTCCATTGTAGCTAGTTGGACATTATGCATTTATTATTATTATTATTATTTTCGAAGGGTGACATTATACATTTATTGTGTCAGAAGGGCTGCGGTACTCTGTGACGCCCACGGATACATTGAATTGCAGGCCCAGTGGAGCCCAGAACCACGACATCTGACCATGAGTGGCCAGCGTGGCAAGAGCGGGCAATGTGCCTAAGAAGCTGTTGAGTGCGGTGGCGGTAAGTATAAATAGGGAGAGAGGCAAATGAGAACGGCATCCCTGATATATATATATATACATATATATATGGCTAGTTCCTTATTTAATCACAAATTTTATCTATAATTTTCCTTATACTCATAAATTTTTCAAAATACTATTTATAACTATGAATTTTCATCCTAATTTCCCATATACTCATGTCCTTAGGAATCTGTTGAAAGAGTTATCACCCCCCCATGAAATGACAAATATGCTCATCATTAATTGGAATTTTATAACTAAAAATTCATATTATAATGAATCTTTAATAATTTTATAACTATAAAATACTATATTATTTGAATACGAATCTTTAATTTTGAGAAAAACAACTTCAGATTATATTAAAACTTGGGCATATTTGTCATTTTATAAGGATTAAGGGCCCATTTAATGGATTCCCAATGGTATCGGTATATGTAGAATTAGAATGAAAATTCGTAGATATGAGAAACATTTTTAAAAGTTTACAGGTATAAGTAGAATTATGGATGGAATTTATAAATATAAGAGAGAGAGAGAGAGAGAGATTCGCCAAATGTGCATTTTCAGTTTCCTCTGGTAGATAATAGCAATTCTGATACCCAGCCACAAATCGAGTTCTCAAGTTCTCAAACTATTACAGAATGTTCTGCCTCAATTCTTGTGAATTATTGCTAAACAGAACTGCGTAAACCCTTTAAAGAAATGATGATGATTTACATTTGAATTAGATTACAATAGTGTGAACAATGAAATTTTACAGTCTGTACACGATATATTATCCATTGATGCTTTTTTTTTTTTTTTTGTTGCTTGGATGAAGGCTAATGCCCCACTCTGGCTTCGAACACCAGAGACCAGACCTCTTACTCTCACACGCATTGGTGTCAGCCACAGGTGTTGACATGCTTGATCTAATTTACAATTGGAGAATCAATTAGTTATTCAGGTAAGAGGGGCAAACGAGCAACGCTAGTACCGCCACTGTTGCCAGTCAATGAATCAAATCCCAATGTTGATCGCTCCTGACCACTCGAGCAAGATTCTGGGGACTTGCCAGAAGAGGTTTTCTTCTTCAGTTTCTGAGGAAGAATCTGCAACCTTGGATTTAACTCCGTTCCTGACTTCTCCGCAGCAAGCTGATAGCTCTCCACGATCTCCAGCTGGCGAGCAATTATCTCCGAGCATCTTGGAAGGAGTTCCACTGGCTCGCCACCAGGAATTACAATATACTCAATAGCAAGTCGAACCTCCTGACAAAAAGGAGTTATGTTGATAAACTCATGTCGTTGAAAGATATACAGAGGGAGTTAAGAAGAACAGGTTTGCACCTCCAAGGCATCAATCTCCTCCAACGAGGGCTTTCTCTTGGGTTCATCATCCTGAATTTCGATGTCACTAGCAAACTGTTTAGGTGGCCTACTCACTGGAGACCCATAGGTTTCCTTCCCTAAAATCGCGCAAATTGCCTTCATCATCTGTGCCATGGTGTTTCTCTGGAGTTTGGGGATCAAAGGACCAAGATAATCAGTAAGCTCATCAATATGTTTCAGAAGTATTCGAACAAAATGAAAGGGTACCTTGATAACAAAGATGGGCACATGGTAAAATTTGGCAACACCACGCATCCACGAGTTCTGCTTCAATTCAGGACTTGATACAAGAACTGCATCTGCCATTCCAATGTCATCTGTTATGTCTATTTCATCCTCTAGCCCCATTGCTTGTGCCACTTGCAATATATCAGCTTCTAAGATCTGTAGCAACACAACCAGTTGAGGGATTGAGGTAATTACTATTGATAAAATTTCACATTTATCAGTGACTTTTATATTTGTCAACAAAGCTACAGTTACTGACAAAAATTGTAGGTTATGAATGACGTAAATTAGTACCGTTGGGGGTTAAGTAAATATTGCATTATAAAAATTGACTGGTGTCTCCCAGACAGCCAAACACGCCCTTATTGGGGAAATAATGAGATGGATATCATGAAGGAACCATGAGCGTATCCATAAATATAATATGTTCAAACTTTGACACTCTTTGGCATCTGAAAGTTAGAGGTTAATAATTGCCTTCTACGTGGATACACAGAGCATCAGAGAGAATAATTACCTCATAAGTGTATACATTTACTGGTGAGCTCCAGTCACCTGTAGATATTGTACTTATCCCTTTCATTATGCTTTCAACATCAAAATTTCCAGTATTTTCCAACGGTTCAGTGTCAGAATCCTTGTACTGCATACTTGTAACCATGGATTCTTCGTCATGTTTTTCCTCAGGAATCCATGTGGATTTAATAGCATCATCAGAATTAGAGTCTGTGCAACGGATTTCAAACGGAGGAGGCTTCCCTAGTATCAGAAAACAATGAAGATTATTGTTAAAGAAAAAACCAGAAACATTACATTTAAATTATAAGGATGTATTATAATGTAACATCCTGCATGGGTACATGACAAAGCAGCATTCGCTTCAGATCCCTGATCTATGACAGAAATGCCCAACAATCAAGAAATGGTAACAAGCTCATTTAACCTTTCTAGAGTATCGAAATGAAAGCAAAAACCATTTTTGGTATGCCATTCATTATCAGCTTTATGGTTTTTACTGTTAAAACTGAATCTCTGATTATGGGGCTCACTGGTACTCTAAGCCTCAAGGATCAAACCTTTATAGGTCTGAAGGATTGCTTTTAAGAAGGCTGACCCAACCACTGAATGAGCACCATGTTTGCGATGTTGGCAGCTGTCCATCATTTGATTCATTTTCGATGACGTGGGTAATACTAAGAGATCTGAATCTTGGGGCATCTTTGTGATGCAAGAATTTGATGGCATATGCACAGCACAGCTGACTCGTGTAAAAAATATGCATAATATATAAAGAGTCAAACTGGAATCCACAACATGTGAACTTTAGGCTTGTCAGCGTAGTGTAAAAGGAAAATTTACCTTTTGTAAAATTATGTTAGTAAAAAAGAAATTTGTATCTATAAAGCTATGAATAAATACAAAGTATAAAAGCTTTAGGTGCAGCAAGCTAAACAAAGAAGAGACTTTATGGTAGATAAATGTAAATTCAACATTCTTCTTCCCTTTTCCCTAAGACTTTGGAATACTTTGGGTGTGTTTGGGAATGAATAAAACTTTTGATGAAAAGTTATAGAGAGTAGAAGTTGTCAAATGATGTGATATAATAGGGGTAATGACGAAGAGTAAATATGATAAAGTTAAAATAGATATGTTAGCTGTATGGGTAGTTGTGTAGAAATGATTGAAAAGTAGGATATTTGTATAGAAAAATGTGAAGAAATAATTAAAAAATAGGGTAGTTGTGGAGAGTGAAAAGTTTTAGATTGAAAAGTTTTAACTTGACAACTTTTACTCATTAACAAACACACTCTTTATATAAACTGCCGAAGATAACAACTGTTGGAAAAGATAATGAGAAAGAAACTGATGCAACTTGAAAAATACACCAGAAATGAACGAAACTGTATGAAAAATTATTCACCAGAGAAGAAAACCATGTGCAAGCACCCTGAGATTATTTGATACCAATATAAAACAAAAAAAAAAGTATCAGTCAAGTGTACATTGATAGTTGATGGTTCCATAAAAGCATTGCTCAATACCTGCCAGAATAGCATCTACAGTTGACTCTAATTTGTGATGGACATGACATTCTGTCTTGGATATCATCTCTACAGCACAGGTGAAAGTTGGAGGCCCTTTCCTTTCAAGTATTGTCTTCTGCACCTTTCGTTTCTTTGCTTCTTCATCACCAAGTGTAACACTCTAAATCAAAATTGAAAAAAAAAATAAAAATAAAAAATGAAGTCTTTTCATCTTTTCTAACTTCTTACATTGAAAGAACTTCAAATCAAGTTGCTATACATGGGTGGCAAGATGAAGAACAAGAGATGTAGACAGGCTATGTTTGAGGGCACATAAGAATAATGCCAAGGGGTAGCAACTGGAAACCAGGCAGAAACTAGATTGGAACAGCTTGCCCATGTTAATCTGCAACCATGAAAGTTTCTTAGAAGGCCGGAGTTCGTCTAAGTTTTGGCTCTAAAAGGGCTAGAGAAAGATGCCAAAGGGCATCATCGATCTTAGGGTCAAAAGGCATCATCTGTCTTAGGGAAGATTTAACTAATTCCACGACTAATTTCCTTAAGAAGAAAAAAACGAAATTTTGAATTCTGACAACTTATTACAGTAGGAAAGAAGGAAATCTGAGGACAGAATTTTGACCTCTATTCCACCAACAAGGATCTGCAGAGAAGGGTTCTTTACTATGTTCTCAATTGTCATTCCATGAGCTGTTCCAACCAATTGGACCCCTCTTTGAGCAATTGTGCTTGCTGCCATTGCTTCAAGCTCTGTTCCAATTTCATCGATTATAATTGTTTCTGGCATGTGATTTTCTACAGCTTCTATCATAACCTGCATGTTATTAGCACGTAAAAATTATAAAGATGATGATCATAGGAGCAAAAAGGGTTCTCTGTGTGTTGAAAAGGCTTCAAGAATGCAACAATCCATTGTTTAGTCAAAAAAATAAATAACCCAAGCCTCACGTTATGTTGCATGCTGACATTTGGAACCTGCATTCTTCGAGCACGGCCTATTCCTGAATGAGGGATATCACCATCACCACCAATTTCATTTGATGTGTCAACAATTATAACACGTTTTTTGTGTTCATCTGCCAACATTCTAGCTATTTCTCTGCAGCAAAAAGTGGTTTTTGGATTTCAGTTTATACAGAGAAGACAATGTGAGAGAAATATTTGTCAGATAAAGAGTCCTGTAAGGAATGGATCATCTTCAATTGTCAAAACAAAATAAGAATGGCCTTTGAAAAAGAAAATGGCTGTTGATATAAGATAGAGCTGAAATAGTAATAACCTCAATAGAGTAAACAGTTCAAGGTGATAACCATATGCCCGTGATATTCCAATTCGGATGAGATTTAAAAAAAAAAAAAAAAAATCTGTGAAATGTTCACATTATGATGAAATGACATCAAAATTGGCGTAAAAGTATCCATGCAGCAAACACCACATAGGTGGGAAACAGCTTATGATGATGAAGAAATGTTTGCATAACTGCATGACCTCAAAAGTGGTCATAAAAGATCCATTTGGAAAGTGCTTAAATAGATATTGTTAGCCATATGATTTGACTGAGATCCAATCACTATTTTTCAAATTTTCAATTTGCCCTCCACAATGCATTAGTTCTGGTATGGCTGCATAAACACGCACAACAGAAACAGTAGTCAGAACCTTCAAATATGAAGATGAGCAAATAAGTGTTATTGTGTCTTATCATTCATTTCTTTCGAAAGACTAGAACTTCATATTCCTTATCCACTCAATCCAAGCTCTGGTTAGTTCTTTCTACAATCATTAGCCCCAAAAGTCAGGCGCTTCAACTTTAATCCAGGACCCCACTATGCTAGCCATTTCCCAACCTCTTACATTTTCTCTTTCTTTATTTCTTCTTTTGTTGTTATGCACCTGTGCATGAATACACATGAACAGACACACATGCACATAAGTTGCACATTTTTCAAGCATGAAAAATAATTTTGCACTCCACATACATCCATACACCATAATGATAGATAACAAAAAGTCATACCTGATTAAAGTGGTCTTACCAACTCCAGGTGGTCCTATCACCAAAATTGAACCACCTCCCTCAATCAAATCACGTAGCATCTCAGCACTTCCAGCTATGGCTCGGCCAAATCGACAAGTGAGGCCAATTATTTGCTTCTTTCTGTTTCGAATAGCACTTATTCGGTGCAATGAATGATTAATGCCAGACCGATTGTCATCAGAAAATTCACCAACCTGGAAACATCATATATCCTTTTGAAATTCACCATCACCATTCAATCTTCCAGAAAAAAAGCTCCAAATTCAATAAACTTGAAAGTTTAAAGAATAAGGAAAAATACAGGTTCACCATGTCCAGAAACAAAAGGAACTTGAAATACAGACCATGCATGAAATAAACAATAAATTATAGAATAATAATTGTAATACATAAAGCAGAATTTTATAGTTACAAACCATATGTCTAATGTAGTATGAGATAATACATATTGGAATTGTCAACTCTGCCCTCCAAGATAAGATATTCAGTTAGCCTTGCTTTACAGAGCAGAGCATGGAGGAATTAACAGTTGTATCAGTGAATTATTTCTGTTTGAAGAACATGCAATAATGAGGAAGATGATCATGATTCACTTATATATTGAACATGACCAACATTGGCTACATAAGCAAACGATGTTCTTTAAAGAACAAGAATTCTGGGATCAAACAAGACATGGCAAGGATGAGGAGCATTTAATTAAAGATTCAGAACACGCACAACACCAGCTTGATCAGATGAACACAACCTATCAGATAGGCACTAGCAGAACACAAGATAGTTTAAACCCTTGTGGAACATATAATAAAACCATCAAAACACTATAACATAAGGAGAAGACCATTTCACACTCCAGATCTATTTTACATGACCACAGCCAGGTCACCTAATTTCATAATCAAACTTTTCTTCCTGATGATCCATCCATCCAAAAAATTTTATTGATCATAAGGTCCAGGTGGGCCTGGACGTCCCCACGTAATCTTTTGAAAGGTGAAAAGGATCCCAACAGAACAAACGTTCACATTGAAAATAAATATACAAAAAGACTTACTTTTTTTATATATATTTTTTAAAGCTACCACTTTGCATCACTACCAAAGAAAAGAAAGACTAAGTTCGAGTTCTTTATAGACAGCAAGAATCAAAGACAACGACAATAAGAAAATAATAAGTTAACAATATCATGACAAGGAATAAACTTACAAGGCCAAATGGTGATGCTTCAAAAATCGGATTAATTCAAACATCAGAAGAAGCGAATTGAGAGAGAGAGAGAGAGAGAGAGAGAGAGAGAGAGAAGATTCATCATAGCCAAATCACCTTGGAGATTGCGTGCCTGAGATCTTCGAGCTTCACCATCTGCTCAGACATGACCCAATCCCCAGAAGGAAACCGGGCTAGCGGCTTCCTTCCCAAGTCCATCACGACTTCGATCAGCTCCTGAATCTCCTCGTGCTCGAAGAGACCGCCCCGCATCCGCGGCGGGACCAGCTCAAGGAAAAGCTCCAGCTCGGAAACGGCATCCGATCGGGATGAAGAAGACGAGGTGGAAGGAGCTGAAGAGAGGGCTCCATTGCCACCGGAGAATCGATCAGCAGGGCGACGGAGCACAGAGAGGGACGGAGGGTAGGAGGAGGAAGAGGCGATCCCCTTGGGTGCTCGCGGTGCTCGACGAAAGGAAGAGGAGAGGGAGGAGATGAGGTTGGAGGTGTGCAGATAAGCGAAGGTGGAGATGGGGATTTGGTTAGCCGATTGCCATGAGCTGCGCAGATCGAGGAGGAGAAAACCGGAGTGCAATGATCTCATCTTCAATGGCTGGCGTGAGCTCAATGCTCGCTTCCCTTTTTCTGTTGGCAGTTTTATTTTGAAGAGCGAGCAGCAGCGAATGAGGAGAGCGGGGGAAGGATATGATTTCCGTTTTCTGTTTTTATACTTTCCTTTTTCTCCTTTCCTTTTCTTTCTTTCTTTCTTTCTTTTTTATAAGTATTTTGGATTTTATTATTAGATATTTTGCATTCCACTTCTAATTTTTGAACAGTTCAGAAGGACATATCATACCCACAATTTTACCCACAAGAAAAACTAAGGGTGTGTTTGTTTAAGATAAAAAAATATCAATTAAAACTTTTCAATTTAAAACTTTTTATTCTCCATAATTACTCTATTTTTTAATTATTTTTTCACATTTTTCTACACAAACTACATTTTTACACAACTACCCATACAACTAACCTATTTATTTTAATTTTATTCTCTTTACTCTTCATCATTATTCCTATTATATCATATCACTTTCTATTGATTTGACAACTTCTACTCCAAAAACTTTTCATCAAAAATTTTACCTCCAACCAAACACACCCTAAAGGTATTTGTAATTCAAGGGAAGGTTTGAAATTTTATACAGTGATATACACGTATTTGCATTAATTTTAAACATAAAATGAATGAAGAAAATAAATAATTTTTAGATAGGAATTTGACGATTGAACATATAAATCTTTCTGTAAAAAAGTAATAAGTTAACAGCCTGTCAGCGGATGGGTAAGGGATGAAAAAATTTTTGTCATTTCTAAAATATTTTTGCAATTTTCAATATATAGCGACTTTACTTTTTTAATTATTATTTTCTCTCGTTCGCAGTGTATTTTCTCACTTCCAATTTTTTTATCTGATTTCCTTGGTATGAGTGTAGATCGGGTCCAAATGACTCTTTTCAACCTTAATCCTGTTTGTGAGACGTTAACCCGTTCCCATATTCAACTTTATTTTCAAACTTCAAATCAATCCTAAATTAAACTTATATAAATTAGTTTTATAGGATTACAAATTAGATTAATAAATATAATACTTAAAAATATTTTACTTAATTAAATCTATTTTAAAATGTAAATCTATACAAAAGATTACAAATTAATCCTTATTAGAATACTTTCTATTTTATGACTTGAGTAATCATATATGCCTATGTATTGGGTCTGCTTCTATGTAATTTATGACCTCTTTAAATTTTAAGATTTTGATGTTTAATAGAAATCCAATTTATTCATTACATGTAATATCATTTATTCAAAATTGACGATCAAGTTTTATCAGAATCAAATATATGTATAAGCCATATTTGCTTAAAAATATATATTTATATGTAAGCTATGAAAAATGTTTAAATCCATTTATATACATATATAAAAATGATATTTTAGGTAGTTTAAATGTTAAAAATACAACTTTTAAATTACTATTTAATGTTAAACTATTTTATTACATTAGTATTACACGTTTGTAAATAAGACCCATGTACAGTAATACTAAGCAAACAAAAAGTCTTCAAAATATTATAAACAATATTAAATATAATATATAAAGTCTATCATTAGAATATTAAAAATAAAATAAATTACATAGATGAGAGGTTTTATAATAGCATTTCCGCTTATGTACTATGTCCTAATGTATGACTAATTTTTAATAATCTATTATATTTTGCAGTAATACATAAAAAAGAGTGTGTCATTTGACAATCATTCAACTCAAAACAATTCACTTTCGAAAGCAAGTCGATTTAAATTGAATTATATAATCTAATTTTTCCAAACTGTTTAATCAACCTTATTATAGAATTAGGTTGAGTTGATTGAGTTCTGCTTAAAATCAACTCTATTTACATCTTTTACTGCTCATTCCACCGTCTTGAACAACCACTAAGTACGTGTCCTAACTTTGAAATGATTGCAGCAAGGGATGTATTATCTAAAATCATTTGAATTATGATAAAGGGTTTCATTAACTTTGAATTTTCTTAGGACTTGGATTGGATAAAAATAAGATGAGATAAGGGACAGAAAAAGCGTTATTATGTGTCAGTAATAAGAAAATTTAAATGAGAATTGAGAAAATTATATGCAAAATGGGAAAACATATCGTTATTTTCTTAGGAATGCAAAATAAAAAATAAAAATTCGGAGCACGAATTTCAGTATTCCGTCCAACTGCGGAAGCTGTTTTGGTAAAAGTGCTAAAGAAAGCCGTGGAAGCGAAGCCAAGGAAAAGAAAGGATCGCCAGGAAGATTCCATGGTATCTCCATCTTCTCCGGGACCACCGGAAGTATGAGACTAACGATGCGGAAGCTCCACCATAGAAATCATACTCTATGGTGTATGGTGCATCCGTCCATCTGTAGCACTTTCTAAAGATCATCCATCAATCATTCACTGCAAGGGTTTGTTTGGGAAGGGGAAAATGAGAATGGTTAGGTACAACCCTGTTGGCATCCACTCCACCTTAAAATTTGTTGAATTATGAGGGAAAATGAAAAAAAAAAACGAATAAATACATTTGGAAAAAATCAAGTTTCACAAAATAAGGGTCAGCAACTCAATCTAACTTGGGCCGATTTGGGCTTTGCTTCTATTTTTATCTCCTTTCGTGTTTAGTTGGTTGATAATGGATGGAAAATTCATCCTATTTATTACATTTAATATCATTTATATAATCATATAAATCTTTTCATTTATCTAATAATTAATCTACAAGTTATAAAATCAATGTAACAATTTGTTTAATACTAAATACCAGTTTAAAGTAGTATTTTTAAAGTAATACAAATTATATAAATAATTATATATAGTATCATTATATTCTAATACATCCATGAATAGATCTGAAAATTTTTTCTAATTTATGTATGAATGTATATATTTTTAAGAAAATATGACCTGTATATATATATAATTTAGATGAATCTTAGATTTCTAACTACATGAATGATGTTAAATATAGTGAATAAATTGAATTTGCAACCATGATTAATATATTAAAATATATAAGATTACCTAAAAGTGTAACCATTTAAAATATTTCTAAATTGGGAAAGCTAATATGAACCTTTCACGTGTTCACTTATTTTCTATATGCAAGTTTTTGTTGCTTTTTATTGTATGCTAGTATTTAATGGGGTTTTTTTATTTCGATTGGCCCAAAACAGACTCATTTTGGCCAGGTTTGAAAAAATGTATTTTTTAATAAAATTGTACATCTAAATATATTTAATCTATAACTTAAGTTTTATCATTTTTAGATATATAGATATTTTTGATAATGTTAATATGTCTTTTGTTGAGAACGTGAAAGACAAGGTATTTTAAATAAACATATATACACATAGATGCTTTGAAATCTCAAAAAAATTATACAAATATTATGAAAAGGTAAAACTTAGTTTATTTGTTAAATATACTTAGATAAATTAGTGTATTAAAAAACAAAAAAAGTATTGTAAATAAAAAAAATTTAAATATGCTAAACGAGACATTTATTTAGTCGAACTAACAAAATCATTACTCTATTTAAAAATCTAAAATAGATATATGCAAATCTCTAAAATTGATGAACTTAGCTTATAAATTAAATATATCTATATTAGTAACTTTATAAAAAATTTGAAAATATATTATTCAGATCGGTTTAGAATTGAGCAGATTTCGTATTGTTCTGAAATAATCATTTGCCTTACCTGCAATATTATTTTAAAATACAATTAAAATAAAGATTATCAACTTGAATTTTCAACTTCAGTCATTTAATTACATCCAAAAACCTGTTTAAGTTAGGTTTATCAAGTTAATTTAATACAATTTAATTTTTTCACTATAGTTATTTAAAAATGGTGTTTCGAATTATTTTAACTATAAAACCTCTTCGGAGTACGGACTGCAAATATGATGAATACGTTAACATATTTATATTTGCTATTACCACGAGTTAACTAGCTTCATCATATTTGTTGTCGGCATTAATTTCGGATTAAGTGCTTCATTTATGTTGTCTAACATAATAAAATGAAACTAGGTAGGTGGACAGAATGGATGGATGGATTTGATTTGCCCATTGAAATGAAGTGGACGACGAAATGGAAAAGTGGATCTATGTAATTAGTGTGCACATGCGACCTACGATACCGTTGATTTCCGGGAAATGAGTTCTCTAGGAACACGGAGATCGAAAGGCTGCGCTCCACTTCACAGAACTACCAAAAGAAGTTTGTTGCGTGTTGCTAGCGCACCGTGTCTGACCGTTAAAACACCAATGCTCCACGTGATTATCCAGTCATTATCAGAGAGCACTGGCAATGAATTTCCAATAAAACTATTTTCATTCTCAATATTATATTTTATTTCGGTTTTTATATACAATAATTATACTTTTCCCTCTTTTAATGTTATTTTTTAATTTCACCGCGCAATTTCTCATTTCTTAATACTCGTTGGTTTAGAGTGGACCCAACCCAACCAGCCCAACCTAAATTTAGACTGAACCCCACCGAACCCAACCCAACTTCTAAATTTGGGTTGGGCGATAGGATTGAAATAGGCCGACCGTTGCAGAGTGCTTCCGTCATGAGCATCTGCTGAATACGTCGTGAGCATATTGTTGTACATTATCATTAGATAAAATGATTTTAGATATTAAATATATAATAAATTAAATACTAGATAAATAATAAATGTGAATTATGAGTTTTATATGAAAAATATGAAAGGAAATTATTCATGATAATTGTAGCGCCCTATCAGCCACCGCTTCAAACCGATTGCTACCATAGAGATAAGACAACATTTTCCTAAGATCTACAAAAATTTCGAAAGCAAAGGACCATATGTATATAAAAATCAACTTGTGGCAACCTTAGATATCTTCAGCTAATTCATCATTTAGACATATGATAGTTAGGTGTGTAACTCGGGTTCATCTCAACCCTAACCCTAACTCTAGTTGTAAACTCGAACCCTAACCCTATTTTTGCAATTTGAGCTCGGGTTAAGTTTCAGATTGGGTTTATCAATATGTATTTGTTATAGCCCAAAGCCAATATCACGTACGCTTGAAGCAATCCCCATCAACCTAAGATCAAACATAATTTAGCCTATAGCTAGGTGCTTGTAGCATTTGTCCTGCTAAAAACATTAAAAATAAACACGTGAATGGGGCGAACTCAGTAAATAAGCACAATCAGTAAAAACAATGGCAAATTCATGTCAAATTCATCATATGTCATGTCACCATATGCAATGCATACACCAAACTCTTACTAGCTCCACACAATCATGTCATGCTACAAGCGCACACATAAAACCAAACCAACCTATTGTCCATCAAGGGCCACGAACAATCATATCCTCATATTAATCAAGGACTATGAACAAAATTATCCTTATATTAGTAAAGGGTCATGAATAACTCTATGCAAATCATGCATATGCGTTATGCATGCCTTATGCATCATGCTCATGCTAAAATTATGTTTTGTCCTCATTTCAAATTATGCACCATCAGTTTATCAAAACATACACAAATACATAATCAACAATACCAAACCAATTTCAAAGGGCCTAGCCCCAAATTAACAACTGACATGAAAATCTGAAATTCAAGTTAAGTTAGTACTTGTTCAAACAAATAAACCTAACTAATGGATCATCCATCCATTAGCTTATCATTCGTCATTTCAACCAAGCCTCTTTTCCCATTTCAAATAGGAATTACACAATTTTAACATTCATCCAACTATCCTCAAGCATAAGTTCAAACTCCATTTCAATTCATATAACTCATATTCACCAAGCCTATTAGAAGTTTCATTCCAAATAATTCAACATCATATATGCCCCAAAGCATGTGCAACATATTATTTACATTATTAATGTTCTACACACCCATTTATACATGGTTTCTAGACATTAAGCCTAACTTCAGCATTTCATCGAACACGTCATAAGTGTCATATGAAAATCAAGGCCAACTCAATCAAAATCCATGGGATTTCGTCTAACACATCTTAATATCATACAAAATCATTTCTAAACAATTTCGCTTCATCTGTTACATGCATTTTCATCAAAACTCCCAAATTCCAACTCCTCATAAATCGCTACACAAGTCTCATACAATCAAAATCAACTCAAATCATAAAATGAAATATGGTGCTCACAAACAAGCGCAAAAAGACATGATTCCATCCTAAATCCATGATTATTGAAAACAAAACAACTACATATCTTAAAGTCAATTTTACCCAAAAAAAAACCTTAAGTTCTCCTAAGCTCCAAGCTCTCTTCTTGATCTAAGAAGCTTCTTTGATGCAAAAAATGACATGAATCCAAGCACTTTTAAGTGGTTTATCATGGGGTTAGAGAGCTAAAGTCATAGGGAGGAAGAAGGGAAAGTAATGACATGAAAATAAGTGAGTTCGCATCCTCCGCACTTTAAAATAGCAACCAACATGGCTTGGACCGTGTTGTTTTGAATGCAACACGGTTTGTTATGTGTTGACCTATAAACGATTCGATTTTAGCTATGTTGCACCATTTTCCGTAACTTTCTCTAGACAACTTCAATTAAGATAATTTTTTTGCATTGAATTCTTAACGTTGAATACTATTTCTCCATGAAATTTCAGCTCAAAATTCTCTCACCATAAATGTTGGCATGCATTTTACTAGACAATTTTACTAACAACTTTCATCCGTTCACAAGATAAGTGGTCATAATATGTCAAAATATTCTCAATGTCAAATCAATCATTTATACATATCTTTTATTATCAAAATATTACATTTATGTCATTTATTTACTCAAAATATGTCTTATATAAAATTTGACCCATCAACTTAACTCCTTACCTGTATTGCTTCCACAGTAAGTCTCGCTAGCCTAAATCGCTTTTATAATTTCTAATGCCTTCAAAATCACTTCTCGCATATCACACATACATCAGCATCTTATACATGCTAGAAATAATTATGTTCTATGTCATTTTTAAAATTTTGCCTATCAAATTCTTTTCTTACTGAATTTTCACCATTAGCCCCATCGACTTAATTCTTGAAGTTATTGTCTCAATTTCATTATCAAGCATCATGATCACATTCCATTCATGTCTAGAATTATTCTTATAAAATTGATGGCTCTCATTAATAATCCTTGATCATTTTCATTATCACAGTTCTTTAAGACTTAACTACACAACTTGGTTCATTGCTTTCATTCTATCAAATCTCTCATTGAATTTCATCCATAACTATATATATATCCATTTCAAATACACTAAGCATCTTACTTGTGGTTTTAAAATGAATCAATTCAAAATAATGACTTTATCTAGTTCAAAATCCACACACGAGGGTTAAATATCAAACATTTATTATTCAATCAAATCATCTAACAGACCCATATAAATCCATTCATTTATGAAGCTATTTTTCAAATTCACCCATCCATTTCTTAATAACCAGAATTGCACATTTAGCACAACTCGTGCAGCCTTTCACATATTCAACTCTTGATTATCTAAATTTTATTATTATCTGGCTTTTGATTATATATATCATTGCCCATTTACATAGTTGTTGATATCAAGGGTATTGCAATAATAGTTTTAAAATATCTCTATTATATTATATTTTTATAAAGCAAATTTTTTTATTATAAGCAGGTCGTTAATATAAATGAATTTACTTGATTTTCTAAATCATAGTCCTTTATCACTATTTCAACATTAGCTATCTTCCAATTTTAGTTTACTATTTCCATAGTCATTATTACATTTACATTCTATTTTTTATCTTTATAAATAGATTATATAAGTTAAAAGTGATTCAAAATGGAAGGATGATCCCCTTATGTTGGTCTAAGTGGCTGGCGACTTAGGTGGTCACAAAATCTGTTTTTTGTTTTCTCATAAATTTATTAAGTTAGGTGATTTAGTCTATAAATTAAGTTTTAACATTTTCAGATATGTTTATTTTTATTTTTAAAAACAGAAAAAAAAAAGATATAAGTATATCCAAAATAGTAAGTTTTGGTTTATAGAGTAAATACACATAACTTAACATATTTAAAAAAAAAAAATTGGTTAAACAACCAGTCGCAGTTGAGGCCCAATTACAGCTAGCCACGGGGGACCCGTCCTCTTCAAAATATTAAAGTTAAAAATCAAATAAAGAAAATAAATTATTGTTTATTACAAATAACAGAAAAATATATTTTAACACTCTAAGAAAACATTTGATAGCCAACTGTTATATCGAAAGAGATATTTGAATTCACCGTAGTAAAACTTTTATGATTCAAAATATAAATATAAATATAAATTATGAATTATAAATCATGATTTATAATAAATTATGAAAATAAATAGATGTACAATGATCAGTTCGGACTGGTCTAATGGTATTTTTCTATTTTTTAAAGTTTTTTTTATCGGAAACGTTAACTTGGGTGTATGTAATCTATAAATTAAATATTATCATTTTTAAAAATGTTTATATTGTTTGAATTTCAAACATATAGTTATTTTCAAATTTTAAAAATGACCATAATATCTTTTTGTTTGAAATTTAGAAAATTTCTATACATCCTCAAAAATTTTAAATTCCGATTCATGAATTATATACACTTAAGTTAACAATTCACGAAAGATTTTAAAATACAGATTTTATGATCAGCTGGAAATGCCCGCATAGATATAAGCTGGTAGAATATAAATAATAAGAAGAACATAAAATTATTCTAAAGTTTGTGAACAGTTATTTAATTTATAAGGAACAATAAGAAAAACACACGTAGATAATTATCATGATCAGTAATAAGGTAAAAATTACTATTATTAATCCATGAAAAATAATAATGTTATATTAATTTTCCAGCGAAGTGAATAATAATCTTTGTTTCAGCTTGGGTCTAGCCGCTGGACCCAGACTAATAAATAGTACGTAAATAACCAGTATATGCCTATAATATCCGTGTGAAGTGATAACTAAAAATAAAATCATTGTAAAAGAAAAAGTTTCAGGCACTAAAGTTTTAGTGAAAAACGAAATCACTCAAGATTTAAAGTATACCGAGTTCTTTTCATCAAAAAAAAAAAAAAAAAAAAGTATACCGAGTTCTACGAGTTACGGGTTGAAACTAACCCAGTTACACCCGTAATCTTAGCATCCAAAACCAGGGTGTGTCTGGCAAATTAAGATTTTATACATCATTATATATTTTATGTTAAAATATAAAGTCCAATTATTTTTATAATTAATTATATTTGTTTGATTTTTTCTTCACCTAAGTATATTCAGTCTATATACAAAGTTTTGTCATTTTACAATACCTTTACGTATTTATTTTTATTTTTTAAAAATTAATTTTTTTGGGGTGAAAAATGACTTAAATGCCCTTAAAATTGATGATTTAAAAAAATAAATATGTAAAGGTACTGTGAAATAAAATTTTTTGCATATATATTGAATAAATTTAGGAAAACATATGTATAAAAAAACAAAAAAAATATATTTAATTGTAAAAATAAGTGAATATTGTATTTTAGTCTAGAATACATCATGATATATTTAATCATCCTCTGTGTTTTGCAATAAGCAAAAAATATCAAACTAAAATTTTCCCATATAAAACTTTTCACTTTCCATAGATACTTTTTAAATTTTTTTTCCATATTCTTATATAATTACCCCGCTTATTAATTATTTCTATGTAACCATTAACACAACTAACTTATTTATTTTAACTTTATTTACGTTACTCATTATCATTACTCGTATCATATAACATTATTTTTTTCTAATTCAATAACTTTTATGCTAAAAACGTTTCATTTAAAAATTTTATCACTTCCTCAATTTCGTAAAAACTAGCTTTCAAGCCCTCATTCATCAATTCGTTTTTTGGTTGGCACGCTGTATTTTCTTTTCTTTTTTTTTTTTACCCCCACCCATCATTCCTAAATAATGAATAAAAAGAAAGTGAAGATGGAAATGAAAGAAAAGATAAGAAAAAATGATCACTTTTTAGATAGAAATACGGTTGACTAATAACCATGTAAATAAACATTTTTCTTTTTTCATTCTTTTATATACGTAAAAAAAAGATTGATTATGTAGGCAACACCCGAAAAGTCAGAAAAAAGGAAAAAATGATCACTTTTTGGATAGAGAATACGGTTGACTAATAACCATGTAAGTGAAAAATAAAAATTTCAATTTTTTATATATAAAAAAGAAGGTCGATCGTATAAGCAACACCCCCAAAGTCAAATAAACATGGAAAAATGATCAGTTTTTAGATAGAAATACGGTTGACCAATAAGCATATCAGTAAACATTTTTCTTTTTTTTTTTCATTCTTTTTAGGTGGATATTCGGTTGATCAATTACCGTGTAAGTAAAATGACTTTTTGATATAGGCAACACCCCATAAGTCATTTTACTCAACTCCCCAGTCCAACCCAAGCCTAAACGATTAAGAAATGAAATAGGACCTTATCAGAAAATGAAATAGTAGATCCATTGACCTCGAACTTTATTTCGTTTATCTTTATTAGTAATTCTTATCAATATTTTTTAGAAAAAATAGAAATTTTCTTATAGTTAGAGCTGTGTAGTAAACTTCTGTGCATCCGGTACCCCTTTTTTAATTTTTTTTAGATTTATTGGAATTATATATACTTATATAGGCCCAAGCATAAAGTTTTCATATATACAATTGCTACATTTTTATTTTTTAATATTTTTAAAAATTTTGAAAAAAATAAAAACTATATATATGCAACTCCACGCTTGCTCATGCATATGAATTAAAAAAAAAATTAGAAAAAGAGATTATGCAAGGAGTGTACTGGATCCGGACTCATTCCAATTAACAAAGTATGGGCCTGGACTTGGATTGCGTAGAGCATTAGTTGGATGGCCCCGTTCCAATTTTCTTACAAGGGAAGGGAGGGGGGCGCGTGGGTGGGAATGGGATCAGCACTCGGCAGACGGCGGCCGAGTTAAGCTGGGTCGAGTCAGGCACTTGGATTCGTGTAGCTAAGCAGTCTTGTAGCTAAGAAGTCCTGTAACTCGTCAGAGAGAGAGAGAGAGAGAGAGAGAGAGAGAGGAGCAATTGCCAGAGCAGAGCAAGATGGCGAGCTTGAGGCGTCTGAAGCTGCAGCAGCATCGTCATTGTCTCTCTTCAAACACCAATGCAGCGATCTTTCCCTCTTACCTCTTGCCAAAAAGGCATCAGCCAGATGTTCTCCTGCCTTCCAATCCCCACTTCCGGATGTCTTCTCTACGCTTCCTAGACATTTACCAGGTCCTTCATTTCTCCATATCTCATCCTCAACGTTCTTTCCGTTTTTCTCCTATTGATCTCTCCCTATTCTTCTTTCCAGATGGCCGACAAGGAGGCCCTTGCCAAAGAGCGTGCCAGGATGTACGTTTCCACCTTTGTCTTTAATCAAAACTTGAAATTTTTTGTTTTTGCTCCCTTCGACGTATTTATGAGTCCTCTAATTTTGTCTGCCACATTCCACCAAAAATTCCAGGGTTGCTTGTAAGGTCTCACTCGTTGGGGGCATTAACCATTTGGTCTATGTTATGTGAAAAACGGAGGCTGTTGTTTCTGATAAAGATAAACAGGAAGAATATGCAGAATCTTTCTGTCAAAAACATAGAAATATATAGGAGATGGTATTGAGAACCTAAGGCCTTCTTCATACTAGAAGCATTACCCAATTTGAAGACACACATACACAAAAGAATTATATGATATACATCACATGGGTGCTAGTGGAAATAAGAACATTACACCTACTTGTTTTACTTATCAGCGGAGAACAGTTTTTAATCAATCCGTTTATAGTTGCTTACGATTGAACAGTAAAACGAGCAGTGGGGGAGCACCTTATCAATTAACAGCCATGGCTTTGTCTTTTTTTTTTTTTCGGACAACTCAATCTGCCTAACAAAGTGATAACCCATTATATGAATTCTTTTGCTTTGTTTGCTGATAGTTGATATTCCTTCCGTCACTATTTATGCATGATGAGTGTTGAAGATTGGTAGCGAATGATTTAGTATTCATGGAAATGTAGGCACTGCTAGGTGCGTAATTGATGACTACCAACAAAGGACTTATTGATTTGATCACTTTGAATGTCAAACTTGATATCTGTCCGTCGTTTGTGGTTGGTGTATTTGACACATATTGCCATTTGGAAACACTATGGAATGTTGGGATTTGCTAGATTCATGGAAATCTCGCACCTTGTTGATGACTATCCCTATGGATCAATCCCTTTATCCCATCAAAATTTTGATATGATATCCACCAGTCATCTATCGGTTCTCCTTATTCTGGATGACCTTCTAGAAAAAACACAGCGTCCTAATTAGATGAAAAGCAGGGCAAGGGAGCAGGGTTTGGCCAGTGGATGACAATTGGATCAATAACTTGTATTCAAGATTTCATGTGCGAGTGTGTCCTTATTTAAGGGTGCATTTCAATAGGATGTAGTAGGGAGTGGAAAAGATATGGGAAAAAAGGAAAATGCAAAAGGATAAAAAGAAGAGAGGAATTGACGTGATGAGACAGAGATAATGATTAAAACCAAAGAGGATAAAGGTGCAATAAATGGGATTTTAAGATGAAAATATGATAGGTACCAATTCGAAATACAAGGGCATATTTGGCTACATATGAAAGTTTTCAAATAAAAAAATTTCAATTCAAAACTTTTTACTCTCCACAACTGTCCTATTTTTTAATTATTTTTTCACATCTTTCTATATAACTATCTTATTTTTCTATCATTTCTACGAACCTAGTCATACAACTAACATATCTGTTTTAATTTTATTCTCTTTACTCCTCATCATTACCTCTATCATATAATTTCATTTTCTCATATTTTAAAATCTTTTATACAAAAAACTTTTCATTCTAAAATTTTATCACTTTCCAAACACACCCTAAGTAAGAATGAGTGAAAAATAGGATTGTTAGGTAATTCAAATACTACATTACATGAAATGAGCTTGAAATTGGAAACTTTACACACATTTGGAGGAATACAAAAGAACCCTTGGGGAATTAACAGAAGAAGACTATTTCAATAGAATGAGAATGCCATCATAAACTTTTTCCTTCTGCATCCTTTTGAATGTTATCATAGTAGTTATCTGATAAAAAAAATTTGTCTGTGTCTTTAAGTAAGTAAAACGAAGAAGTTTAAAATCTTTGAAGTTCAAATTTGTAATTCTGTGTCTAAAGAGATTTTTTTTGTCAATTGAGTGAAATATTTCACATGCTTTAGGACAGCAAGGATGAGATGAATAGAGGATATTTTGCTGACATTTCAGAGATGAAGAAACATGGTGGTAAGGTGTGCTGAAATCTAATCAACTTCTTTCTTCTTTTCCAATTTCTCTATTGGAAGTTCTTGTGTGATTATCTCAAGGGAATATGCATATTAGTATGGGTAGCTACTATACATGTTCTATAAATTAACATTGACTACTTAATTTCTGAAGAGTTTTGGTAAGATATCGTGTTATAGCATTTCATTTGATTTTGGTTTGGCGTACGTGTTTTATGTTATCTGTTTTTGTGGGATAAATGAGTTACAGCATTCACCATTTGAAACAGCAACTGATTTTTTTTTCAAAAAAAAAAGAAATCTTTTAGTCAATGATAAAACACTTATGCAACCAAAATTTTCTGGCAAACAACTGCGAAGGATGGACATTATGTTTTGTTTAAAGTCTAAATTTTCTGCTTAAATAAGCTGATCTGTAACTGTGCAGATTGCAGTGGCAAATAAAACTATTATTCCTGCTATGGTGGCTGTAAAATTTCCTTCTTTGGAAGCGAGCTTCTCAAATGGAAGAAATCTTAAATTACCCATCCTATCTGAACATCATGGCACTGACACTACAGAAGTGGCCATTCCTAATGCTTCTTTAGTATGCCTTTCCTTTCGAGCTAGTTCGCAGGTTTGAGGGCTTCAGCTTTCCTTGATTCCCTTTTTTTTTTTCTTTCCTTTTTTAAGCCTTTCTGACTATTGGAGCTTAGTAGACATTAGATTGCAGTTGATATCTATATTTTTTAATCATGTCACCCACCTTTGATCACTAAGCACTTGACAGAGGTGTACTCCAAGGGCAGGGTAATGAGACCATTGCTTCTACCCAACATTTGAACCCTAGGCCTCTCGCTCACAGTACTCTAGATGCATCTATGTCAGCCGCTTAGGCATTCAGGTGGTGGCATTGCAGTTGATACTTGATAGTGCAGAATAAGCATTGTTATTATAAGCCGCAGGAGTCTCATTAGATATTGCAGTTGCTTAAATATCAACTCTCTCAGACTCTTTCCTGGATTCTAGTAGTCTTGTAATAAAATAGGGAAACTTCCATATGGTACTGGAAACTCTAAAATTTTGATATCACTATTGTCTTCACCCCTTTTATTCATCAAATAATCCATCTAATGAAGCCCACCTTGCCTGAGAATCCAAAATTAGGTAGAGAAGGAAGACGTTGAAGTGATGCCCATCCTTAACATTACTAAGATATCCCAATTTTAAAATAGAGATTTTTTTATATTCATTGTACATTCAAATGTGGAATTCCAATGGCACAAGTTATGGATACACGACGATGTGACTTCCTGACAAAATCGTGGATGGTCTCTCTAGATTGATTATTCCTATTCACACGGAGGCCATACTGGATTACTTATTAGGTTAATTTTTGGTTCCTACCACTTCTGGAATATGTTTGTTATTGCTTGTGTTGATTCTTCTCTCTTGTAATCAACATCCTCATTAAATGCCCCTTAAACAGGCAATGATTGAATCTTGGAGTGGACCATTTTTGGATGCTTTTAAGGTTTCGAAGAATATCCAGTTGTATGAGGTAACTATTCATATGTGTGATTCTCTGCTTTTGTACTTTCAACAAAATTTTCTCCTCGTTTCAGTTGTGCATCAGCCTGTGTTTTTTCCCATTATGATCTACTTATCTCCAAGGAGTTTGTTCATAAACTCTCTGTGGTTTTTTACCTCTTTGGACCAAATAGCAATAAAAACATGTCAATTTTATAAGAAACTTTTATATGGAACCCAAGGGGAAGCATTCATGTAGTAAACCCAGCATACATCACAATATTAAGTATCTTTGAAGCCTAAACATGGTTGTGACTTTGAACCATTTTTCATCATGTTTATGTGCAGTCACCAGTGTTTGCACACTGCCTAACCCATTATAGTTTCAGCCATGGTTGGCTTGCTGATGAAATCAAGACGAGGATATCAAATTTTCCAAATTATTATAGGTGGCTATCAGCACATTCAAAGTCCAAATATTTGGGCTTTTCTTTTCTTTTCTTGTTAATCTCAAAGTTAAATTGTTGGATCGAAACAAATTTCGACATATATTCCATGCAAATGTATTAGGAAGTGCTAAGAATTATCAGCATGATTTTTGTTGAAAGCCATCAGCGTGCTTTCTTTCTAAATTCCAATATATTACATAAATAAATCTCTCTTCTTCCATCCAGCCCAAAGGCACGGGACATGTCACGCAGACATGTGGGAGGTAGCTGTTGTCCGTAAGTCCAGAAAAGGTTATTTCTAAACCTAGTAAACATATTCAGTCGATTCAGTGGAAGAAATAAGCAAATCTAGCAGTTAAAAGTTGGCAATCTGATTCTCAGAAAATAAATGTGACGTGTATATGAACTTCCTTGGCTGTTGACCATTCATATTCATTAGAATCCTGAATGTCATGCAGTTGCACATCAATTCACAGACAGCTGTGTTTTTTGGGGTAAATGTAGATTGATTTTTATTCGAAAGAATATGTGCTCCTTTTAAAATTCTATATGGTTTTTCTTTTTCTGATTCATATGCAACTCCACGAGTGTAATCTTAGGCGCTTAGCATCATCTTTGTTTTATGCATACATGGTTCAACATCTTCCATGCAAATCATATCATTCTTGAGTAAATGGTGCTGCACATTTTACAGGTATCACTTATAGATTCTTGGTTTCTATCACTGGCTCCAGTAAAGAAGCTACTTCTGCTGACGATGCGGAAATCAAATTCTGATGGGAATAGTGACACTCTTCAGAGACAACTTGTTTATTCATTTGGGGACCACTTCTACTTCAGAAAAGAGCTCAAAATTTTGAACCTCCTTACTGGGTATCCATCAGTCCTAAGATTTCCAAACAGCTCTCTTCCCTTCTTTCAGTAATAGTACATGATTTTGTTGTTATGGATTCTCTGCAGGTATGCCTTCCTGCTCGACAGGTTTGGCAGAATCAGATGGCAAGGTTTTGGATTGGCGTCTCCAGAAGAAGTCTCATCACTCATATCATGCACGTCCCTCTTATTAAAAGATGGATGATGTTATTGCATAGAAGCTCACAGCTAGGGTTGATAGGCGTTTGGATTTCTTCATTCAATATGCTCAGACGATAGTCCTTTCTGGTTATCATCAAATAATAGTTACCTGACAGAAACGTGGATCCATTTTTAGTTATTTCATATGGCAAAATGTTGCATAAAAGTGTGGAATTGCGATTATTGAGGTTTTTCTTACACGAAACTGTCATAGACAGAGATAGTACCATTTCTTGATTATGAGCAGGATGCCAGCCATTCAACTTGTATGGTCTTTCCTACCAGTATCACGCATTAGTTTTTGTACATGCCTTGCGAATGGGAGCCGCTTGTCATCGGATAACTTTGACCGGAGGCCTCGAATATTGTAGCAAAATTCTCCATCAACCTATTTCAGATACTATCAAGCAAGAGAAGTCATTTCCAACCGACAATTGTGGTATAAATAATGGCCATAATTAATTTTACTTGAGCTGAAATAGGTTCGACAGCGTCCAACAATGATTACACATACATGCAAATCCGAGAAAAATGGTCTAAAAAGAAGTCGTTTCAGGAGATGGTTGGTGGATAATTTCAGAAAGTTGAAGGTTGAGTGTAGCGTCGAATGGAACTGCAGTGATCTTCCACTTTAAGGACGCTGCCCAGCTCTCAAAGTCTTGATTCCGAAGTTTACGTCATCATATTTTTCTACCGTGATGGTCTTGGTAAACAAGGGAAGACTAATTAACAAATATGGCGCACCATAGTCACCAAACGCTTTGATCATCAGAAGTCTGTGTATCACTGAATATTGATCTGAGTACTGGTTTTGTGGGCTGGTCTCTCCCAAGAGGGAAGTTCCAAAACGAATCAGAATTCTGGAAGAATAGATAAAACAAGATAGCGGACAGTAAGAAAAGCCCTAGAAGCACCGTGTATATCTGCCATTCTGCACAGTAGCAAAATAATGTAAGCCTAAAAGGTTGATGAAATAGAGGGTGCAGGACCTAATGAATATGACAGAGAAACGACCTTTCCATTCTCTTAGGTTGAGCCTCGTCACAACTGCCCCCCATTCACCAGAAGTAGACAGTAGAACCCTGAATTTCATGACAAACGCGGACAAGGCTGATAAGACTGACCACCCAGAAAGGAATCAAACACCTTTGTTGCATGGTCATGTAGAACCACGCACAGAATGAGCATTCTTGCCAAATAGAAAGCATACAACAGGGAAAAAAAACACACATGAGACTTCAAAACTCAAAAGTTAAATTTGGACTCAAGACTTTTCCGAGAAACCAGGACCATCGCAGGTTCAACAAATAGTGTAATGGCATCAGGAAGGCACCAGAGCTGATCTAAATGCTCTTCTTGGCGTTTTTGTGGTTGGAAGAAGAGCATTTTAGACTGATACGAGAAGCATGTAATCAGATACAGAACTTTTAAAACAAATATACAATAAAATGGCAATGGGCTAAGTTGGAATGCTACAGGCTAATTTATGTAATAACCAGGAAGGGGTCCAATCATATAATTCACCAGTTAAACAATAAAATTGCAGTACTAGTCAGAAAGCGAATCATAGACATCTTAATGGATTTTTTTTTTTTTAAATTACTTTATGCTTGGTCTTTTAGAATGTTGATGAGATCTAAGTTGACCATAAACCTCAGCACTACCAAAGTACCTAAAATACCTTAAATTATTCAATTGGAAACCTATTTAGACCACCAAACTTTCTGAAAACGTACAAAATGATACGTAAGATAAGCAAAAACACAAAATGATTATAGGAATACTAAACTCAAAAAAAAAAAAATCTATAGAATAATTCTTCTGTATAGAAGTGTGATTTGCAACAACAAGATGCTTGATTGTATGTTCTTGTGGCAAGGTAACCTCAAATAATTCCAACATTGTGGCTCACCTGATAACCTAAGTTTTTTGATGAAATTATCTCCTTAGATTTTAGCTAAATGAGTGGTATTGAGGATGATGTTTGGCTTAGACCTAATAAACAGATATCACACTAGGCGTGAAATGAAAAGACTACCAAAATTCCAGAGGATTCCAGTTCATTGATTCAAACCAATTATGGTTTTAGATATGAAAAATAAAACAACACCTGCCAGTCTAATTTAATTAAATCATTTAAATAACTGGAAGTACAAAACTAAACATACTGTTGGGTTGCAGTGATACAACTGTAAAGAACAAGCTGCAATTAATTGTTGTCTAAGTGGGCGGGCATAGATAGATATGGTTATGATCAACATTCATAGTTCCCAAATATTTTCCATTGGTTAGGAGATAAAAATTAGCAATCAGGTCATGAGTATTCCATGTCTGGAGTCATATCGCAAATCCAGGTTACCTTTCACTGGGACAGAACTCGATGGTTGAAATGCATTTACCAAGATGAAGTTTCTTGCTCCAATGGCAAATCTCCATCTTCTTTACTTCAACTACATAAAGATCACCATCATTGCTTCCACTGCATTAAAATGTAGATTTATTGATTATGCCATAAACATGAGATAAACAATCAACAAAATCTAGATGAAATAAAACCATATCACGGGATTTTACAAGATAGATGACAACTTGGATAAGTCACAGGCCTGATTCATTCTTGTTAACAATTGCAAAGAAGGTAGTAAAGATTTTCACTCCTGCATGCTCTCTCAACCCTTAGGGCCTATTTGAAAGGCAAGGCATGGGGAAAGGGAAAAGGATGCCATAAAATAAAGGCAGCATGGAACAGAGTGATGTCAAACACAGAGTGAAGAACAACAAAAAAAAATAAAAATAAAAATAAAAAAGTACTCGAAACATATAATACTATCAATGAAACCAACCATTGAATTACTTACTATGCAAGATATTTGCCATCCATGCTGGTGGACATAACTGAGACAGGCTTCCTTGATAGCCTCTTATATCCAAGTTTATTCCATGTACTGATATCCCATACTCCAGTAACCACTCTGTCACCTGCCCATTTCACATTCAGAATATGTGACACAACTGAAAAGAAGAGACAGCGAAATAACCTGTAAAAAATATTGCTAACCTTTTTTAACAGTGCAAAATAAGAATGGCTTCGTCCCGTCCCGCGAAAATCGGCAACACTCAATCTTCTCATCCTACAGTAAAAGGATCAAACATAGCCAATCCATAATCATGAATGAACACTTTCTGTCATAAACCAACTAAAATCAGCACAAAGGATAATATATGCAGTACCGAGCTGCGAGTTAATGAAGTCAATGGGACACCCTCATTTGTCTTCCATATCCTTGCAGTACCATCCACAGATGTTGAAGCCAAGAATTCTGAATCCAAACTGGTACATAACCAATTTGATTGATATATTATGGCACATGCTTATAAGCAGACTCGATTGCTAAAAGAATAATATGAATGCGGTGGTTTCACATGTTCTGTCCATCCATGTAGTGGCAGGTAAATAGATCTGCATTTATTCCATTAACCTGAAAGATTTGATAGAAGTTGAATAATGAAGACAAAAGACCTACATGTTCCAGGCATGTTCGCAAATGTTTCTTGTATAAAACTGAACTATCATTGCTTTTAGAATCTATGGAAAAGAGAACTCCAGATACATTGAAAATATGACCACAAAATGCAGCAATCTGAAGTTCTGAACCATGTCAACCTAAACGGTGTGCTCACATGATGTGTACATACAGCTGTGTCCATCATATGGAAACATCATTTTGCAGGATCTTGCTTGAATAAACTAAGATGGAGGACATTTGACCATTTCTAGCCTACCTAAAATCCAAATCTCGGAAGGACTTGTGAGCACTTGGCTCATCTAAAAGAATGCGCAGACTTGGCCACTCAAAAACTCTAAGATGCCCGTCCTGTGCAGAGTAAAAACCATCAGTGGAAAAGGCCAGCAAAAACACAACCTTATGAAGATACCCAAACAGACAATTTTATAGACACAACTGTCCTGTAACATGGAATAGAAAAGTGGTAAAATAATAATCATGATGTATTTAACAGCTAAAAGCATTCGTAATAATCATGGTTTATTTGGCGGGTAATAAGAGTCATGATTTAATTGAATCATATCAATTCGTGCATCATGAAAGGAACTGTTAGTTAAACGACATGCTAATACATAAATATGATAAATATGTATTATTGTATTAGACTCAGGTGCTAGTTGTAAAAAGCAGCAATGAGATGGGATTGCCCCCAAATGATAGAATTCATGGACCTTGTGTGATTGACAAGTCTGCTCAACGAAGAAATGCATACATTTAACACAAGATAAACTTGTGAAAGACACTGCATTCCAACAACTGAAATCACTGGAAGAGTCCTATTTTGCTAGTCTCCTCTATTTTCTAAAAACACCTCATCAAATGTTTCTTGCACTTGTTCACATATTCTTATCAGTCACCCTCCATGTCCAAGCTTCCAATTCAAACCAAGTCACCCTAATCAATGCAGTTCTTGGCCTATGAAATTACTTTATCTTATTACCTAGGTAGTGATGGCACTGTTTCCCTTCAATATATTCATTTGTAATTACGTCCTTCTTGGACTTTTCATTCATCCCATAATCCTCATGCGAAGTGTGCAAATCCAATAAGTTTGCCTGCCAAACCATTGGCCTTGTTGCTGAATGCCTAAATCATGAAAATTCTATTCAGTTTGAATGGTATTTACAACCTCATATGCAGAAGCTTATCTCTGTTATCCACTGCATCCCCACAGCAAAATTGACTTGATATGTTATGCAAATCATCTTACCTCACCTCCAGTGGCAAATCGAGACCCATCAACACTAAAAGCAAGGCATTTCTGAATACCAGCATCATGAAGAGGGGGAAGATCCTTTTTTAAAATTTTAAAATTTTCTTCTCGTCCATACAACTCTAGCAACCTGCAAGTCCAAGAAAACACCAAACGAGATGTCTAGCTCAAAAAAGCAAAAGCTGATGGCTCATGACCAAGTAAAAAGATTAGCGAACAACCAGTCTATTGCGATAACCAGCATAGATAAGCAGAAATTCAATGACAGAAATAGCAGCAACAAATTTGAAGAATGAATGCATGGAGGGCAAACAGTGAAATGATGAGATAAAAACCGCATCACTACTGGCATTTTAGCCATAAACCAATCAATTGTGATCAGAAAAAGATGTATGCAAAAGGTAACATTTTCAGTAGATAAACTTCAACAGAACCAGAAGATTCCAGAAAATAGAAGTTATGCAATTAACCCAGACCTCCCATTTACACGAAATCCCAGCTTTATCTAAGAGAGACCTCTTAAATCAACATAATCTTCACATTCTGCAAGAAAATCTAACTGAAGTTACAGAGCAAGCTGAGCATCACCATGCAATTGGCTCGCTGAATGCGGAGGAATTGGGAACTTACAACAAATTTTCCTGTTTAGCCGCTTTTTACTTCCAAAAAGCCATTACAAGAAATTCCGACTTCTACTGGCTACTAGGAAATCACTCCCACGAGAACAACCAAGTTCCATGATTTGGATTCTTTTAGTTTCCAACACTAGCAAAACACAATTTGGAGAGAGAGAGAGAGAGCACTTGCATGCAACCATTGGCCGTGGAACACACAACGTCATCACCGGACGGATGCACCGCAACACCGACCACATCCCGACCGTCCTCAAGCTCGTATTTTGCCTAGTTCGAGCAAAAAACAGCGTCGGCATCAATCCCAATTCGAAGAAAATAAAAGGCGTAATACAAACATGCAACGGCAATCATCAGACACAGTTCAACCAGATTTTCCGGCCCGCAACCACTTCCATTATAAACCCTAACCGCAAGCCGCAGTGAAACCATCGAAGTCAAGTGCTTTTGCGGCCCATCGGTCGACGGATCCGCTTAATCTTTGCCACACTGGATAAGCCGTTTGAAAGTGATTACATCTCGAAAACAAATATAAGAGAAGAAGGGGAAAAAACGTTTTTTTATTTTATGATAGTGGTCTTTTTTTTTTCTTTTTTTTTTTTTTTTTAAGAATAAATTCTTTTCCTT
>JAXCLR010000081.1:13675997-13694129 GCA_035584095.1 Annona squamosa
ATTGATACATATGTTAAATAAACCTAGATTAACAGCTTCATGAAAAAATTTTCAAAAAAAAATTAAAAAAAATAGGTAGTACACCCGGGTGCGTTGAGACTGCACGCACCCGGGTGTACACGATCGGGTTCCTAGGATCGTGCCACAAATGCGATGTACGGAGAGGATCTTTTCAAAAGGAACTCTAGGAGTCGATTCATGGCGTGTCCAAAATAATGCAAGATTTTCGGATCCAATCGGTATTTGAGATAAAATGTAAGAATGTTTATTTTACATCGAATCTATATTTGGTATAAAATGTAATAATGTGTATTTTACGTCGAATCTATATTTGATATAAGAATGTAATAAAGTGTATAAAGAATAAGTAAAATTGTATTGAAAATGAGTAAAAATTGTGTATTATAAATTGAAAGCTGTATGGGGAAGGTAATACAAATTCAATCCAAGAATCTTGTATTATTTCGAACATATTTGTATTTTATATTTTTTTTCATATTATTTTTTTTATTGAATTGACGCTTGTATCAATGTTTTAAATCATAAAAATATAATATAAAGGATTTTTAAATTTTATATTATAGATTACTTTAGTGCCTATATTAAATGTTATGATGTAAATGTAAACTCAATATAAAAGTAAAAAATAAATAATATAATACTATAAAAATGTTAAAATAAAATAAAATATAATACCCAATCCACAGCTAATGATTCAAGCACAACCCCCGGTCTAAAAGATTTTTTTTTATTTTTTATTTTTATTCTGGTCGATATAAGGGCCACAAGGTTAGCATTCCAAAATGTTATTTTTAGAATATTTTTAACCTTTTTATCTTTAAAATAAAAAAAAACTTGAATACATATATAATGTCCTTTTTATTTTTTAAAATTGGTAATATATAAAAATTTAGAAAATATTAAATTTAACATGTTACATAATCTAAATTGGAGCCTACACATCTATAAAAAAATTAAAATTTTTCAATACATCACAACGAGGCTAATCTTCGATTGGTCTGGCAAGATTGAGATCTACAACGGGATACACATGTAGTAAAAGCCTCGGTGTATATGGATATTTTGATTTTTTTTTGTTTTTTCATTTTACTTGTATGCGTGCGCATGTTTATAATTTATATATGGGTAATTTACTAATATACTCCACTTACTTTGACGTTAATTATGATATATTCATACTATTTCACAAATTTCACATTATCCTATAAGATTTTATGAAAATTATTTATGTACTAATGTTAACGGCCAACATTTAACAAAAGCACATGGGCTATTAAATAAAAAAGATAATTTGTAAATATATCCACTTAGTTTGATGTTAATTATTGATATAACAACATTGTTTAACAAATGATATATTACCCCCGCAAAATTTTTCCAAATTTGATCACGTACTCATGACACATCTTTGTCACCAGAGAATTGTTAATGCATGCATTAAAATTTTCAATAATAACAAAAAGGCCCCATTTAAAGCTATATTGGAATTTCACAATTTATAAAAATACTTAGTTATGCGGGCACATGGGAGATGGAAGTGCATGGAAGATTTGGTGCAACATGGTTAACTAATTTTTAATAAGATTACAAAAATAAAGTTAATGTCAAGTGAATAGAGAAAAAGTATCATAGTCTCAATATATAAAAATAAGGGAGATATCTAAAATTGTGTAAATTATCGAAGAATAAACTAATGGGTCACACTATGAAGTTATGAAAAAGAGTAATCAAACATAGAGTAAGATGGGAAACTAATGTATTTAAAAATTAGTTTGGTTTATGTTAGGAAGATCAACCACTAAGGTCATTTTCTCACTTAGACAACTATTTAAGAAGTATAGGGAGAAAAAAAGAACTTATACATGATCTTTATTGATTTAGAAAAATATATGATCGAGTACTAAGAAAGTTAATATAGCAAGTGATGAAAAAGAAAAGAATTAATAAGAGATACATTGATATTATTAAAGATGCATATGAGAGGGCTGTAATAAATATAATGACCATTAGTGGAAATACTAATATTTTTCCAATTAAAATAGGTTTACATCAAGGATTAATCTTGAATCCTTATTTTTTTACTTTAATAATAGATGAAATTACTAGACATCTACAAAAAGAAGTACTTTGGTGCATATTATTTGTAGATGACATTGTTTTAATAGATGAAATTAGAAAAGAACTAAATTTTAAATTGAATGATTAGGTAAATGCCTTAGAATTTAATAATTTAGAATTAGTCGTATAAAAACTGATTATACGAAATACAATTTTAATAATAGTGAAAACTTAGATGATTAACCAATTAATATTTTAGATCAAATAGTAACAAGAGCTAATCACTTCTGATACTTAAGATCAATAGTTCAAGATAATGGGAAAATTGAAAAAGATATAATACATAGAATTCAAGTAGAATGGAAGAAATGACAAAGTGTATCAAGAATTTTATGTGATGGTTGAGTCCTAATTAAATTAAAAAGAAAATTTTATAAGACTGCTATTAGATATGTTATGCTTTATGGAGCAGAATGTTGGACAAATAAAAAACAACATACACATAAAATGAATGTGGCTGAAATGAAGATGTTAAAATGAATAAGCAAAAAAATAAGACAAAGATAAAGTAGGAATGAAATAATTTAGAAAAATCTAAAAGTGAGACTAATAGGTGATAAAATGAGGAAAATAGATTGAGATGATTTAGTCATATTAAATAAATGCTTGAAACGATACTGATTAGGAGAGCGGTGTCTATCCAAATAGAACGAGGTAAGAGAATGAGACAAAGACCCAAAAAATCGATTGAAGTGATTAAGATGATTTGAAAATAATACAAATTACTAAAAATTTAGTATCCAATTGCTAAAAATGACAAAACAGAATCCATGAGTTGACTCCATCTAGGTGAGAAATGGTTGTTACTGCCAATGTTGTCAAAACCGAACTGATGATTAAACCAGTAAAGGAAACGGTCTGGTTCGAACTGGTTCGACCGGTTAAGCAAACCGGTTCAAACTTGTGACATCAACATGACATATTTTATAATATCATAAATATTAAATTATTTTTAAATTTTAAGTAAATATATTGATAAATTATATTTTCATAAATCCTAAAATATATATATATATATATTAGATTTTAAGACCCACAATATAAGTACAAAACATGCAGGCAAAAATTAATAGCCAGTTTTAAAAAATCTTTAAGCATGAATTTTAGAAAAATTAACTATATTAACTAACCTGAAAGATTTAAACTTGTAATAAGCTCAAATAGTTGTTGTTTGGTTGTTGGTTCTTGAATTCTTCCTATTTATCTTAGTACCTTTATGAATTGCTATAGACATACCTAGCAAAATAAGAAATAAAATAAATTAGTAAGTGTTGAAAATTTAAATAATTAAATAACCTGTAATAATATAAAAATTAAAAACATCTCCTGTGTTCAAGAAAAAATGAAAATTTAGAAGTCTATAAATCATTAAATACATCATTCTCATCAAACATAGATTTTAAAAGTATATAACTACATCATTTTCACCAAATATAACATTTTAAAAGTCTACCAACACATCATTCCCACCAAACATAAAATTTTTAAAGTCTACAAACACACGTTCTCGCTACAAATCTACCATTCACATCATTACAAAAAAATTTTAAAAATGTCTTCAAGTTTCTTCTTTATCAAGGTCAACATAACATTTTCATCTTGCATGTCGATTAGAGTTCCTAAGTTAAAATACAAAAAATAAAAAAATTAGTTACATACCACCATTTTTCTTATTAAAGTATTACTTTTATATAATTAAATAAAAACTATAATATAATACCAAAGTCTTTAACTTTTTTATTTCTTTCCTACTGTTTGGTTATCTATTTGCAACCAAGTGTTAACATCTTTATTTGTCAAAAATGGAGACTCATCTTCTACTACCCACTGCTCCAATATATCAATATCATCTAAAAAAATTGGATCATAATATTAATATCTCTTCTTCTTCCTACAAAAAAGATACAAATAGGTTACTTGAAATAAAACATGGATAATTTGTATTTCTAAAAAATAAGTCATGAGAGTTTATACTTTATACATATACAATAATCGTAAATTGTATTGGAGATATACAAGATCATATAGTCTTTGGTGTTCTAGTCGATTCCTCTTTTTTTGTATGAATGCGTTCAAAAACACTCTAATTGCGTTCGCATTTAGATGAACTGCATGTTTGACTCAAAATCTTTACAGCTCCTTTTTGCAAATTAGGAGTGCCACATCAATGAGTTTGCCACCAAATAACTACAACAAATGAGCTTCTGTTAAGATACTAATTAAGTATTTATAAATAAGTAACTAATTCATAAGGATTAAGAGTTAATAAATATACCTGAGGATAGGGTATAACGAGAATGAAGAACAATTGGGCTTCCAAAATCATCACACGCGTAGTGGAATGAAACAATCTCATGAATAATTTTTGTTTGGACATGAACATCGCCACGAGTCAACTAATGGATAGTTCGAAGCAGCCCTTGCATTATCATTGTCTTTGTTAATTTATCCATATGGTAGTGAAACCATGGATTTAGATAATGACCAACTAAATGAAGATGCTGACCAAGTTAATTTTCTCATCGATTATCCACAATTGCGACGTAGGGATCACAAAATATCTTAAATTTTTTCAAAGTCTTCTTCATTGCATTAGCCTTACGCATTGCATCATAAATGCATCCCATTGCAGGCCTTTCATCACTATCTATCATTCCTAACATACGAACAAGTGGTTCAAATGCTTTCATAACAACTTCACAATTTTCCCAAAAGGAATAACTCAAAACAAAATTAGAAGTAGTTCTTCCCTTTTGAAAATTTTTTCGTTTACAGTCTACCCATCCTTTACAAGTGAACATTGTCCGTCATTTGTTCATAGAGTTCAACATACTTTGCAATGCTATAAAATTTATTGCAAAACCAGTTATTGCAGGATGAATAATTTCCTTTCTACTAGTAAATTTTCTCATCAAGCACAAAACAAAGTCATGATTATAAATAAATTGAAATATAACGAGCTTCCTCTATCACCTTTTTCACATATTCCATCTTTGTATCAAATCAATACGATGTACAACATATAGTATCCATACAATGGATAGATATTTATCATTTAGTAATTGACCCCTAAGTCGATAGTTAGATGCATTATCGGTCACTATTTTTACAATGTTTCTAGGTCTAACTTCCTCCACAATAGTGGTGAACAATTCAGAAAGCATTTGACCAATTTTTAAATGTTCAAAAGCATTAACAGACTTTAAAAATACAGTTCCTTTAGGACAATATACTAGAAAATTTATCAAGGTCCTTTTCTTTTTATCTGTCCATCCATCAGCCATTATAACTAAACCAAATTCTTTTCACATTCTCTTAAATGATTCAATTTGATCCCTTACTTCCTTCATTTTTTTTTTCAATGAGAAACTTCTTAAATCATGACATTTTGGAACTTTAAATCTATATCCAATAAAGTATGCACGATAAAACATAGATTGAAAGTGCACAAAAATTGCCGCATTAAATGGAATACATGAAGTATAAAACCACTTGCAATTTTTGAATGTGCCCTTTCAATTGCGTCCTTATCAGCCATAACACTCTTAATAGATTGTTGCACACTCCCATTAAGTCCCTTCATTTTTTTTGAACTACCCTCTGTGTTTCTTTCCAAACTAGGGTCCACAACAACACTTCTTCTTCATCAATAACTTGGAAGTCAGAAAATGGGGTAGTTTTGGGAAGAAGGGTTTTTTTACTAGTGATTGCAGATGTAGTACTAGTTGAAAAATCATTTTTTATGTCTAAAGTACATTAGGTGGGACCTTTTTACATACAGTTACATCACCATTTACATTTGCCAAATGTTTTTTCACCCTGTGAATTCCTCCTCCTTAGAAAATCTTTTAACAATACAAATACTTGTATTTATTTTTTTCTAATTTAACTACATGATTCCATGCAATATCAGTCCTTCCCGTAGTGAGTTTTGACCTAGAATCTATTATACTACCAGCTGCTAGTGTTGCATTTGATCCTGTAAGAGTATGAGACTGGTTTCCACTTTCAGATGAATTTAATGACGATAAGATGATTAAATAATTATCTAAAATAGTAAAATGAAAAATTTATTTATCATACATTTAACAACATTTTTTCAAATAGATAATTAAAATAATTTTTGTAATATCAGCATATAAACAATCAATCGCAAACAATGAACAATAAATCACACAAACAACATGTTCAATAATATCTCCAACATCAGCATACAAACAATTAACAAAAAATATGTAAACAACCTGTTCAGCTAATTAAACCAAGATTAGCATACAAACAATATAGTGTTCAACCTAAATATAGATTAATTCCAACTACTCCTGTCAAAAATAAGTAATAAATACATCTATATGATATGAACTTGCTGGATCACATCACTATTGTGAGGGCTATGTAATTGATTGAAAGAGTAAATTGATCAAAATCAATGATTACCATGGCTTTAAATGAGTGACAAATGTTATGTCACAAATCACCATATGTTGGCTGAAATTGTTTAAGAGCAATGAATTTCAATGATTATGATTGAATCTCTAGTAAACATATGCTTTTGCTATGAAAAATATTTACAAGATTGGACTGTGCAAAAATTAAAGTGTTATAAGTCAAGCTCATAAACACAAGGATCAATGATAACACAAGGAGTCAGGCCAAGGACAGGGGCATGGATGGGGGCAGGCTGGGGTAGAGATGGGGCAGGTGAGAAGATCCACAAAGCCACTGATCAGAATGGATTAAAGGCGCGAAAATGATTAAAACAAAATTTCCATCAACAATTCGAGCAACCGAAAATCAAAAATTACTTGTGGATGAGGATGCGTTATTGTCCCGAACAACGACTAAAGGGGCCACTGATGTTGGAGGAAGAAGACAATGACTACTCCCTGTTGGAGGAAAGAAGGAAGACGTCTTCCGCGACTGCTCCCAGCTCGTGTTGCCTGCTGGAGGGAAAAAGAAAGACATCGTCGAGTGCAGCTTTGGGTCTAGGAGAGAGAGTGATCGTCGGGCGAGTGCAAACGGATGGCCGGCCAGCTCGGGCGAGCGCTTAGCATCGCGCGTGGTGGTACAAGCGGCAAGGCGACGATTGCGTAGAGGCGACGAGTAGTAGGGTTTCGTGAAGGGAGAAACGAGAGAGATCAAGCGGGCATCAAGAGCAGTGAGTTTATTTTTGGGTTTTTTTAAGTATATTTTAGGTCCAACTGGGCAAATCCGGTTCGATTGCCGGTTCGTCAGTTAAGACGACTTTATATAAAGGAACCAAATCGCATGCAGATGAACCGGAAACTGGACCGGTTCTAACAACACTGGCTGCTGTTAACGATGATGAAGTGGAAGAGGTTACTTAAGAGGGTAACATTTCAGCAGTTAATATGGGTACGCAAATAATTTTGGTAAAATTGTGTGGAGTGATGTACAATTCGTAAAATAATGTGAGTATATAAGTAATTAGTGTCAAATTAAGGTATATCAACAAATTAAACTTTTTAATTTTTAGTAATAGTTAAATATCAATCATTAACATAGGTACACAAGTAATTTCAATGAATTTTTTTGGGATAATATATAATTTGTGAAACAATATAGGTATATTAGCAATTAGTGTCAAACTAAATTTATATATCTGGCAAATTACCCTTTATCTATTAAAAGTTATCATTCTTAGATTTATATATATATATATATGCATATACATTTTTATAATGTTAAAAGTTAATAGTTTTCGTCCCATTTAAATTGAGTGCAAAATTATTTATTTTAGAATTTAAAAAATTATGATTCTAAAATTAAGAAAACTCTTTTGAAATTTTTTTAAAAAAACTTTAATCCTAACTCATTTATTACTTATTTAATAAACAAATCGGCTAGTTATTAACAAATTATACAAGATCATGCTATGGATGAAGGGAACAAGGGGAGAGGGAGAGAGATGGGAGAAAAAGAAAGGAAAATAGGGAGTGGAGACAAAGAAAAAGGGAAATGGGGAAAGACTGAGAGTGGGGGAGGGGGTGGGAAGATGTTCAAATGGAGAAGTAAAAAGGGAGAGGATGAGATGGTTAGATGGAAAGGGAGAGGGAGATAAACAAGAGGATGATTAGATGAAGAGAGAGGAGGAAAGAGTATGGAGACAAGAAGGATCGGAGGAGTGGCGAGAGAGAGAAATAGGAAGAGATGGTGAGAGTTAGTTAGAGAGAGTGAAAAGGAGATAAAGGAAAAGAGGATGAGAGAGATAGAGAATAAGTTTATCGACGACATTGTTGACATGAAGGTGAGCAATAATTATGCTTAAGAAGAAAGGCAAGGGAGATAGAGGGAGAAAATCAAAATAGGAAATTAATTTAGGGTTTAAAGTAACATTTATATACCACTTCTCAACGGACTGTAAATGGGTCGAATGAGCTGACAGGTTAAATGGGTTAATGATAAGTCTAAAAATTTTCATTTAATTTCATATTAAATTCACACTGTTAAATATTAAAACATTAATTAAATGCAAGTTTTAAGTGGAATATCATGAAAATCATATTTTTGATAGAATCTTTAATTTTGCTATAAAATGGGTCAGTTTGCAACATTTGTTAATATAAAATTATGACTCGATCCCCTAGAAAATTTTAACAGTGAAATATGTATGACCTATTAAAAGGGGTAAATGGGATAAAATATATATATATATATTTATAAGTACAGTTTAAAACATAGGTTAAAGTGAACTATTATGTAATCTGAAAATAAAATGACAAAATAAAAATTGCATTGATAAAATGAACTTAAAAGAGTCCAAAATCAATTTAGGAAATATTAAAGTTAGTTGGGTAGAAAATGTATGTGATGAAATATTTTAAATTGCATTTTTTATGACGCATGTGCACGGCTACTGGAACACCGTCGGAGCACCATTTCCAGTGGTCCATCTTCCCCAAATTCATCTTCCCAAATCAGCGGCCATCGACAGCAAAACATCAGAGGAGTAATCCACCATCCCAGCTTGTCTTCTCCGACTATGGCGTCCAGCTTCCTCCTTGCTTCAGCAAAAACAGACGGAAGCTTCCCATCAACAAATCATTTGAAGCAGGCAACCCGACGACAACCTTTCACCATCAAACTAGAGCACAACACCAGCAGATTCCAACTAGCTACGCCAATTCGTCAGCACCTCTCAAGCAGCATCACATAAATTCAGGGCAGATTGCATCCAGCGGCCATGAAGAAGCAACCTCCGAGCTGTCGAACTGATCACAACCGCAAATCTCGAGTAGTAGCGATGCATCAATCCCCTTTGCCTGAATTCTTCCTGTGCTCTAACGAATTTCCAAAGGCTGAAATATCTACAAAAAATCTTCACAAAAATAGACAATGACGTTTCCCCAATTGTCTCCGGCGGCCAACAGCCATCATCATTAACCAACCATCTTCTCTAGATCCAGGTCACTGCCAGCCACATCTCCATCGCTTCTGCAACTATACAATCGCCGACCACCATCGATTTAGACGAACCCACCCTGCATCTTCTCATTTTCGACCAGCCATCTCCCCCAATTCCATTTTCCAATTTCCAGCTGCAACAATCCAAATGATTTCCTAGCTCCAAGCAATCAGCGTTTGCTCGATTTTCTGCAGCTGGAAAACTCACCATCATCAATCTAGCAAAACCAAATCTAGCCTCCTCTAACAGTAGCACCTGTACAATGGTTCAATGATCCATCTAAGAAAAATTTTGACCAAGCTGTGGCGGAACAGAAAACTAAAAACCCCTTTTTCAATCGCACAATCGTCCCTTGCCCACCATTGCATCTTCCATCAACCAACCGCCTGCACGGCTACACCGTTTCACAAGCACCCATCACCGACTTGACAGTGCTGCATCCCTCTCAATTTAACACGTAAATCTTCACTGGTCGATACAAGCTGCACTAGCTTCTCTCTCCAAATCGGCAATGATTTGGAAAGCTAAAAGGGATCGAGTAGTAAGCTCCGGTTGCAAATCAAAATCAAAATTCAGCATTGACAGTCTTCCATCTGCAAATCAGCGTCATCCAACCTAACAGCCATCACTTCGCTGCAATTTCAGCTTTCGATTGCCCAAACCGATAGCTAGCCAGCCCCTGTTCTTCTTCGAGTTACAGCAGCAGCACATTACAAATCCATTAACTTCGATCGATACCTCATCTTCCATCTCTTTCAAAGAACTTACCGACATCCATCTTTTACTCCAAAATAAGCAGCCATTTCTAAGTAAATCAAAGTGATAGCAAACCTGCCACCTCTGCATTTTCCATTTCTGTGCAACTCATGGCTGTCGTCCATCGAATTCAACCAACCAGCCCTTTTGAAAAATTCAGCTCTTCATCGAATCACTTAAGTAAGAAGCAACGAAGGCAGCTACAGTGGGCCATGGTATGTGAATCCCACATCGAATTCCAAGTCTAGCCAAGGGGGTTCTCTAAAACTATAAAAGGGGTCCCTCCACTCATCCCAAGAGATACAAGACTCTCCCATCACTTGAAGTGTAGCCCATCTAGGTCGGACCTCTACCAAATGGGAAAAACTCTAAGAACTTGGATTGCTTCTCAAAAGAGTAGTTTTTGAGCAAGAATTTAGGTAAATAAATTTTCTATTAATTTTTCTTTAATGCTTTGTAGTTGTTAATTTTAGATTTATAATATTTAGCCTAGATTTACCCCTTTATGCATTGTAATTTTTAAATTAAGTTTAATGCAATTTTCGTTTCTGTTTTTGTAGATTAAAATTTACTTCTATAGTCTTTTAATTACAGTCCTAATTTAGATTTAAATTTTAGTTAATTGCAATTTCTCCTCTCCTTTCTCGGTCTTTTTTTCTCTTTTATTTATCTGCTTTCTCCCTTTTCTTTCTTCCTCTTTCTTTCTAATTCTCCTTTCTTCTCTCTCTAATTTATTTTTCTTCTCTCCCTAATTTCTTCTCCTTTATCTCTAATTTCTTTCTTTCTTTTCTTTATATCATCTTTCACTTTTCTCTTTTTGCTTAAAATAATTCAAAATTATATAGCCTCTCCGTGGATTCGACCCGACTCACCGTTATTCTACACTATCACCTGCATAGTGGTAGCTTTAATGTGTTTCGATTAATTTTAATTAAACTGGTGAACACAGTGCTCTTAACGACAAGCACTTAATGCGCATCAATTAATAAGCAGATTGATGGGTTAAATAAGTTACTAAATGGGTTGAAAAAATTAAATAGATTACTAAATTAATTAACAAGTTGTAAAGTCTTAACATTATTTATTTATGGAAATAGTTGAACGCGTTGACGAATCATAAACTGTTTATTTAAAAATTTCAATCTAACTTTATTTATAAAAGGATTAGATGGATGGGTTGACAAATTGACCGTGACCATTATCATACGTAGTTAGCACATTGGCTTGTGAAACAATTATTTCCATCTCAAACCATGATTCCTTTTGTTAGGTTGGCAACTCTCACTAGTTTCCTCCACCCCACAACATAAGAATTTTGAGGAGAAAAAAATGGAGACATAACAAAATTAAATAAACAATAAACAAACATGCAAGAGAAGATGATGTTTATTTCCTAAATATAATATTTTATGGAAGTTGGTAGCTAGCAACCGCAATTTTAGTAAGATGAACGATCCTGTTAGCCCAGTGCTCACTTAGCCCACCTAAAGAAATTATTTAAAAATATATTTTATTTTTTCTCCATAGACTTATTTATCTAAGTGTATTTAATATATAAACTAAGTTTTACGAATTTTGAATACGTATATATATTTAAAAAAAAAAATTAAACATAAGGGTATTTTAAACACATATATACACATATATATTTAAAAATCTCAAAAAATATATGCACATATTTATAAATGATAAAACTTGGTTCATATATTGAATACATTTAGATAAACAAGCGTCTAGAGAAAAAAGTAAAAAAAAAAAATTTTTTAAATGGGTTATTTGAGGTGGGATGTGCAGAACATTTGTTTAGCCCAGGTTAACAAGATTGCTTCTCTTTGAGTTATATAACTTACCATCGGTGCTGATAATGCTAATGTTCCAATTGCAATATGTGGGTATTTTAGTCAAAGCCATAATGCAAGTAGTAAGAACAGTACATGATTTGTTCCCATGAATTAAGGCAAGGTGAAAGATCCTATTGCAATTTTGATTTTTATCAACAATGTCAATTAGGCCCATCATCACGTTCTGATAATTAAAAATGACCTCGAGAATTGATACCTAACTAGTTGGATTTGAATATTTAAGATTTAACCTAATCCGAATTCAAAGTAGGGTAGGTATCCAAATTTTAATGTAATTATCTTTTATAACATTGCATAGATGAATATAAGTTTTTAGGGATAAATAATATTAGCCGTAGGGAAAAAGGGCGTGCATACAGCTATGGGGGCACTGTTTCTCATACCAATAATTTCCTCAATTAATAATCACGTTTTTCTACTTTTATCCTTATGTTTTATTCATTTTTTTTACTAATTACCCTCTAATAAACCTATTTATTTTAATTTTACTATTATCATTTCCTATCATTTGTATAATTTTTAAAATATTACATTTCGTGCTCTATGTTGCATCCCACAATCACTGCTAAATTTAAATTTTTTCACAAAGAACCTTAGGAGTTGTTTGGCAATCGGTAAAACTCATATATTATAGTAAAACTTTTCAACCACGGGCATTTGAGAAAAAAATATCATTTTAAGGGACCAAACTTTCACTTTACCATATTGCTACATTTTCGCACTTATTATCGTCACCTAAGACCGCCATAAGCAACTTATTTCCACCGTTCACCTCACCTTCTCACCTTATAAAGACTTGTGACAAAAACATGCTCAGTATTAGAAGGCAAGTGTGAGTAATTAGCATTAAATGCGCGAAGCAATGAAATTGACTAGCCGTACGAAGCCAATGTAATTAATGCACGCGCCGGGCGATTCATCACATTGATGGCTGACGTTTTTCCAAGGCACAAAACATGTCAGGAACTTTTAACCCAGGCCGCCCTTAATTGTAATTAATACTGCACTAAACATAAAAGAATACCGTACTTCATGCCCTGCGAGGCTGCGACTGAGAGTTTCCCATAGGCTGCACTGCGCTTTGCAGGGAATCTACGTCCGCAACGTAGAGCTTCTCTGCAATATTAGAAAGGCTCTCTCGCTCTCTCTCTCTCTCTCTCTCAAAAGACTATGTCGATGGCGGCTGCGGCTGCGGCTGCGGCTGCGGCGACGGCCGTTGCTGGCGACAATGAAGCTTTGGAAGCCAACATTCGCTCGCTCACGATTAGGAAAGAAGCGGAGATAGAGCTTCGCGAACCTTATGATTCGCAGGTTGAAACTGTAAGTGAAGGATGGATCTCGTTTTGTGCGTTGTTTCTCTTTCGCTATTCACGGATATGTGTTGAATGATGGCGTGAATGATGGCTGTTTCACTTTCATCATTAAAGTATATGTGTCTAAGGATTCTTGCACTGCGAATGATTGCTGTTTTGACAGTAGGGTTCGACGGAGGGACTGATCTAGATTCACGCACATGATTTCTTGCTTGTTCATAGCATTGGAACAATGTGGCTGCACAAGCAAGACTATCTGGACCATCCATCGGATGTGATATCTTACAATGATGTGCACATTTTAAAGAAGATTCTGCATAGTTTTTTTTCTTTTTTTGTGAAAGGCTGTTTTATTTTTCCATCTTTCTTCCCTGATTTTTCTTCAGAGCACTGGATTCATGACATTTATACCTCCCACGGTCCTTGCTTTTTACGCACGCTGGCATGGAGTTAATTACTCTCCTTAGCTTGTCGAGAGTAAAGTTGGAAATGCAGGCTGTCTTGATTAAAGGTTGAGTTGATTTTACTTTTTATACTCTGTTCAGAGTAAATGTCGAACTCCATGCTATCTCAATCACTTTTAATAATGTGTTTGTTAGTCAGTTTTTACCAAATGCTGTAACGGTATGATCTGTTTTTTTTTTCCCCCATTAAAGTTATTTAGAAATAACATTTTGTTACCGTTTGTTCATTTGAGATTGCAATTGAAAGCATGCATTTTATTTTTGCAGATCACCTCTGGGGACACTCCATACACATCTGCTACCACATTTGAAGAATTGAATCTGTCTCCGGATTTGCTCAGAGGATTATATGTGGAGATGCGTTTTAAGACACCAAGTAAGATACAGGCCGTAAGCCTCCCAATGATTGTCACTCCACCCCACAGGAATTTGGTGGCTCAAGCTCACAATGGTTCTGGCAAGACGACTTGCTTTGTCCTTGGCATGTTGAGTCGGGTTGACCCTAAGTTAAAAGCACCACAAGCACTTTGCATCTGCCCAACAAGAGAACTTGCTGTCCAGGTTTTTAACACCCTTTTTTGTATACCATTGATATCTGTTTCTTCAAAATATAATATGAAATACCGTGTTTCAGAACCAGGAGGTTCTTTTGAAGATGGGAAAGCATACTGGTATTACTTCAGTTTGTGCAATACCTACTGATAGTTCAAACTACATTCCAACTATGAAGCGTCCCCTGGTTACAGAGCAAGTGGTAATTGGAACTCCGGGTACCATCAAGAAATGGATGACAGCAAAAAAATTGGCCACGCAAGAGATTAAAATCCTTGTTTTTGATGAGGCTGATCATATGTTGGCCGAGGTACTTATATATTTACAATTTCTTTGCCTTTCCCTTCTTACACTTTCTTTGTGGTTTTAAATCATATCTCTAACAGTTGAATTGATCAATCTAATATAAATATGTAGAATCCTTAATTCACAACAATTTCCAAATTTTATTCTGTGGCTGGATTTGTTATCTGGCTGCTAGATTAAAATTTGAAGGTGCTGTGCTCCACAAAAATTTATAAATCCTGTTTAGAAGTTGATGTTTGAGTTTTGTCAAGTTCTATTAATTAGCAAACTGAATAGTGTTGGCCCTTAATCCTTAGCTCTTTGACATTCAAAAATCAATTAATACAAATTATCATTTTGATCTGATATTAGAAACATCCCGTGCTCCAATGCCGCAAGACTTCAACAACGAAAACAATCACACGAAAAAAAAACACGAAACCGAAAAAAAAAGAAAAAAAAAACACGCATACGCACACCACACAACTCAACAAGACATTTTTAGGGTGTGCAAATGAGGAGCTCTAAGCAAATTGTTTTGTACACTCTTATGACTTATGTGAGTACACGTACTGAAACATTCAATTGCTTGATCTTGCTTCCATAGATAGTTTCTTCATGTAATTTCACTGTACCATGCATTCTTGTATTTGGTATTGCGTGATGAAATTCTTAAATAGCATGTGCTTGATCAAAGGCTTGGCCTTATGGTAGCATAAATATTTTAGTATGTATTGACATATTCCCTCTGTGCATGATTGAATATCTAGCTATTTCAAAAATTAGAAGTTATTGTGCTTCAAACATTGTTTTCTTTGCTTTTACATACAAAATTGCAAATTCTTCATTATGTTTCTTCATACTTTCTACCCTGCTACACTCATCCTGTGATTGAAGTGCATCCTATTGCTTGTGACGACATAACTAACCGTCTAAATTGATTTTCTTATTTTACTTATTACAAGTTTGAAGCTGGCAGAAGGTAGAATAAAAACGTTGTCAAGGACATGAAAGAAACGTTTGGAATTTGTTTTTTCAAGTATTGACTTTCGCTTCAGTCTATTTGCTTCATACTTTGGTTGTGATTATTTGTGAAGAAGAGGCAAAGCAAATATCATGATTCACATGTTCATATTCCTCTGATATCTGAACTTTTATTACTTCTCAATCTTTAAGAAAAATTATGCTTATTTTGCACCAGAACGTGGAATTTATTATAGGCATTTAACAGCATCTTTCTTCCTATGAATATGTCAATAATCAAGATTCTTTATTTTCTTATTTTAGGATGGCTTTAAAGATGATTCACTGAGGATCATGAAGGATATTGAAAGAAACAGTTCTCATTGCCAGGTTTGACAGTAGTGAGATTACACTATTAGCGTATGCTTGAAATTGATGGCCGTTGCATAGGATTGACCATGGTTCTGCTTTATGACCTGTGTGCACATGTAATGAAGTTTTGATTGTCAAAACATGGTTACTTGTTGGTTTATTTGTTCTAAAATCTGCACAAATGATCCTCTTTTTTTTTTTTGGGATTTTTTTGTGAATAGAGGCATTGAAGTGGTTTTATTTACTCTGAAGTCTAATTTCCCTTTTATTCTCAAGTACATTCCATTGAGATCTCCCACATGGCAATTCTGTTCCTATGTATCTACCCACACTTGGGAACTACCGACTGCAATTCTTTGAGGCATTGTTCCACCTGAACAAGGATTCCTCACATTGAAAAGGATGCATGCCTGAGGCCACAAAACTCTAGTTATGATTATTCACATGGCCTGTATCACATTAACAAGTTCAAATTTATCAAAGAGAAGCCTCAAGTCTGAGCCTCCATTTCTTGTTTGTTTTGCTTTTACGCGGTGAAATTCACTGTATTAGCATGGTCATCATGGATGTCTAGATAAACTAAGAGAACTTTTGATTTCGAAGAAACAGTCATCACCTTTTACTGTTGTTTCCTCTGATAACTCATTTGGAATTTCATTGTTGGTGATAACCTGCCAATAGCCCATTTGGAATTCACCCAGTGCTGTAATTTTCAAGGACGGGCCTCTTTCTGAGGTGGGAGGAGCAGGCCATGAACTGCGCCTACTGCCCTTATTTGCTTCCATCATTTGTTAGTACATGATCATCCAATAAGCTTGGTCAACCTGCCATAGCTGAACCAAGTTATCTTTCCCATGGATAATCTCATGTGAACAATCAATCAAAACAGGAACAAAAGGACTTTCTCCATTTACCGTAAGTTCTGCCTAACGTGGTTAAAGTTCTTGTTCAATTAAAATTTCATAGAAGTGCCACAATGTTTGTTTGTTTGGAACTAGGAAGAATGCAAAGTGCTATATGGCCACAATTTCTTTTGGTATGGTGGGAAGTCTTTCGTTGTTTAACAAGAATATAATGAACAGGATTATTGGACCATTTTTATATTACCATATTGACATAAAAATATGATAAGATGCTGAGATAATAAACCTATTAAATATTCCCCTGTTGGATGCCAACACATCTTACACCCATTCTTCACTAGTGTCCTTATTGGCACTGGTATGCTTAGCCCACAAATCTTGGCTTTTGGTGGATCATCTGTCATGTTTTAAGCTTACTGTTGCAGCATGATCCTGAGCAAGAGCCTCTGAAATGAATTCTAGAAGTTTGGTTTCTTAAACTTATCATTCCGTTTTCGTGCATGGGTTTCAGGTGCTGCTTTTTTCAGCTACATTTAATGATAACGTGAAGGAATTTGTATCAAAAGTGGTGAAAGATGGAAATCAAATGTTTGTAAAGAAAGAAGAGTTGTCACTTGAAGTTGTGAAGCAGTACAAGGTGCTGTGTCCAGATGAACTAGCCAAAACAGATGTGATTAAGAACAAGATATTTGAATTAGGCGAAAAGTGGGGCCAAGCCATGATATTTGTCCGTACACGAAGAAGTGCTGATATGCTGTACAAGGAATTGGAGAACTACGGCTATGATTGCACTTGTATTCATGGTGCTCATCGACAAGACGAGAGGGACAAGATGGTCAAGGAGTTTAAAGAAGGATTAACTAAAGTCCTGATTTCTACTGATCTTCTTTCTCGTGGCTTTGATCAAGCACAGGTGCTTATTTCTGAAGGGCTTTTCTCCTATGAACCTAGATGCAAGTTGCACCACATTAGATTTCCTATTTAATTTAATTTTTTTTTTTAAAAGATCCAAGTCATGCATCATATTCTTCTCTGTGAATATTTGTACCATACACATCAAGGGTGTGTTTGTTTAGGATAAAAAAGTATCAACTAAAACTTTTCAATCTAAAACTTTTCACTCTCCATAATTACTTT
>JAXCLR010000081.1:13694229-13723043 GCA_035584095.1 Annona squamosa
TATCACTTTCTGTTGATTTGACAACTTCTACTCCAAAAACTTTTCATCAAAAGTTTTACCTCCAACCAAACACACCCCAAGTGCAAACGCATGAGGTTCTTTAAAATCATATTTTTGAATGTTATACATTATAAAACTTCCAATAAAGTTGATTTATTATATCTACGCTAAATAAATAGTTCTAAATACAATGGTATGTCTTGGATTTGAAGAAAAATGTTTTAAAATTAAGAAATCCAAGAGGGTGCAACTTTCACCCATTCTGGAAATGATTCTGAACTGTTTTTTGCCTGCTGTACTTTCAATCTATGGGTGCTCTGACGTACTTGTCTATTTTGAAGGTCAATTTGGTTGTCAATTTTGACCTTCCAATCAAACATGAATCATCAGAACCTGACTATGAGGTGTACCTACATAGGGTTGGAAGAGCAGGACGCTTTGGTCGTCATGGTGAGTTTCTTTTTGTTTCCTTTTCCTCTGCGAATGTGACATATTTTCTCTGTTATTTAATGTCATCTATTTTTAGAGTTGTTTTCTGTGATTTTTCTAATCATGTTGATGACTAATGAAATAAGAACCACAAAGAAAATTGGTTTGAGCATATTTTTTTGATGTGCTGACTAAACTGCAAACAGACTTCTTTTTTTGCAGTCATCGCCTCTCAAAAACTGTCTTTAAAATTCATTATCACTGAACCACTGGCCAGTTATTTGAATTTATTGATTCCTTTATAGCAAAATACTGAATTCCTTACTAAAGCTATTACTGTCTTTTCTTTTCTCAGCAAAAACATTAGTGAGCTGTATTTTTACTTATGGAAGTCTTTTCTATTGGGAATTTGGGATTGCTTAATAAGGCTTCCTTGTACTGATCTGGTTGAAAATTTTGATCTTGTTTTTCCTGAAGCAATGCCAAACAATCATCTTATGATTTGTGTCTGTCTTGCTTTGATTATTTTGGGTTCTTCGTGTTACCTGATTTTACATAGCACAGCTGTCAAAGTCATCAATCATATACAAATCTGTGGAGTAATCTGCAAGTTTATTTGGACCTTTGTTTGGCAACTGCATGGAATGTGCTCCTAAAAAGGATAATTGATTGCTCTAGCTTGGTTGTTTTGCCTGGTTGATGAAGTCACTGACTCGATGCCACTGTAAAAGCTGTTGTTCTATCATGTGCTATGATGTTTCCGCAATTCTTTCTGAGAGTTACTGCAAGGTCACCAAAAAAAAAAAGTTAAAAATATTTAAAAAATAGAATCCATTTGTAAAGTCTGATTAAGCTAGTGTAATGCATAAGCCTTGATGGGTCTCTTGTTGTAGGAGCTGTGTTTAATCTGCTGTGTACGGAGAGGGAGTATGCTATCATGGAGAAGATTGAGAATCATTTCAACCATAAAGCTGAACCGGTAATCTCCTAAGTCTAAACAACCACGATATCCATTTTAGTCCTTCATTACATTGTCATCATTTGAGCTTTTTATCCAGATAATTGGGCACCTGCTATATTCCATCATTTGACATGTTCTAACTTTGCTGGGCACTGAACTTACGTTTTTTGCATTGGATATAATGGTCCAGTTGAAGGATTGGAAGAGCAGTGAGGAGTTTGAACTTGCCTTGAAGAAAGCAGACTTGCTTTAGAAGGTAATGCGAAGATTACCTAGTTGACGAGGACGTTTCTTTCTTACCTGTTTGTATATACAGTACAAAGAGAGACTTTTAGTTAGAAGCGATGTCTACGAGAGAGAATGCAGTTTGAATATGTGCAAACAAGCTGGATTCACTCTTTATAGACAGATGGGAGTACTAGCTTTGGCCCCAACCCAGTTCTTTCAACTGGCATGTGTAGTCGGTGGATGGACATTGGGTTGAGTGTTTTTGCATTAAAATGAGGAGAACCAACAGAACAAACTATGCTGAGAGAGAGAGAGAGAGAGAGAGCAAACTATGCAATCAGCCATGGAAACGGTAGGAAAATCAACAATGTCAATCAGGCCCATCATAAATATGCCAAGAGTTCAGATCCAATTCAAACCCAGCTATCGTTTTCATGGGAGAACTGTCCCTTTCGTTTACTCTGATTTCAAAGTAGGATAAGGTCGCGCTGAAGGGGCAGTGCAACTTATGCAAAATTTAATGCAATTTGTCAAGTGTTTGATATTTAAGTACTCATTTCAATATTCATATTTTCATGTATGATTTATGGATTCGCTATTAAGATTTATATAAAGATGATATGTCAAAAGTCTTAAAATTTTCATCATAAATTTTTAGAATAAAACTTGATACTGGAAATACATTTTTAACTACACTTATTAACTCGCATGCGTATTTATATTGATAATAAAGTTATTTTAACTGAATGTAACTATTTATGAAATCAACCAGGGTTATCAAGAATTTATTAAAATTCATTAATTAAAAATACAGTTACGGTTTAAATTGGATTGGACTTTTAATAGACATGGTTAGACTTGAATTGGTGTACATCCCTTGCAAACCAACCTGATTTACGCCCCTAGATGTAACTGTTGAGATCTGTAACCCATCCACTATAACATGGGCTTGCCTTACTCTCTAGGATAATGTTACATTCTGCACACATTTGAGATATAATTTGCAGGGCTTTACTGTTATGTAACCTTTTCATTTTTAATATTCAATGCTTGATCAAAATTTCATTCCATCTATGATATTTAACATCATTTATATCCCGAAAATTCTTTGACTTGTCTAATATCAACGTAGATGGGCCCAAGCTAAAAATATATAAAGTCTACATATTAATATATTTTAATATTAAATATGAAAATTCTTTCACTTGTTTAATATCAATGTGGATGGGTCTCATCTTTAAAATATATAAAATCAACCTAATAAAATGGTTTAATGTTAAATATTAATTTTAAATTTATATTTTCAACTTTTAAACTATCTAAAATATTACTACTATTTGGATAAATTATTCTACATGGTGTTATTATATTCTCGTACATAAATAAATGGATCTAAACATTTTTATGTGCGGCGTAATAAAATATTTTAATATTAAATATTATTTTTAAAGTTGTATTTTCAACGTCTAGACCATTTAAAATATCAATACCATATACCAACCGAGCCGTGCCCAGTTGGTCACCGAACGCCGAATGGAGCTATGCGGGCGTTCGGTGTGCTGTTCGAATCCCACATAGTGGGATTTCGGCCAGTAGTGGAAAATTATTAGTAGGAGCTGTCATCTCCTATTCGGTTGTTGGAAGTTGTATCTTCCTTATTTTTCGGCGGAGCTATGTTTCCGGATTTCTTTGGGGGAGCTAAGTGTCTCCAAATTTGTATGAATGTCTCAGAACTTCAGTGTAATATGTGTTGAGATGAATGTAAAAATATATCAATAAAAAAAAATATATCAATACCACGTGGATAAATGATTCTATAATGCATTATTGTATTTTACTGCATATATAAATACATCTAAGTATAGTTTACTCATGGATATATATTTTTCAACAAATGTGTTTGGTACACATATTTGATTTAGATGAAACTTAGTCTTTTAGCTAAATAAACGATGTTAACTACAATGCATGAATTGAATTTTATATTAAACATTAATTTCTTAACTTCAAAAAGGGTTAAATGGAATAGCTTTTATGGACATATGAGTAGAGCGCTCTAATTCACTTTAAAAAATTATAGGATTACCAAAAGCGAGATTTGATGCGACAAAGTAATGATTTCTGGTAGTAGAATAAAAATTAAATGGATACGATAATTGTATAGAAAATATAAAAATTTTGAAATATGGAAATAAGCACGGCAATTCCGTGCAGCCACCCATGATTTACAGGCGTCTCCAAAAATTTTATTTTATTTTATTTTAGTTTCTTTTAAATGTGTGGGCCTCACTTATATCCAGCCTCATGAGAATTTTAACAATTTTAAAAATTTATTTATATTTATATTTACGAAATCAAATAAAATAGCATGTTGGGTGGGTGACTCGAAAGTCCGAATCATGATGAAAACCTATGCACCTCATTTGGATGGATGTGCTGGGGGAAGGATTTGCTGTTAACACTTGTTTTTACATCCTTTTTATTTGAGTGGGTAGATTCAAATGTTGAATGGTCCCGTCCCCTCTACCCACTCCCACCAACCCCCTCTTTTTGCCTTGGGCCATTCAAATCTGGCTGGGCCTTAATACCAAGTTCTGATGACGATGCCCTTGTACAAGCCCAGCCAAATCCCGTTCAAGAAATCAAGGATCTGACGGGATAAACTTCTACGCTGTTAACAGTTTGGAGTGTGTTCCAAAAGGAGGCATGAGCCTGTTGGCCAAATAAACTTATTTTTTAATTTTTTTTACTTTTTAAATTTTATTAGTTTAGATGTATTTAATGTATAATTCGAGTTTTACCATCCTTTGGAGATATACATTTTCTTAGATTTTTAAATATAAGGGTATTTTAACCATTTTAAATGGTTGAAAATTACATAAATAATTCTGTGTTTAAAAAATCTTAAAAAATGTATACATGTTCAAAAATAGCAAAGTTTGGTTTGCATATTAAGTATACATAGATTAATAATTTTATAAAAGTAAAATAAGTTTTATGGCCCAGGCTAAATAAGTTATTATTTAACCTAAGTTGACAAAATTATGCTTCATTCCAAAAGATCTCATTGCTTGAATGAGGTGTGTATAGAATGAGATTTAGCATGGCTAAGATAACTTTTTCAATTTATGATACAACTTGTTATATTTCAGATATAACTTTTCTTATTTTCTGTATACGTTAATACATTTTCGTTCCATTTCTCAATTCTATTCAAGCCGCCCGCATCCTTCCCAGCAAGCGTATTGGATAGGGAGGGACGAAATCTCTTATTTACAAAAATCCTATTTTCGTTCATAAAAAATAATAATTTATTTTTGAAATTTCATATAGCTTTTCTCAGTTTCCATGCAATTTTTCATAAACATATAATAACTCTTTTTCATCCTATATCCCTGTTTTATAATAATGTTGGCCCAATTGCATTAGGTTGCATGCTAAAGAAATTTTCTATCCATTACCAAAGCAAACTGAGAATAACATGTGGCCATCATGCCAGACGAATGCTAAGCCGGGCTATCAATTCTTGATTTATAGCTCAAAATGTTGAAATGACTAAGAATTAGGCGGTCGGAATTGGGGTGGGGTGGGTCGGCCGGTGACCACCGATCCATTTTTGATATGGGATGTATTAGAAATTTTGAACCAAATTCAAAAATAGAATTGAGGTGGGTTAACCATGTCCTGACCTAAAGAATCCGACCCTCGTTGCATCTATTAAAAATTATAAATATATGTTTAAATTTTATTATTATTTTCTTTCAAAATTTTCATATTCTTTATTATTAACTATATCAATAGTAGAAGAATCAATTTATCCAGAAAAATATAAAAATCAATAAGAGGAATTTGCATATATATATATATATATGTAACTCTTACATATAATTGTACATTAACCTAATTTGATGAATTTATTCTATATTCTCTCATGTTGTATTTCGGTAATGATGTATTTTTTAATAATTAGTAAAATATTGAAGCATATAATATTGAAATCCAGTATACATGTATCTTTATTTTTGATACATATATAAATTCTTAAAATCATCTTATTTAACCTGCATTTTTTACCTAACCCAGTATCGCAAAATTTGTCTGATACCAACCTAAAGTTTATCCCGAGACCTATTTAAAAAAAGTCAGAGTCAAATTAACTTTGTCTTGACCTAGTATAAAAATATATTCGAATTGAATTTTTAAAAAGTAGGGTCAGGTTTGTAGCATACCCAAACCCAATACGGCCCACTCCGATTCCTACCCTTACTAAGAATGCAAGCAACGGAGCTTAGCGCAAAGAACAAGTATTCTGTATAGGGTATGTTTGTTTGCATAAAAAAACTTGTTAATTTAAAATTTTTTACTCTCTACAATCATCTTATTTTTTTAATTATTTTTCTATACAACTATCGTACTTTTCAATCATTTCTACATAACTATCCATACAAATATCTATTTTAATTTTATTTTTTTTATTTCTAGTCATTCCTCTCATCATTTTTCCTTTTTTAAAATTTTTCATCCAAAAGTTTTATAACTTTCCAAATACACCCATAATAAAATGAACCTCTAATCTTTGTTGCTATGTTAAACTGGATTTCCATCTTGGTTTCTAGCAACTTATCCCTTGCTGACCTTACCACTTACTTATCTATTTAAAAATCCATATAGGGGTCTCTTTTAGATAGGCATGCCGTAAACATTAAATGTTCAGAGCTTGGATAGGATGAGAATTTTGGATGAAAATATATTGAAAATAGGAAAGATATATTGAGATTAGGAAAAATTGTATTCAAAAATGAAAATATTATAATATTATTTTTAAGAAATGACAAACTATTTTTAAGAAACGCGAGATTCCATTTTAATATCATACTCATTCTCGCGGTAAGCAAGTGTCTGTTTTCTTCTACTTTTGGCATTTAACTACCTTCAATATTTAACCTTTTCATTATTATTTATATTTCTTGCTAAAATATCCATTAAATTACCCAGCCAACAAGGAACAACTGCAAAGTTGTCATAGTCAGACTCTAATTATTGCAATGTTATTAGTATGGTATACGCTATGTATAGAGTCAGGGCAGGTTCATCTGCCATTTGGGTCAACCCATCATATCCCATCGATGCCAATTTTAACTGGGAAGACTTTATCAGATATGAAGAATCAAAACCACGAAACGTAGCCGGGGCTTAAACTTTAATTGATTTGAACCTGGCGTCTGATATCGTCGTCCATCTAATGTTCACTTGCAACAGAAATCAACATTTGGAGCATTTCTTTAAGCGGAGGAAACGCCTCAATGACATCAGTTCCTACGCAAGGAAAACTTCAGAAGTCAAAATTTTTAGAATACTGTATATTTTAATAATTTTGTAATATTATATTGAGGTGGGTTGAGAATTACTTCACTGGTCTTTTGTAGTAAAAATTTTACTTTGCTTTTTATCTATCCCGTGATCTTGTGTTTGGGTGCACTTTGTAGTGTTAGTTAAACAATCAATTTGTGTATTCCTCATTTATTTAATTATTTTTATCTATTTTAGTTATGCTGTTTTTATTTTATTTGTGGTCCACTTTCGGCGGACCGTGAGCCTGTTCCAATAAATGCAAAGACTCCCTTGCAAAGTTTGAGCAGGAGACAAATGCTTCCAATAAATTTCGTACCTTGACCTCTGTTACACAGGCCAAGCGCATGAACCAACTAAAATTTGCTCCTGATCATGCATTTAATATGACTTATTAGCCAAGAAATCTACTTTCATCGGAATCAAAGATATGACTACCTTCACTAGAAAAAAAGAAAAAGAAAAAGATATGACTACCTTAGGGGTGAAAATTGGGATAGATTGCCTCATTACATGACTTGATCTAACATGCTTTTATCTGCATTAGGTCAAATCTTTAACTCAATTTAAAAATAAGGTTATGTTCAGCATGTAACTTGAGTTGGTTTATGTTGAGTTAATTTCTGCTCAATCTTTGTTATCACCGTCGCTCTCTTCGAAAACTAAGCAACTTATAGAAGACAACTCCAGAGAAGAGGTAAACGGGACAGGTGCAATTACTTAACTTTGAACTTTGGACATCCCACACTACATACCTTTAAACATAATCACATCAAACATTTGATCATCCAAGTGATCACAATGTCTACCCAATCTTTAATTTCAATTTAAAAATATCTACTCGTGAATACATAACCAAAACAATTTAGCAAGAGTATTCTTAATGATTTCATTTAGCTTCATCCATTTTTCTCAATTTTATAATTGATTGAAAATTTATTCATCCAAAATTAGTATTATTTCTTTAAAATCAAATATATTCACGTGGCATATTTACTTAAAAGTATATATTTATGTAAATTATGAAGCATGCTTATATCTATTTACATGTGCATTAAAATGTTGCTATAATTTAATTCTTTTTCATGTAATAATAATATTTTAGATGATCTAGATATTAAAAATATAATTTTAAAATCAACATTTAATATTAAATTATTTTATTATTTTACATATGGGTAGGTAGAGCTCATCAAGATGGAAAAACTATATAAGATTGCATAAACTAGCATATGTTTTAGATTATTCATATCCATGTTTCAATACATATTTGTCATGTTGATATTATATTACTTATTTGACTCATCATTTAAATACATCATCTATACTCAAAGAAATTGTCACCTTTTTATCAAAAAAAAAAAAAGAAATTCTCACCTAATTTGTCAGTTATTCTATATTTAGAAGAAATTTTAATTTTTCACTCTTAACTTATATAAAATTTGCAAACTTGATCAATTGAAATCCTGATACAAGAATAGGTCGGTTGGTGTTTAGATGAAAAGTTTTTGGTTAAAAATTTTTGAAATAGTGTAAAATGATGTGATATGATAAGGGTAATAATGAGTAAAGAAATTAAAGTTAAAATAGATAAATTTATTATATGGATAGAGTAGATAAATTTATTATACCGATAGAGTAGCTGTGAAGAGTAAACAAATTTAGATAAAAAAGTTTTATTTTATCCAAACACACCCTTTATGAATGAGTTTGGGATAGAGTTAATGTCATGGCCATAATTGCGCCCGTACATATATCATTATTATTCCGAAGATCTCGACCATCAACATTCATTTATTGGAAAATCGCCGTTAAGTTTTTATTAAAAATAATAAAAAAGCTTCAAAAACTCACGACGCCCACTTATAATTTTGCCGAAACAACCCACAATTCATACATTCTGATAGATAATCTGACATAATTTTACTCTGACCCTTTAATTCTCTATATCCATCTGCTCAAAGTTTGGACGGGATAAAGATGGAATAAGGATTTAGGATGAAAGTGCATTAAGAATGAAAAAGTTGTATTGAAATTGTAAAAAAATTATATTGAAAATGAAAAAATATAATAGTACTTTTTTTCAGAATGAAAAAGTATTTTAAAAAAATGCATCCTAGCCGTGAACCATTCCATTGCGTAGGTATCTAAAAGTAGCACTTCTTTGGATGCATAACCAAGCAATTGCCTCTCTCTCTTTTATTCTTTTTATATTTTAATATTTTTCGTAAAAATCCTATTTTAATAATCTCATCACTAATTTTTGCAAATATACCTATAACATTTAACCAATATTACATTTGTCCATAGATTTACTAATATTGCAAATATACCTACGAAATTTTTATGAAATTGCAAATGTATCCCTTTCATTATGGCTCCGTTAACATTTTTGTAAAATAACGATAATGTCTTTTAACTAAGCAATGCGCTTACAACTTTTGCAAATGTTATAGCAAAAAAATCTAAATTGATGATATACGTAAAAATATATAAAATAATGAAATAACAAATATGTCTATGATATTTGAAAAATTGCAAGTGTATTGCTTAACTTAAAATACATTATCATCATTTTACATAAAATTCTTACGGCGTCCCAACAGAAAGGACATGCTTACAATTTTATGCAAATTTTGTAGGTATAGTTGCAATAACAGCACATTTAAGGACACGGATGGAATGTTGGTCTAACATTGTAGACATATTTGTAAAATTCCCTTGATTTAATTAATTTTAATTTATAAATACACTTTTAAAATACTCTTCATATCCAATATCATAAGCAAATTCAACCCAACTTTGAAAATTTAAAAATAAAAATAGACAGGCTTGAGGCTTGAGTTCGTATTCGTGTCCTGGAAGATTGCGGTCAGTTTGGCACACGTAGCCGCCGCTGCAGGCCGAAGACGTTGCTGTCGGCATGCAGAAGTTTACACCTGCCAACCTAACCGACACCGTAGAGGAGAAATCCGGAGAGTGGGACCCACATAAGCCAAGAAATCTTCCGATAATCCGGATTAAATATTCAAGAGAAGATTTCGACGTGTTGGCTTCTAGAAACTCAACCTCTTTAAATTCGACGCTACACGACTTTGTCTAATTGTAAATTCAGCGATGTAATTAATATATTCGGGAAATAAACCCTCCAGTTTCAAAATGTTCCAAAACATACCCTGCGATATTTTGCAAGGTATGGTTCGACGTTTTTGAAAGCTGATACGGCGTGCCTTTCGGAAACCGACCGGGAGTTGGGAGTTCGGCTGACATGACAGGTGGCCGTGATAGCAAAGGGCACGATACCTCCTCCACGAAACCGTTAATTTGCAGATAATTTCCAGAGGATGATGGATGGATGGATGGCTGAGATTCTTATGCAGGTGCGCATGCTACGTTGAGGGACGAATAAAATTCATTAATTTCATATGTCGTCATCCGGTGCGAAATTTCTGTCTTATCACTGAGATGAGATAACCCATTGACGTTAACTAGCTTCATATATATATAATTTAACCCAAATGAATTTAATAGATGAAATTTTTTTAAAAATTACTAGTCTTCTTTTTTTGTTTTTTTTTAAAAAATGTTTCTTACGTGAGTTTCTTATCTTATAATATATCATCCCTTCCCTCCAACCCCACTCTCTTCCAAAGCCATCCCTATTATCTATTCTTACATCTTCCATGCATCCAACGTCACTCGTGATGTATGATATAGATAAACATTATGTAAAACAGCGTGAGAAATGCGAAACACGCACGTCAATGTATTTTTTCAGATTTTTTTTATTGGGTCGCACCTTGTATTATATGGTACCAAACATTGGTAAAAGAAAGAGGTAGTGTTTTTATCTAACCTTGAGCTTGATATACTTTTTCTAATAGTTTATGCACACTCATGTAAGTTATTTGATCATATAGATAGAATATATAATTAAGTTAAAGGTGTGTTCGAGAAGTTATCAAAATTTTAAATAAAAAATTTTGGGTATAAAAGTTGTTAAAATAAAGAAAATAATGTGATATAGTATGAGGTAAGAATGATAAGTAAAGAGAGCAAAGTTAAAACAGATAGGTTAGTTGTATAGATAATCATGTAAAAATAATTGAAAAGTAAGATAATTATATTGGAAGATGTGAAGAAATAATATAAAATTAAGATAATTATGAAAAGTAAAAAGTTTTAAATTGAAAAATTTTAGCTTGACATTTTTTACTATTTGCCCAGTACACCCTAAAATAAAATAAGATATGAATATGGGTACACTTGGACAATTATTGCCTACCCATTGTATTTTATAATAATTTCAATTTCTTAACAAAATATTTAATTGCAATTAGCTAACGATGTCATTATTAATATTCTTGTAATCAAATAAAATTTTTTATTACAAAATTGAAAATCATACGTACGTGAGAGTTAGTTAATATACAAATTGTTGATATTTTTATGACGAAGTGATTGACATAAGCATGTTGTTAGGATAAAAAGGCCCAAAGCATAAAGTTGAATACAAGTAGTAGCCTCATTATTCTTTCTCTAAGATCTTCTCTCAAGTACATAGTCATCTAAGATGGGTAGTTCAACCAAAAATATAATCCACAAATTGTTTTGTTATTAGAGCCCTAATTTGAAGCAAACTACTTGCAATTGAAGGTTTTGCAACTAAAATGTAAAAATAGGTATCGTTAAAATATACTGGCAAGGTTTGACTAATATTGTATTTATGTCCCTAAGTTTGCCAAACTTGCAAATATATTTACAAGATTTGTATAAAATTGTATTTCTATCATTTTTGTTATGATACTGTTAAATTTTTTTATAAAATAACGATAATGTCCTTTAAGTCAAGAGATATACTTGCAATTTTTACAAATATTGTAAGAATATTTGCGAAAAATTTAAAATAATAAGATATAAAAATATATAAAATAATAAAATAACAAATATGCCTTCAATATTTCGAAACATTGCAAGTATATCACTTGATTTAAATGACATTTTTACCATTTTTACAAAAAAATTGTAAGAGTGTCATAATGGAAGTAACACATTTGTACTTTTATACAAACTTTGTGAGCGTATTTACAATTTCGACAAATTTAGGAATACAGATACGATAGTAGTTAAACTTTGTAGATATATTTACAAAAATTTCTAAAAAAATACTATTATAATCTGGTTACATAGGTAGGAGTTACATGGAACCGCCGGTTATATAACTATTTACAGCCACATGCACATCGTTATATTAAATATTGTTTTGCTTAGGCTTGACGTAAAAAATGGATGCATTGGATTAAATTTAGCACTCTGAAGTAGTCAAAAATTTTCGCTAAATAAATACATGCAGCTGAATAAATATATGTATCAAAATAGCCGTTCGATTAACTAGAAGTAATTCTATATAACTTCCTTTATTTGTAAATTCAATATATTCGTTGCATTTAGCATCATTTCTTAGCTAAGAAATTAAGTTATATAGAAATCAACTATGTGTATTGGCCATATTTATTTAAAAAGAATATATTTATGTGTAAATATAAAAAATTCATTTGATTTATTAATATATGCATTAGAATATATTTTATAAAATTATTTCTCCACATATTAATGATATTTTAAACAGTTAGATGTTAATTACATGTCACTACATATAATGAAGATATTTTTTCAGATTGTTGGCTGAAATTAAAGGTTTTTGTAGTATAATATTAATACGAAACCCGATCAGGCCCGGAAATGAAATGTTCCCCTACGATTTGGCGCATAGAGCTATATACCGTTCAATAATTCTTGTACGTGCTGTTTTTTTTTCCCCTGCAATTAGTTAAATGCCGCATATGTTGTTCGAATGTTGCAAAAAATTACGAAACCTTCTTCATTTATACTGAGGCTGAGGCAGCAGAAAACTAGTTAATTTTTGTTTTATAGAAGTGAAAAAGTAATCTCGGCAGGGTGCTTATATATGAAGCCAGCTGGATGATCCCAACCCATCATGGAGACCATTTTCCACTAGTGGCCAATCCCCTAGTTCATGGCAAAGGTGTGAAACGCACATGACCCAAACATTAGCTTTCTTAAGGTTGGAAATAATAATAGCTGACTTCAATGATCGAGACAATTAAATTCCCAATTCTTCCCCGCATATATCACAAAAATGAGCGTAGTTCTGTGAATTTTCTTTTATTATGTCACTTGCCATTGGATGACTATACACGGTGCACTCTTAAGGACAACGCAATAAGGCAGCTACCTCTAAACATTAAATCATGGATTTCCCATTCACAGTAGTCTATATTTCGGTTGAGCATTCAAGCAGTCATGTAGTAATGTCAATGTCGAGACATCTAATTAGAAGATATCATCAAGATTAAAATTAAGATCACAGCTGATGGCACCACCTACAGGCAATTCGGGTGCAACTTCACTGTACCAAAATTACAGCATAGTTACCTTAAAATGAGTCTCACGTGATTATAAAATTATAATCTACTCCGTCTATTGTATTTAAAATTATGTATTTTAATACCATATCATGTTTCATCCCAATTGAATATATGTATGGACCCCGTCTTAAAAATAATATAAATTCAATGTAATAAAATAGTTTGATCTAAATAACAACTTTAAAGTTGTTTTTTCAACATGTAAACTATTTTGTATAAAATTTATATATGAATAAATGATTGTATAAAGTATCAATACATTTAAGTACATATGATGCCCATTTTGAGCCAAATGCGCAGTTAATTACGGTGTAAGCAAATGCTCAGGAAAAGTTCTTATATACATACATACATATATATATATATATATAAGAAATATTTAAGTGCAGCTTCACTACACCAAAGTTACAGTGTGATTACCTCAAAATGGGCTCCATATGATCATAAATCATAATCTACTTCACCTATTATATTTAGAGTTATGTATTCTATCACATCTGAAAATCATACAAATTCGATATAATAAAATAGTTTAATATAAATAACAATTTTAAAGTTATTTTTTCAATATATAAACTATTTGCTAAAAAAATGATAAATAGATAAATGATTATATAAAGTATCAATATATTTAAATATATGTAAGACCCGTTTTGAGCCGAACACACCATTAATTATGATGCAGGCAAATGCGCAGGAAAGATTATCTCTATGTGTATATATGCATATACATGAGCCCCACATGTACCTAAATGTATTGATACTTTATACAATCATTTATTTATATATAAATTTTATAGCAAATGATTTACATGTTGAAAAACAACTTTAAAGTTGTTATTTACACCAAATTATTTTATTACGTTAAATTTATAGTATTTTCATATAAGGTCCATATACAAATCCAATTGGGATGAAAATCGACATGGTGATAAATACATAAGTATAAATATAATGTGTGGAGTGGATAATAATTTTATAATCATATGGGGCCATTTTGAGATAATTGCCCTGTAATTTTTGTGCGGTTAAGCCGCACCCGAATATCTTTCTCTATATATATACCCAATTAAAAAAATCACAGCCGATGACGTTGCTTAGGGACAATTCCTTCTGTGGAACCAAGCTGATTAAAATGGAGTCCCAGTAGTTAGATTGTGGGATATTTAGATATAAATTCATGGAAATTAAGAATGCATAAATATTGGATGTGTGGTTGGACAGCCTGAAAAATCAGCAGGGATGTGCATGCCTTGAAGAAGGAAATTGGAATTTGAATTATTCACCTCTCTCGCACGTTAGCAATATATTGGCAGGAACATATGGATTAAGCAATGCCTACCTACTCTCACGCTGACCTTTTCTTGCAAGAGAGGCATTCTCACCCGTAATGGTATAATGAAAATAGTCCATATCACTACAACAAATGTTGTTAAAATACAACTATTTTTTTACTTACATATGATATTTATTTAGCATAATTTGCTTTTATGAAATTCCTTTCCGGAGTAACCTTTTCTATTTTGACATCCTTTTATGATTAATCAAAATTTCACTTTATTTATTAAATTTAAAATCATATGTACTCTTATGAAGACCCTTTCATTTTTTAATATCATTGTACATGCACGGGACATAGTTAGAATTAGGGATAATATGTCATTTTTATAAATATGTGGTCATATCTATAAATACAGGGTATAAGTTGTAACCGTATTTAGAATTAATTCCAAATAGTATAAAAACATATAAATTGATTTTATTATTATTATTAGGAAAAATTCCTCTCATGCCCATAACATTTGCCTATAATTCTTTATATATCCACAATATTTTATAAATTCTCGTCATACCCGTAACATTTCCTCTTAAATTTCTCTCATACCAATGTAATTAACAAAACCTTCATATATCCTAATGAAAAGACTATTTTGCCCATTTGAAATTTTATAATTGAAACAATTCAACTCTAATATGACTCATTTGATGATAATAAATTACCAATATGTTATATTAAATGAGTCAAAAGTCATATTAAAGTTGAATCATTTTAAATTTTAAAAAGGCAAAATTATCTTTCAATTGGCAGAGAACGGTTGCATTATCAACGTGAGTGTAATAAGAATTTAGGATCAAATGTTATAAATATAAAATGAACTAGTGAAACGTTGTAGGTATAAAAGAAATTTTCTATTATTATTATTATTATTATTATCTTGAAATCATATGACTTGATTTTATGAAAGCTAGCTATATTGCACATAAAGATGAACGGAACGTGAACTGCAATGAGATATGACTTGATTTTATATTTTTGTGCATTCCCACATCCAACGAGAAAAACGGGCCTAATATTGCGAGTACTTTCCACACGCAAGCATAGCCAAAGGCTGGGGAAGTCAACAATCAAAATAGCTCTAGAAGATCACCTTCTGAATTCAGAAGCCATATTTTCAAACATGAGAAAAATACAAAGGTACAATCAAAATAGCTTTTTCTACTAGTGCAGCATGTCGCTCGCGCAACCTTTCCGTTGGTCCACTTAATTTGGATAGCTAGCCATTAATTAATTAATTGCATGGACCTCCCTGCAGCGTGGTTGCCTTGGATGTCACATGCTCCAAATATCGATGTGTCACTATCTCATCAACGTTCTTTGGTATCTCCCATTCATGAAAGTCGATATGCGTCCATATCTCATCAATGTCTTTTACCAACATACTTCTCATCCATGCATGCTAGCCGCAAGCTGTATTAGGGCCAAGTCATTAGTTGGAAATGAGTGGAAATTAAGGTTAACGAAAAGAAAATAGTAATGTTTTATTAGGTTAAAATTATAATGTTAGTCCCGTATAATGGCTTACAAAGAGAACTTCACCAATTAATCATGAATAGACTACAAGTACAACCGCAATATAATTCAAAACCACAAAAATAATGAAATTATAGTGGTTTAGTTCTCCTGACCTACTCTACTTTCCAAGCATACAAAATTTGACTAGTCGACTTCTCAACATAAGTTACAATGATACAATTCAAGCAACTATTTTTTGAATTTAAAATCTAGCTTCAGGTGGCTAGAAAAATAATCAATGCTTTAATTAACTTCCTTTTGGTTTGTTCATTATCAACACCAAGATAATACAAAAAAAAAAAAACTCAAAAGGAAAAGACAAATTAAATTAACACATTTGCATGAGCAACATGATTTTGCATAAAATCTTCAAGAGAAAGCATTAATGTCTTTGATTAGCAACTCCTTTCTTGATCTCCCAGCTTTTCTTCATAAGCTGCTCTCCAAATTTGTCTTTTCCTTGGCCTTAGACCCCTTTTTAATAGTCATGAGTCCATCCTCGGAAAAATAGCTTGATAGTAGAAAAAGATAACCATAATGGCTCATCCACACTTTCTTATTTGTTTTGTTAGCTGGTAAAATATATAACATGTTTCCTAAAAACAATTGACCTTTCTAAAAATAAAAGACCTTTTGTCTGAAAATAGTAGATCTTTTGAAAACGTTAATGTTTTGGTCTTGAATAGTGGACTGATTTGGAGACAAAGTGCATGGTGAATTCTCAGCGACCTTTTAGTGTCAAAACATATGACGTTTGTCCTGTTTCGTAAAAAACAAGTTTATCTCTAAAAGTTCTAAAACTTATCTATATAATCATAATCTACATGAATTAAACTCAAGCTAAACATCCTAAGCAATCACAAATATAAGGTTTCTCAAATCAACTCATCCTTATCAAATATACAATCAATCTCTAACTCATCCTTATAAAAAATACAATCAATCTTGAGCAAAATACAATCGATCGCAATTATTCCAACCCTAATATATGCTCTTATCTACATATAGGATCAATTTAAATCAAGATTAAACATATTACTAATCACATCTTTGGTCATCATTAAAATCTTCAATTGCACAATCTAATATATAATGAATTAATAATTAAATTTTTTTTTGATTGGTATTACATTCACTGTGACATATGATATTATGAATCAACTTCGTTCACAACCCTCACTCAAGAAAGACATTTTTTGTAAATACCGCCACCGTCGGGAGGACCAACTGTAAAAACCTCCATTGCTGGGAAGGCACATACAAAGAGATTCATTCACAACCCTCATCCACTAAAGACATTTTTTGTAAATACCCCCATAGTCGGAAGGACCAACTGTAAAAACCTCCATTGCTGGGAAGGCACGTACAAAGAGATATAAAATTCCTACACAAGCTACAAGGGTTGAGATTCGAACACTGCACAAGAGAGCATATGAAATCCACTGCTACCAACTGGGATAACACCAAATTGTTAATAATTAAAACTTTTTAAACTCGATGCATGGCTCTTGGAAAAAAAAAATTTCAAAAAGAAAAAAAAAATCTGCGCAGCCAATTAGGATACGTATTGTGATTAAATCTACACATATCGCTAAGTCGTTATACTTACTTGGGAATTGCGATAACATGGAGAAAGGAAAACGGAAAAGTGAAAAAATAAAGGGAATGGCATGGTGAAATGATCAAAGGTACATAAACAAAAATATAATAACTAGTTTCTTACCTAAAATAATAAATATGATTCAAGATTTTAACAATGATGGAAAAATGATTTTTCTTGATTAAGATATAAAATAACTTTTTCATTTTCCCCCCTCATTTTAACCTTAAAAAAATTAATTATGTTGACAACATAATTTGATGTAGAATGGTAAAGATAAACAGTACTTGAAAACATAGAGCCAATTACATAGCTTATATAAAGGGCATGTTTGTTTATAACAAAAACTTTTTAAACTAAAATTTTCCATTGATCATAACTACTTCATTTTTTAAAAATATTTCTTTACATATTCTCATTCAACAATCTTATTTTTCAATCGTTTTTAAATAATGATCCACATAATTAACATATCTATTTTAATTTTATTCTCTTTACTCTTCATCTTACTCTTATCATATTACATTATTTTTTATAAATTTAAAAACCTTTGTACTAAAAAATTTTCATCAAAAAATTTTATTACGTTCCTTTCACCTCTATAAAGAAAAGATTTTATGAAATAATTGCACCAACACCTTTTCTAGAAGGGCTATTATATTCTAGAAAAATTGATGCCTGACATAGATTCAAGGAAATAATAACACAACAAATTAATATTTTGTTAGTACAATTCGGGTACTAATTTAGGCACCAAATAAAACGTGTCGCGGATTTGATGATTAATAAAAAATATCCAATTCTTTGACTGATAGGCATAATTAAAATGAGTATAAAGACCTCACTTGAACCTTTTTTTCCCTATGCACTGTGAGGTATACCAAGTATTATATCTGTTATATTATAATAAAATAAATAATATTACATAGAATAAATAGATAAATTTTGGATTTAATGATGAATATAAAATACCTATTTAAGAAAATAGTTCAGCCACGCGCATGTGAATGGGGCTTCTTTTCAAAGGTAGACGTTGAATTTGGCACTCGTGTGGTTGGTGAGCTGTATATGAAGGGCTCAGCTGAGCGTGTGGAGGTGGCCGTTCCTTACCATTGCGTAGACGTGGCAAGGCGGGATGAGAAGCCGCCGCGGACAAATGCGGCGGCTCATGGATGCTAATTAATGGGGGGAATACGGTACTGGCGAAGGAGAACGGCTTCGGTCCCCATTATCATAATGGAACTCTTTCAAAATCTTAATTTTTTAATTTTATTTTAAAAATCTAATTACACATATTATTTAAAATATAATTTTGATCATTTATAATAAAAATAATAAAAATATAATGATTATAATTAAAAAATTATGATATAAGGATATTAATGGGGTATATATTTTAAATTATAAATAATTTATAAAATAAGATTTGTATGATTTGAAATGTTTTATACTTTTATTTGGTTTAGATCAGTCTAAAAAAGTCTTTTTTATTTTGATAAAATATTATATACTAATTTTTATTTGCTACTATACAAATTTTACAATTTTTGATATTTAAGATCACACTAACATATGATTTTTTTAATTTTCATTATGAACGGTCAATACATGAGTTAGAATTTTAAAAAAATTAAAAAATTAATTTTTTTAAGGAATTTCTATTGAGGTGGAAGCCATTCTTCTAAGGAAAGTCGGACGGAATTCTGAAGCAAAAATTGTGAGATTTTTTTTATTAGATTTTGACTGATGTTACAATCAAGCTCCCTGACAATTAATTGTGTTTAGGATGACATAAAATTTTTTAATGAAAAAATTAGTGTGTGAAAATTTTAAAGTGAGAAAAATGATATGATATAATATAAGTAATGATGAGGACTAAAAGAAATAAAATTAGAATAGATATGTTTGTTGTGTATAAATGATTAAAAGTAAATAAGTTATATAAAAAAATATGAAGAAATAATAGTTGAACAAAGTAAAAAGTTTTGGACAAAAGTTCCATTTTGAAAACTTTTAGGTAAAAAAAAAATACAATCTAATGAAATGATTTTGATATACTTTGATTGATGGCCAAACATTTCCAAGTCCTAAGTCCAAACATATTCTCTTATATTTGGTGAATGATAAAAGATTTCTTATATTTTTTTCTCTTTTTCATGGATTCTCCCGATAAATGATTTGACATCTAAATTTTCTCTTCAACATATTCTTGTATAAATGATTAACATATTAACCATCTAACAATCCTACTTTTTTCAACTTTACTTCTATATTTTACTTATTTTTCTTATAATTATCTTATTTATTCTAACTTTACACTTATCCTATCATATATTTTATATAATTTTCAAAATATTCTCTTTACCTCTTTACACACTTTCCCCGTCGAAATTCACATTACTAGAGATGTAGTCATTATTGGTAAGTAGGGAATTGTGTTTTTTCCAAGACCTGCCTATTTATATTTATGAACTATTATTTTTTCGACTTAAAGAAAGATTTAGAAATATTATGTGCAAAGCTGCAAATTACATCAATTAATAGAAAAGCGCCACCATGCCTGTAGTATAAGCTCATTAGCTTTCAACTTGGGTAGGGTGCAAGGGATTCAACCTATGTACATTGAATTGAAATGAGGATGATAATTTTCTATTTTCTTACTTGAATTATAATATAAGTTTCAAATAAAAAATACATGATATAATTGGATTAGAATAAGCTCCTCAGTTAAGAATCTGAACCAACCTAAATTGCTAATATATTTTATCAAATATATTACAAATTAAAGATATAAAATATATCTTCATCAAAAACAGATATAAAATATATCTTTTAAAAATATAAATTTTATTTATTTATCTATTATTTATTACATTTAATAAAATCATTATAACCCTAACTGTTTAACACGAATGGCGGAATGCAGTATCCGGTAATGGGACTGTTTGGGTTGATCCCAACTGGTTACATGGTGGAGCTATGTCTCCATATTGTGAGCATAGTTGTGGGTCTCCGTATTCTTTGTGTGGGAGTTGTGTTCCTCCTATCCGTGGGCTTTAATAAAAATTTAATATGTTGTACAGGGTCTTTTATGTATATGTAACTTGAATAAAAAAATAGAAATATATTGCTACCATATTAGTTATAGTCTTTTAAATAAGATTTATATGTTGTGAGTCTCTGTATCTTCGTGTGTGACTTGTGTTCCTCCTATCCGTGGGCTTTAATAAAAGTTTAATATGTTGTACAGGGTCTTTTATGTATATGTAACTTGAATAAAAAAATAGAAATATATTGCTACCATATTAGTTATAGTCTTTTAAATAAGATTTATAGTGGATTTTTTTAAATATAATATGAAATTTGTTTTAAAGGGTAAAATTTACTGAAATACCTTTTGAAATGGATATTTTAAAAAAATAAATATAGAAAATGAGTGTAAAATGGTAAACCTTGATATATAAGTTAAATACACTTTTTAAAATATATTTATGAAAAATTAAATTTTAAAAATAACAAATAATAAATATTGCATGAGGAGTCTATATACGACTAATCTTATATAATGAGGCCTCGTACAAGCTTGAGTTCTCCACAGCAAAAACAGTTGGGAGAAGGAAGCCATAAACTGATTGATCGAAATGGAAGTAGGACCAGAAAGCATATGGTGTAGTGGAAATTAAAGATTTAAAGGGAATCCAATGATTCCCAAATCCCAATCCAGCTACTTTGTAGACTAAAAGTAGATTCACCCATAAGATCCAATATGACTTAAGATGGTGGATTCAGTGGAATTTGCACCGACTATAACTTTGGCTTCATTTGGCCGACAATCCTTGTTCTTTTTACTTTTTAATTTGTGTTTTTTTAGTAAAAAAATCTGCCCTAAGTGTATAATTAACATACCGAATTTTATAAATTTCAGATGTATGTATATTTTTACGAATGAATTTTATAAAATTTAGATATATTTATAATTTTTACTAATTTCAAAAATAAACAATTCTTAGAGGTATTTGAGTAATTTTTTACTCTCAAGTCTGTTACTTTTTCGAAAGTAGACAAATATATATCCAACCATTATAAAATCTAGTATTCTTATAAAAAAATCTAATATATAAATTAAATATACTTACTTGAATTCATATTTTCATGAAAGAAATACTTTAATATATATATATATATATGAGAATCATTCACGTGCAAACGGACTATATCGTAATTACAGTGAAGTCCGCTGTAAAATGGGTCCCACACATATTAAAATGTAATGAAACTTTATATAACTATTTATCCATATAGAAACAATACTTTAGACGGGTTAGATTGTGAAAATACCACTTTAAACATAATATTTACGTTAAATCATATCATTTTATGACATTGATTTTGTACCATTTTAAGATGAGACATATACACATGTTAGATTTGGGCGAAAATTGACATGCTAATAAAGTAAATAATTTTAAATATAACAGATGAAGTAGATTTTTCATTCATGATCAAATGGGATCCATAGTGCACGGACTATACTGTAATTATGGTGCAGTCCGAATGCACGTGATTATTTTCCTATATATATAAACACACACTAACAAGATCGCTACCCGTGCACATTTTCCAAAGTAGTGTTTCACTAGCCGACTAACTAGAAATTAAAGTCTATTTATATTTCCAAATAAGAAATGTTTGTTACAACTTATATTGGGGAAGATCTCATAAAGTCGGGCCCTCAACTGCTTCCACAACCAATTCTATTTTTCTTTTTTATAAATTTATTAATTTAAGTTTATTTAATTTGTAAAACAAAATTTATTATTTTTAGAAATGTATATTTTTTAATTTTTAACACTAGGGTATTTTAATTATTTTAATTGAAACTGAATAAAATACCCATATATTTAAAAATATAAATGTTATTAAGGCATGCTTCTATGTAAACCGATTACATAGAAGTGATTTCGTGTAATCGCTTCTATTTTTTAAATGCTAATTAATGATACAAAATACAATCTATTCATTATATTTAACATCATTTGTTTAGCTAAGAAACCAAAATTTGATCCAAATCTAATATGTGTATACTCAAAAATATGTACATTTATGTATAAATTAAGAAAAGCGTTTACATCTATTTCCATATATATTATAATGCAATAATATTTTACAAGATTATTTATCCATATAGTAATGATATTTTAGATGGTTTGGAAGTTGAAAATACTACTTAAAAATTAATATTTAGTATTAAATTATTTTGTTATATTGATTTTACACGTTTGTATATGAAATTTATATGCAATGAAACTAACAAATAAAAAGGTTTCCATGATAATAGTAATAATGTTAACGGTCCTGCTTCTATGAAATCTTTTTTCTATGTAATTTCCTCCATTTTTAAAATCTTGATAATTGAAAAAAAAATCTATTCCATCAATTGTGTTTAACATCATTTTTTGTATCTTGAAAATCCTTTTATTTGTCCAATGTCACTGTGGATGGTCTCCATTAAAAATCAATGTAACAAAATAGTTTCATATTAAGTATTGATTTTAAAGTTGTATTTTCATTATCTAGACCGTCTAAAATATCATTTAGAAATGGATAAATGATCCTATAAAGTATTATTACATTCTAATATATGTGTAAATAGATCTAAGCATTTTCATCATTTTACATAAATATCACTATTTTTCAACGAACGTGACTTATAAACGATATTGATTGAAATGAACTTGGTCTCCTAGATAAACGAATAGTGTTAATATGATGAACGGATTGAATTTTACATTAAGAATTAAAATTCTAAAATCTAGAGGGGTTACATGGCTCCGCTTCTATTTAACCTTATTACATAATAGTGTAGCCCTAATGCTAAATACAATAAATGAAATGAATTTTTTATCAACCATCGAAAATAAAGAATGAATGGAGCTGTATAGAAGAGGAGTTCCATAGAAGCAACCTTAAACTTTGTTTATAAATTAAATATAAAAAATTTTCTATAAAACCTAAAATATATATAATTGGTTACTCTTAGGCGTGCCCCGTGTGATTATCTGGTTGAAAAAAGGCATAATATTTTACTTTTACATTTCATTATATAATATAATATTCCAAATCAAACAACAAGATAATAATTTTAATTTTAATTTTACATCCTCCTAATCTTCTCCCACTATTATTATTTACTTTGTCGTTTCTCTTTGCCATATATTTTTCTTTATTAACTTATTTATCCCAGATAATGTCCTTTTTATCAACTTAATACTTTTCCTAATCATTATCCTTTTTGTTAATTTTAAAATTTTTCATTCCCTTCTACAGCTTATATAGGATGAGAACTTGGGATGAAAAAGTATTAATGTGTAAAGGTAATGAGAAAAAGTATACTGATATTGAGAAATGTTATATTGAAAATGAAAAAATTAATTTGTTCTTTTAGGAATGAAAAAAATATTTTTAAGAAAGAAAAGGCTATATTCTGTTTTACTCCCATCTTCAACACCCATTATTTTTAAATGTATTTATCATATTACATCTTCTACATTAAGCACCCTAGACTGGACATTGCACTTTCTACTATACTTACGTGAAAATGCAACAATACGTCTAATTAAGGCATTGATAAGATAAGAGAAAATGTCCATGTCAAAGCAAGAAATGAGCATATTTGTCAAGGTACTGATACTGTGATACACTGCACTCAGATCTAGGGGACGTTTGGTAATGTGTAAAATTGTGGGATTGTGGGAAATGAAAAAGAGAATATTTTGAAAAATGTGTGATTAATAAGAAATGATAAATATATAGTTGGAATAAATAGGTTTATTATATGTGAGGGAAAATGATTGGAAAATAAGGGTAAAAATGAGAAAAATAATGTGATTGATGGAGCAATAATTAGTCTTGAGAAACCAAATACCATGGAAAAACCATGGTTCCCATACTCATATGTTAATAAATGTTCCCCTACTTAATTTCAATGCACCTATGTGCTTTAATCCATTTTTTAATTTTTTAAAATTTTTTTATACTACTATAAAATAGTTTTCTAAATGTCACTAATTTTCATAGATAAAAAATATTTAAAAATCTTCAAAAATAGTAAAACTTGATAAACTTATCAAATACACTTGAATTATAAAAAAATTTTAAAAAATAAACAAATAGGTTCCTGAGGCGCCTCTTCCCTATTTTTCTTCCAACTACGTACGTGGCTAGACAATTGACACATGGACATACGTTTTGGCGCGCACCCCATTTGAAAATTAGAGCGGCAAAAAGCCAATCTTCACGTTGGTAACTTTCGGTCAATGCTTCGGTTTCTTTCACATACCCCACTCGAACCAATCATCCGAACCTGCAAAGCCAAAAATGCCCTTGCCTGTTGTTCTAATGCCAATCTAATCCAGCGTCCACGTGGGCAGACTGGTGAAAAACAGGGGGTCATTGGTCAATAGACATGAGAAAGGGCTAGTCAAGGGAAGCTCCTCCTATGGCCTTTCTCTTCCTTTGATGTAAGGTCTGAAAGGAAAAAAAAAAAAAACAAAAAAACAAAAAAAGCTGGTGGTGTCGGCCAACCATTTATTAGGTTTTGTTGCATAACAACGTAAAGCAACGAATAATGCAGCAACAGTTACGGGGGAATAAGTCCTTTTACATGGTCCCATACTCCCATAGTCCGATGCATCTGAATGAACGCATTAGCCTCATCCTGCAAGATGGTCAGATAATATGATTACAGCTCCATCTGGTAATAAGGAAAAAAAAAAAACAAATTTATCGATTTTTTTCTTTTCTACTGTTTTTATATTTAGATCATTTTTGCATTTTTTTTATACCACTACACCATCTGTTCTATATTTATTTTATTTATTCGTAATCATTATTCTTATTATATCATATCACTTTTTCTATTTTTCAATTTTTCTATTAGATTTTTTACGAAAAATAAAGTGAATTTTTTAAAATGATTTGATTAAAAAGGAAGAAAAACAATTATTGCTATATTTTATTTATCATAAAATAAAATAAGATTAAGATAGATATGTAATCATAAATGATAATTTAAAATAGACATATACTATGGTGTAGTTGGCTACAAATGGAGCCCCTTGATTGATAAAATTAACATATAACCAATTCATTACATTTAGAATTATTTATTTAACCAAAAGAAGTATAAAACTAATACAATAAAAATTATTTAGCTTATATATCAGTTTTAAAGCTATTAATTAAATATCCAAACGATCTAAAACATAAATCTTATTTGGATAAGTAAATTTTGACATGTTTATATTACCTATGTGCTTTGTTGATAGACAAAGGAAAGTGAAATATGTAATAAATTGAGCAATTGTTGGATTGAATGAATTTTTTATTAATATTATACATATTGTGACATTTTGATTATTACCAATCAAATTTATTCACAATTCTCATCATGAAAAGACATCCTATAAATTCTCCTACATACTTAGAAAAGACAACAATATATATAATTACCCCAATTACGGAATGATGCATATAACATTCCTTCATTTGGCAATTGTTGAACATGAGACATCCAAACAATTATGCTAACATTTCAACCAATTATGTCGCCGCCTGGTTGGCAGGATTGAATGGATATTGAATAAAATGTATTTGAACAATGGTTGGATTTGATAAATAATCTAAGAATTGGTTTATTTTATGGAGAAAAGATTTTGGATTATTGAAAATTATGAATTTTTATAAAGTTGTAAACCACTTGAATATGACTGCTTTTCGTATAATTTTTCTAAACATTGACGATCGTATTACTCAAAAAAAAAAAAAAAAAAAAAAAAAAAACAGATAAGGAGGTATGAATTGTGCTATGTTTTTCTAAACTTCAACGAATTTGAAGAAATGTAAACATATTAGATCTAAACTTCACCTGATTTGAAAATAAGAAGCATTTGAACTCTCTTATACGTGAAAGTTTAGTAAGGAAATGTTGAGGGATCGATTCTAAACGTCTAAGGATTGAGGCGGTTAATAGTTAATAACGAACGAGATCTTTTTTTTTTTTTTCAAAAATTGAGTTTGAATCGTTCTTTAGTATTTTGGAGGATTGGATCGCGGGAAGTTGTACCTAAGCAATGTTCTGGAAGAAATGCTATATTTCAAACAATTCACCTAGAAAAAAGAGGAGCAAAGATCTGATGCAAAGAGGCCTCGAAGATCGTTCACATCCAATATCTATTTTGCAGCTGCTGAAACTGAAATTCTTCTCTCAGAGATTACTAGTCAATGCTTGGATTGAATTAGTGAATAACATCCCTTATCTTAAATTGGTTATGAATTTTATTTAATTTCGATTGTTATTGTTGTGACTTTTAGTATTTGATTGTCCAAACCAAAAAAGATAACTCAATACCATTGGAAGAGTGATCGAGTGTCTTAAAGAGTCACCTAAATATTGTGAATATTCTAGAAGACATAGCAAAATGTATCACTGTCACTTTGCGAGTAAATCAACTAGTTCCGAGACTCGGACAAAGTATATGCTTGGAGATCTGAATATGACTGGTTTGGTGAAACTATTAATAATTTATTTTCTCTTCCTAAATTGTTGTGTTCTTTATCCGTAAACTTGAATTTAATTCTTATATGGGTCGTGATCATTTATATGATTGGAAACGATGGAATTTTCGGCTGGTCCTAACATATTTGTTTGTATTTTTTGTTCAACTCATAAATCTAGATACATATTATCTATAAATCTAGATTTATCATTTTTAATATGTTTGAATTTTTTCGAATTTTAAATACATGATGATTGTGGTCACTGAAATTTGACCATTTTTGAATTTGACAATTTCATATGTGGACTTATGGATTACTATTTTAAAAAATAAAAACTAAAAAAATCAAATAAATGAATTTTATAACAGAACGAAAATGCCCCCTTATTCCCTTCTTATATTGGTTTAATAATCTTACTATAAATCACTAACCAGGACTAACAGCATTTATAACATTATAATACATATAAAAATGAATTTAAACATTTTTATAATTTTCATATAAAAATCTATATTTGCAAGCTAGTACAATCCACCCAACACTTGATTGAAATGATTTTTGATAACATAATAAAATACATGATTTTGAAACATATGGCAGTAGAAGGTTAATTTCATTATTACTGTGTGTCTCATCTACAAGCATATACAATTGGTTGTACTCTAGTATATTCCTTAAAAATATATTTTTTTAAAAAATAAGCACGGGAATCCCATATAGTAGCCTGCAAATCACTCAATTTAAGAGAGATTATATTTTTAAAAATTTTTTATGTTGTTTATAGATGTGTAAGCCATGCCTGGACTTTTCCCCTATGAAGTTTGATATTTTAAAATTTATTTATTATTTTCTTAATTATTAAAATATGTGCATGTATCTACGCTCATTTTATTGATTTGCGAAAATAAAAAATTTATAAATTACCAAATTTAAGTGGGTCAACACATGTATAAAGAAGTAAAAAATATTTTCTGCAGTCCTCCATAAAATCATCCAATTTATGGGTAACTTAGTAAAAATGGACCTTAAAAATAATTAATTATCAAATCAACACGCGAAAGTGAAAAAGCCAACAAACTGATCAACATGTGACGGATCAACCCGCTGTACGTTAGGCAAACATTCCTTGAGAGTATTTCAATCACCCGCGAGGACAGTTTCGTCCCTGATAAAACCTTGCATTGATGGGTAGCAAGGTTAGCCGGGAGCGCAATCCTATGCACCCGGTGCATTCAGCATCGATAAAAAAAAATGGGTGTAGTACACTCAGGTGCGTTCAGCCTCAATGCACCCGGGTGTACTACACCCATTTTTTTATTTTTTTTGAAAATTTTTTTACACAATGGTTAATCTAGATTTATTTAACATATGTATCAATTTTTACTA
>JAXCLR010000081.1:13751293-13775083 GCA_035584095.1 Annona squamosa
TTTCATTACAATCTAATATGTGTGGGGTCCATTTTACAGCGGACTGCACCGTAATTATGGTGCAGTCCGACTGCACAAGATCGGGTCTCATATATATGTGTGTGTGTGTCTCTATATATATATATATATATATGTATATAGAATTATCAAGAGTGGTTAAATGCAAAAGGGGTGGGGTTGGGGGGTTGTTTTTACACAATGTATTAGAAACAGAAGAATTAGAAACATAGTTTTATGGAAGCTTATTTTACTTGTTCTAATGTCCTTCATGGAACGTGTTGGCTAGATGATGAACATAGGTATGTAAATCATTTCATCAAGAAAAGTGAACGTGAGCCAGCAAACTCTGACACTGCATTCGCAAATTTATACATAAAGAATTTCAACCTACATTTGACAGAAGAACATATTCGGGAGGTCTTCTCTAAATTTGGGAAGATCTCAAGCTTAGCCATCGCAAAAGACAGCAATGGAAGATCAAGAGGATTTGGTTTTGTAAGCTTTGATAACCCAGATGACGCTAAGCAAGCAGTTGAGACTATGAATGGAATGCAGCTAGGTAGCACATGGCTACCAGAGCACAACCTAGTCCTCTTAACCATTTTCTTTCAGATTCAGATTACCTGAATGTTTCTCTCTGGTCCTGTCAGGTTCTAAACTTCTATATGTGGCGAGGGCCCAGAAGAAAGCAGAACGCAGGCAAATTCTTCAACGTCAATTTGAGGAAAGACGCAACCAGCAAGTGTTCCAAAATAGAGTAAGAATCTTTTCTAGTTCTTCAGTTCTTTTGTTCTGCTTTTATTGCTCCTACTCTCATACACCTTACTCCTGCTATCCAGGGTGCAAATATATATGTGAAGAACATAAATGAAGACATTGACGACAATGATCTGCGACAACAATTCAGTCAGTTTGGCACAATTGCCTCTGTCAAAATCATGCGAAATGATAAAGGAATAAGCAAGGGGTTTGGATTTGTATGCTTTTCCAGTCCTGTAGAAGCCAGTGCAGCTGTTAGCGGCTTACGAAGTAGTTTGAAATCACATTACTCTTGGCTTCCATACATATAGTCAATGCTTTTGCTATTGAAAATTTAGTTCTACCACTTGGATGGATGATGTTTGTTGCAGGATACATGCTCCACGGAAAGCCTTTATATGTGGCTATTGCCCAAAGGAAAGAAGAGAGGCTTGCATTTTTGCAAATGCAGTGTACCCAACCTATGGCTTCATTGCAAGGACCTCCACAACCTCCAGCTATACCTGGTGGATTTCATCATCCTGTGTACTATGTTCCACCACCAAATGTAGTCCCACAAATTCCTCCACACCAAGGAATCATGTATCAGCCTTTTCGCATCAGGCTAGAATCGAAAGGAAATGGATACCCACCAAATATCAGACCCAACTTTCAACACATGCCCTTTCCAATGGTAAATATTAATCCATATCTTTTCTCCTCCAGTAACAAAATAAATTCATTGCAAAAGAAAGCAAATACTTGCACAATAACTGAATAAGAAACTGTAGTAATAGAAAACACAATTTGAGCAATTTACTGTATGCCATCTGTAAATGATGACTGATGACTGACAAAACAGATGGGATGACGAAGTTTGTTCTGTTTTTCTGCTTCCAAATGCTCCGAGACAGCATAGGCTAAGTAGGGGCTGAATGAACGGGCTTATGCTTCCTCCAATTGGACAACCTCTTCCATTTATGTCCCATATTCAGCAACCAAACCAATTTGCAAATCCTCTAAAAGACCACAAGGTTTCACTTGATTATCTTATTCATTTTGATTGTTTATATTGTCTCACTTCTAGCTATTCTACCCTTGGTTTAACTCTAAAAACACAAATGAAGGTCACACCTGATCTCCAGAAAGTGATGATAGATGAACCACACGAAGTGGCTTTTTAGGCTTAATTTCATGATGTAGTACCTGAATTTTGTTAATCTTGTATGCATGGGTCAAGAAGAATTCATTTTGACTTGAAGATCTTGATCCTTTTCTATTAAGATTGTACAAATTGATATTAAGGAAACCGTCCATCTTATTATGAAGAGAGGATGAGAAGACGAAAGAGTTAGATGACATGTTTGGTCGAAAGGAATGAAGTAGATAATTCTTGGAAGAATAGCCAGCATTAGGAAAACACACGAAGTTTAAGTAATTAGCATGGACAATCAATCATATTAGCAATAAAATGTTCATGCCACAGATGGCTAGTTCCCTCCCGAAGAAAATGCATTGCTATGTCAAGTTGGTGGCAGTTTCTTTTGATCAAGCATGAATCCTAAATCATAGGAAGCATCTGATAAGACCAGAAACTATTTCTTCTATCATTTGGACCAGTTGAGCGATGGTAAAACAGATAGAAGTGGCTTGTCAGGACTTACTTTAGCACAGAGATTTCCTCCACAACATGAGCAAGAGACCTGCAGCCTTCTTTCTCTTTCCAAAAACAGAAGAACTTAGTTGAATTGCCAAAAGGCAATCAATAGAGGATTTTCAAGTGTACAAGGGAAGTAGGAGGACAGAACTTTAGGTCGAACTCCCTGCAAAAGGCCCAAATCATCCATTATATCGTTCAGAATGCATGAACTGATGAGGGCTTGTATTTTGTAGTTCAATAAGTGGGGAGGCAGTTTTGTTGCTGATCATGTCAATTTAAAGCTGCAGATTCAATTATTTCATACGAGGCAGAAATTCGTAAAATGTCTTTGCTTTGAAAATTAAGCTGTGAACCAATAAGGTGCCATTCGACTTGAAAGGTATAAAGTTGTGGAAAATATAGGGTCAAACAAGGTTCGATAAATTTCTTACCAAGATATAAAATCTGTGTGAAAGATGTTTTCATTCCTCTTCCCACCTCTATCCAAACAGACAAGCCTATCAAATCATCTGCTATGGGGAACATGGTTGTGTGAATGCTACGGAAGGTGGAGGGGGGCAATCAGAAATGCAACACTACAAAAAAATTTTATTTTCGGCAACCGATATTTGTTGTAAAAGGTTAAATTTTTGGTTCCCAATTAACTGATGGCATATTTCATATAACAACCATGGAGAAGAAGTTTAGTTGCTCATTGTTCATGATTTTATGGTTGAGCAATCAAACTTTGATTTAGTTATAAAAACATGATCATAAGAAAAAAAAATTTCCTTCTTTGAAGGCATCATCATAAGCAGGAAAATTTTTACTTACCAACAAAAGCATCATTATAAACACCAAAAAACAAAACAAAAAAACAAAAATCCTCAAATATCCATTTTCTTGCTAATACAAATTTTTGATTTCTAGTAAGGGTTGCCACAAACAAATTCTCTTGCAGTGAAATTTTGATTGATATTCATGATCATTAGGGGTTCTCTAGGAGTTCTGGCTACTAAGACTTTTGCATATTTTATCGATATTTTATGCATGCGATGTTAGCAAATACATGCAATGAGAACCAAATATCTTCACTGATCTGAATTTTTTACCTAACAAATCCATACTGGAATTTCTTATTTCGCATGTATACTTCTAATTTATCCTGGCAGATGAAGTACATGCCTGGTAGGCACCCAGATGAGATAAGCAGTCAGCTGGTAATTCCACCCATTGCTTCCAACCAACAAGGAGCTGAAATGCTAAGCAGCATGCTGGCCGCCGCCGGACCCCAGAAGCAGAAGCAGATCCTGGGCGAACGTCTGTTTCCCCTGGTGGAGAGGCTCGAGGTATGCCTTCCTAAACACAACCATTAGTAAACTAGGCAAAGATCAATCCAATGTGGAGTTCACATCTTGAAGAGTAACCTGGTGATGTTTGTATTGTTGTTGTTGTTTGCTCCACTCAAGAGCCTGATCTGACCAGAAAGATTACTGGGATGCTGTTGGAGATGGACAACTCAGAACTGCTGTTGCTGTTGGAGTCACCGGAAACGCTTACTGCCAAGGTGGAAGAAGCAGTTAAAGTTCTTGAGATTTCAAAGGCAAAAGCAGGCAGCAATCAAGATCCCATCCAGTCTTACTTGTCAGCTGAGGTTTCTGTCAACTGAGGAAGAAGCTGGTCTCCACCTGGGAAAGATTTCTAATCTTCTCAAATCATTTTCTTGGTCCCTCTCCTTTCGTTTTTGGTTTTTGGTTATTGTTTTTTTGTTCTTGTTTCCACCAAATGTCTACATTTGGGTAGTTTGTCTATATAAACCTTTTGACTATTCTTTTACTTCCTGAATAGCAGAAAGATTGACTAGTTTAGATTTGTAGGCCTCCGGAGAATTTGATTACTTGTGAATTGGACATTGAATACATTCCGTTCCTTACTATCTACAATCTCCTCCTCATTCTGTATGGCTGTTTTACAAATTGCAATGATTTCTAGGGACTTCGGTTGTATGCTCCCGGGAGCATGCAGCGCTGCATGCTCCCGAGCGCATACACCTATTTTTTTTTTTTTAAATTTTTTTATAAACTTGTTAGCCTAAGTGCATTTAATCTTTGGATAATTTTTTACTATTTTTTTAGTATTTTATATATTTATTTTTTATTTTTGAAAATCAGTGACATTTTAGGTAATTTAAAATTACTAAAATGCCTATGATTTTCAAAAATAAAAAATAAATATCTAAAAATTTCTAAAAATGGTAAAAATTTATACATATGTTAAATAAACTGGGACTAACAAATTTATGAAAAAAATTTCAATAAAAAAAATAAGTGTTTGCACGCAGTAGCATGCAGTGTGCCGAAGTTTGATTTCTACAAGGTAATTAATCCAGCCAGAACTTCGTTTGCATTGGCAATAGGAGAATGTTTAATCTCTAGTCAGTTGTAGCAAGAGGTGAATACGTGCACCAGGTTAAATAATTGTTTGTTTTATTATCTCATATTTTTACACGTTTACATAAGTAAATTTAATTTCCTTCCATACTTGTTTCTGATAACCAAAGAAATCGTGAATAGGTGAAAATACTCAGAAGATATATTTTTTCCCAAAACTAGAACTCATATAGAACATTATTAAAACTCAAAAGTGATTAATTTCACAATTCCTACACATTCATCTAATGCGAAGAAAAATTTTAACTTGTCAAATATTTTTATCATTATCAATATTTTAGATAAATAACTCTTAATAGTTTCTTTTTTCTTTTAGAAAATTTTAATTCTCTCTTAATTTTATACCCACAATATTTATCTCTAATTTCTAATCTATCCACAGCATCTCCTAAATTTCACTCGCACTTATAATTGTTCACCTTAAATTTCTATCACACCTAAATCATCAAGATAATCATCATCTACCACATTAAAAAACAATTTTACCATCAAAAATTTACCCAAGAAAACAATTCTACTCTATTAATTATTAAATCATTTGATTCCACAAATTGATCATTTTTAACAACCTAGTCAATTAGGTTAAATCATTTTAATTTAAAAACTTTGAATAAACAAATTATCTTTCCAATAGAGTGTAAAATGACCATCTTGACATAGCATGATAAGAATTTAGAGGATTAACGGTTATGGCTATGAAACTAGGATTTTGATTTTATACACCCAAGTACCCTTAGCTTGAATGCACCCAAGTGCAAACGCCCATTTTAAATATTATTTTTAAAATTTTTTTTTTACACAACTATTAATATGGGTGTATTTAACATATGTTTCAATTTTTACTATTTTCTAAAATTCTTCAATATTTATTTTTGAATTTTAAAAATCAATGACATTTTAATAAGTTTAAATTATTAAAAATACAGTCAATTTTTAAAAATTCTAAATAAATATCTACAAAATTCCAAAAAAATAAAAATTTATACACATATTAAATATACCTAGATTAACAATTTTATAAAAAAATTCAAAAAAAAAAATATAATGAATGAATATTTACACACACAAGTGCACCGAAGCTTAGTGCAAAGGGTGCACAAAATCAGTCTTCATGAAAGTATATTAGAAATAAACTAAGGATAAAAGTCATAAGAATAATTATTCCATTCTTCAATTGCATACGAACCAAAAAAAGCACTCATCTAAAATATCGCTGGCTGGTTCCACCAAAAAAAAAGGCTATATAAAGAATATTGATTGTATCCGCAATTATATATTACCATTGTCAATTGAATTAATGAAATTTTCAGTAACTCACGCTTCCTTCTACCACTTAATTCATCTTCTACCGTTCTGGTTTCTTTTTTTCCTTTGTTCTCGTTTCTTTTTTTCTTTTATTGGCCAGTGATCCAACTCACCATCAACTAGAAACGTACGTGATCAAGAACAGTGCTTAAAATTTCAAATTCACCCACTGTTTCTCATTTTCCAATTCACTACGTACGCCTGCCGAAACATAAAGAGTACACGAACATGCAGCCTTAAAAACTAGTGGACCTCGGGACAACAGGCCGCATGGTAAAAACTAGTACATGCATACATCCATCTTACACAAGGCATCCATGCATGGATGATACTGAGTAGATGGCTCAAGCATCCATCCAGTACGAGTCCCACAAATTGGACGGCTGGGATCATGATACGCATGCATGCCAAGTGTACTATGGAGTAGGAATAAAGTGGACTGTTGTTGTGATACGCATATCCATGTACGCACATCCAATTAAGTAGGCCGCCATCGTTTTACTTAATGTTCTCCTACAACGACGGCGGAGCCGGCGGAACGCGTTTGCCGACGTTGGAAGCGACGAAAACGGAGGAGCCGTTTCGACAAGGGTCGAAAAGGATCGGCAGGAAATCGTCTGAGTCGCACAAGAAACACGATCGCTTGAAGTGGTCTTCTAATGCTTCCTTTCCCTGCTTCCAAATCAACGCAGCGCAGCACAAAAAACGAGAAAGAGAGATCAGCATGCAGAACTCAGTTTAGTAAGATGAAAATATTAGATCATTCACAAGTCCTTACAACAAACCGTTTTGATACGATTGCACATTTGCATGCACATCTGCATTCGAATTATTTCCCAATATTCGAATTATTTCCCAATATCGTTCCATGCAAAGCAACATCTCTGTTTTATTTCCATTCTCTTTACTCTTAATTATCACCTCAATTATATCATATTTCTAACCTTTTTGAAATTATTTTTAATGCAATTATTTGGACCTCTTACCAACCACAACCATATTTGGTAATCAAAACTAGGGTGAACAAATGCCTCCAGCATCCACCTTTTTCCGAGGAAAAAGGAAGCTTTTATATAAGAAAAGATTCCAAAATACAGAAACCAATCTTAGAGATTTCATATTAATCAAGTTTAATCTTATTCATATTCTTTTAGTCATGACCACTGGTAGACAAACACCACCCACATGAGAGACGGATGCTCCTTGACGTATTCCAACTAACTATGCTAAGCCCCTGGTCACCGTACTTACATTCTTAATAATCAATTGCTGCACCTCTTCACCCAAAAAGTAATATTGGATTTTGGTAATTAAAAAAGCCAAAAAAAGGATTTTTTAGTGCATTTTGGCAAAAAAGACATTCAATTGCATTTAGTAAAAATACTAAAATTTAACACTTTTATTCTCGCATACATCTTTTACAAAAATTTTTAAAAAAAAAAAAAAAAATTTCATTCCTCTTTAGAGATGCACACTAGTTTCTTCTTGAACCCCCATGGATAAGGCCCATTTTCATGAATCATTCACATTGCTTAACTTACTTTTGATTTTCATAAAACCAATATCTTGATCATATGTGGGAATGGCCTCATTCACTTAAAACTGTGTTAATTACAAAAACTGTTTAGGTCTCATTCATATATGCATTGCGATGTCATAATAATTTATAAAAATCACTATTCATGAGTAACAATACTCCAGACGTTTTACATATAAAACATTAAAATTAATATAAATACCAAACAATTTCATTACGTTTATTTTATACATCTTCAAGATGATACCAAAGCATATCTTTTTTTTAGTCTGATAAGATCCCCACATCTTTTTTTTACGGTACAAAAAAATATATAGTTATAGTCACATATCTTTGATTTAAATAAAACTTGATCTTCTAACTATAAAAATGATTCCTAATAAAATGGACATTGTGAATTTCACATTATCATCCATGAAGGCTATAATGAATGGGATTATAACCAACCAACTACTCACATTGTTAACATTAATAATTTTATAAAGAACCAAAATCATCTTCATAAGAGATCTATGTGGGCCACATTTGCTTTAATAATTCATATATAAATTAAGAAAAAATGCCTAAAATTCTTTCACGTATGTATTAAAATTATATTTTGAATATAAAAATACTTTATCCACCGACTGATATTCCTTTCCCTTATTACCATCTATAAATCTGTTCAAGTGCCACCACCCCTTTTTCTACCCACTTGTAACAAATTTCTCTTGTACTTTCGCCTACTCTATTTAGTTTGACCCAAAAGGTGAGTGAAAAAGAGGGAAGAAGATATGATATCTAAGCAATGACCCTACAAGGAAGTTAAGGTGTGTTTCTTTACACCAATAAAAAAAAAAAAAATTATCCAAAAGTATTATCCCATCCCAAACACACCCTCATTCTAAATTTTTTTCAGTCTATATAATTACCATTTTTTTTTTACACCTTACCATCCAACTATCTTACTGTTTCAATTATCTTTACACGGCTACCCACGAAACTAAATCTATCTAATTTAACTATATTCTCTTTATTCATTATAAGTATTCCTATAATATCATACAAATTTCTCTCATTTCAAAAATTTTCCATCCATAAGTTTGAACACTTCCCAAACATACCCTTAATGCTTTTGTTATAAAAGATACTGAATAGCGTCCGCAAGGCCCCCCACTAATTGTCCAATTCCTTATGTTGTAATCTTCATTCTCGCTCACTAATTTTCCATTTTCCTTAAATTGTCATCCTCCTTCCATATTACCTGATGTTGTCATCTTCCTTTCATATTACTTGATGAATGCACATGTTGGGCTTTTAAACCCTTAATGGGAGAACCACCGTTGTCATTCCAGCAACCCAAGGGGCGTCCACGACATTATCTTCTTCCTATTTTTAACCAATCATTATCTATTGTTTCCAAAAGCACTATTTAAGGTCGAAGTCAAACAGTTCTCACTTCTTCACATGCATCGTTTAAGCATTCAAGTGGAATGAGATTTACATTTGGATGATGAATAGATGTGCATTGGAAAATGCATATTTGCATTAGGAATGGAAGATGTAAAGTTATTGCATAAAAAAAGGGAAAAATTAACATTGAAATGAAAACAAATAATTAGTTATTATATATTGAAAAATGAAAGATTGGATTAGCATTAAGCAGAGCAATATTAGGAAAAGTAATTCGATCCTCATTCCATGTTATCCAATAGAATGCTCCTTAACACCCTCACACGAAACCAACAACAGAATTCACTGTGTAACAATCTTTATATCACCACATATAAAGCCATAAGCAACCACCATACACTTCGCTGCATGCTTATTTACAACGCAAGATCAATAGCTGTATATACTATCTATATGCAACAAATGATGGTACACTATGTACAAAAATATCAGTCCTCTTCAATTTTATTGGTTGCACATAAAAATGGGATTTTTTTTTAATTCTAAAAAACATTAAATAAAATTAAAAAATTCATAGATAAGATGTTTATGCAAAATAATTTTAAAATTCTAGAAAAATATTAAATAAAAAAAATTCATAGATAAGATGACATGCGTATTAAAAAAAAGCCCACGCAACCGCATGCACTCAATAGGGAACTAATTAAGATACATTGCACTCAGTTATTTACGTCCGAGCACACGCAAGAACAAGATAACCACTAGTCTATGCAGCCATTCGATATTGCAGAATAAGCATGAGCTGCATACAAAATTTGTTGAAATGAATCTATTCCACTCAATGCATGTAAAATTATTTACTTAATTGAAAAACAGAATTTATATTAATCAAAGATATGCATGACCCTCATTTAATAAAAGTATAGAATTCAAAAAATAATATTGTTTGATTTATATAACAATCATTCTTCGTACAAGGACATTATGACATTCTAATGCATCCATTAATAGATCTAATTATAACGCGCATGTTATTATCTATGTTTTTAAGCAAGTAACGCCCACTCAAAATTCTAAATTCTTATTAGAATGATTTTGGTGCCCCGATAAGAGCTAAATGATGTCAAACAATGTGACTGGTTGATTTTCAGATTAATTATGGAAGTAGGTCTTAGGCCACCACTGGCTAGGTCGTAAAATCGAATTTCTACAACCATTTTTGCAGAATTGAGTCCCAAAGATAACTATTGTTGATGAAAATGAATTTTAACAACAATAATAAAATTGATGTTGCAAAAAAAAATCTTTTAGCAATAAACTTGCCGCTTTCAACAACAATTTCTAAAGATAGTCATTAAAGCCAGTTGTGTCTAATTGACACAACTTTAAGCTGTCCTGCCAAGATTTTAAATTCAAGCTTCTTTTAAAAGTTCAATTACAAATTGATAAAAACTGTGATTACAAAAAGTTTAAGAAGTACTTGGCTTTATAATTTAAAAAGCACTTTTAACAATTTTTTAACAATATGTCAGTGTTTGGCTTAAAATATAAAAGTGCTTTTAAGCATGAGAAGTACCCAAAAAGTACAAAGGAAGTGTTTTTTAACATTGAATTATTGTTTCTTACCTGTCATTAAAGTAAATAACTTGCTATTCAACCGATAAAAGATCTTTAATAACTTTTAAATTTACAACAAATAGGTGAATATCTATTTCTTTCGACTACTACTTTTACACAAAGGAAATAATAATCTTAATTTTAAACAATATTAAAATATTTGGCAAAAAAGACTATTTTAAATTTAAATCTTTTAGTAATAGAAGAAAATTCTTTTAAGTAAATAAATTTATTAAAATGTATTAATAATTTTATCGTGTTATGAGTGTAAGTGGGAAATAATAAAACTTTTGTATGAAAAATTTTTAGAGTAAAAAATATCAAAATAAAATAAAATAATGTGATATAATATGAGTAATAATAAAAAATAAAAAGAATAAAGTTAAAATAGAATAGTTGTATAAATAATTGCTTATAAATAATTAAAAAAAGATAATTTGTATAAAAAGATACAACAAAATAATTAAAAAGTTAGATAGTTATAGATTATAAAAAGTTTAAGAAGTAAGGTTTTACTTAGATACAAACACAGCCTATATTTATTATAAAATTTTAAAATGTAAAAAGCTATAATGTACTTTTAAATTCTCACTTAATTTAATATTTATTTGTTACACTTTATTTTCTGTATCTAATTTTATTCTCTGTTTCCAATCTATTATAATAATTATGACACAACTATCTCTACGTGCTCAGGCATAAAAGTTACTACATTTACTTATTTTAATGACATTTGCTTAGAATTATCTATTTAAAAGCCTATGTTAAAAAATTATCCATTTTCATATTTGACCTAAGCTCTTGAATAATGAATATCATTATCTAGAAGTTCAGAATAATTCAGCCCTTCAAGTTGTATGCTACAAGGGCCTTCTTGTTTCTAGCAAATAACGATTGGCTTTTGCTATTATGAAAAGCATCAAATTGAAGCTTTTCTTGTGTCGTGATTTTTCACGATTGCCAATCGCGGTCGCAGTTTCGGTTTTCTCATCCAAACGTTCCAAACTCGTTTTTTCCGTCAAAATAAGCACGATTGGGCTCGAAATCGCTTTAGTAGCTTAACTACAACAATGGCACACCTCAGCAACATTAAAGTGTAAATGGATGCGTATAATGACAAATTTTAGTATCAATGATAGTTCATTTTCTTATAGCTGTTAAAAAATTGATGAAGACCGTGAAATTAACACAAAATAATAGACTTGCAAATGTAAAAAATTCATTTTCCAAAATTATATTTTTCATAAAGTCCCCTAGTTATATTCATGATATCTCGCATAGTGTCATGATAGATTTTTGTTCAATTTAATTGGAGTTCGATTTGTGACCAAAGACCAAAGTGGCTTGAAGCCTTGAAACATATCAACTCCTCAGCTCCTTTTACCCAAAAAAGTACCTTAAAAACAACAGAAGTTCTTTTGAGCAACCAATTACTATTTTTTTGCAAAAAGGTTTTGATTACTCACCGTTACAAGAAAGTAGGATTTCTTGCTAGTTAACTTCCAGGGTTATCCCCAAAACAAAAAAAAAAAAAAAAAAAATCCACAAAAGCTTCACTAATTTCAAATTTTATCTTATTGTGGAAATTACCCACCACTACACACTTCTACGGGAAAATAAACTTTATGCAACATAGTTCTACGGATTGGCTTTCTCTCATGCCAAATCAAGACACTAATTTGTGAATAGAATTAAACAAGTCGAAAAAACACAATAAGCAGCTGCGAAAAAAAAATAACAAAAACATTGGGCACCATGGTTATAGAAACTATTGACTCTTCAGTGATGTAAAGACTTCCAGCGTCAATAATATGCTGGCTGCAAAAACTAACCTTTTTTTTTTTTTTTACCGACAAGGCAAAGAAATATTCACTGTTGCACATGTGAGTGCGTTAAAAGAACAAAGAAAAGGAATGTAAATTGGACAAGGAGACTGAATAAAGAGTTGTTGTGCATTGGAAATAAAAAATTGCATGAAGAGTAGCATGGTAAATGAAAAAAATATATGATTATTATGTTCTAAAAAAATGAGAAATTCTATTCAAAAGAATTTTTTTATTTTTTTGAGAATAGAAAATGACCCGCAGTACTATCAACCGAAGAAAGGCCCAGAGAATCTTTAATTTAATCTCCAAACCTGGAGATATTCCATCGCATACTTTGAATTTCTTTTTGCGTTCCCTGCCCTAAGTTCAATCAGCCCTATATACCAGCATCTTGCGCTTGGTATTCTCTGCATATCATCAAACCAGCCACATAGAAATATATTGCCGATCGCCTGCACTCAACGCATGCATGCCTCCTCCATTCTACGCACAAAGCAAAAATTGAATTAATATGAAGGAAACGAAGATTTGTACCTGAATGTTGGCATAGAAAATATCGCAGGTCTTTCTGGAGCCGAACGCATTCCATTTTCTGCCTCGATACGCTTCCCGAAGCCTGCATGCACCTGACGCCGACGTCAAATTCACAAACGCATATCCCCGGTTGCACCTGGTCCTGCATTCCCACAACTCACCATCATTCCATTTCTATTCTTGACTTCATCTGTAACGAATCTACAAAAAGAAGGAACGACACCCCCCCCTTAAAATACCCATGAACTTTCGGCTCCAAATGCGATGTGATGTCTTAGCTGCTTGGCTTTAAATGCTTGAGCTACTTTTTCTATTCTCTCTCTCTTTATTCTAATTATATTATCTATCGCATAGTATACCTCTTTCATTTTAAAACTCCTCGTTACTAACCCGTAGCAGCGCAGCACTTCTTTTTTTGGATTTTTTTTCCCACTACCAAACGTACCTTCCTTTCGTTTCTCCACCACCACACACCCACACCCAAAGCAACATCTAGCCATTGATATAACAAGAGAGAAAACAATGAATTTCATGATATACGTGCCTAAAATCAATTGGAAGATAAACGAAATCATATGATAAGAAATCGGCGTTAGAATCGTCTTCTCTTCTCAAATTTTCGTTGTGCTCCAAGCATTGCTTGTCCAGATCTTCCAAAAGCATCTTCCTCCTGACATCAAAAGACATCTCAGGAACTACGTTTTAACAACAAAGCATAGATAATTAATACCAAACCCTTCTATGTTCAGATAATAGCGGACAGCCAATAAAAACATCCCAGGATTTAGCACGCATTCAAGCCAAGCAAATTCAACGAGAGAGAGAGAGAGAGAGAGGGTCACGTGAACTTGTTGGGTATGTTTCGTATCATGAGAGTAGTATGTTGTGTATCTTCTTCGCCTTGCTGATGCAAACTGTAATTCTCTCCACTTCCACGCCTGGGTCTCCAGCGCTGCTGCTGCTGCATTCCTCTACGTTGCTCAGGGCTCTGAGACCTCTCTATCTTACGCCACTGGCTCTGGGAAGCACTCCTCGTGGGCTTTCTACCACCTGCCCTCTGCCTCGCGCGTACAATACTAAAACTCCTCGAGGATGTAACCACCTCCTCATCTTCTCCTTCTCCTACACAACTTTTCTGCCCTTCTACTACTGCTGTTTGATCATCCGGTTGCGAAAGAAGGGAGAGCGAAGGAGGTACTCGTGCTGGTGGCACTGAAGCGAGGGGATGTGCGTAGTGCCACAGAGGATCGGGAAACGGGTTTTTGATAAGTGGGTCAGGTCCTGGCCAGAGAAAGCCGCTGGCGTAGTAGACGTTGAGACTGTTGTTGTAGATGGAGAAGTGAGGGGACGGGCAACAGTCCATGAACGGAAGCTGGGAATGTCGGTGGCTGTCCAAACAAGGATGCAGTGGGATACAGCAGGGGGGCGAAGAGGGTGGGAAAAGGGCGGTGGGTAGGAGGTGATCAAGAGGCGAAGAGATGGATGTGGGAGCGAATTCAGCAGCTTCCGGATTGAGCGGAGCCATGGGGAAAGCATGGAGCAACACCGCCGCGCTTTCCTCTAATATTATAGGTTGCAGAGTATGGGCGGCTTGCTGCGTTGCAGAGGACATCACTGGCTCCAGTGGATTGACGTTTTTTTTTTTTCTTTTTTGACTTGATACTGGCGAATTCGGTGGAACCGCTTCCTTCGCGGTCGCTCGTTGGAAATCCACCGCTTAATGAAAACATTTTTTAAAATTTTATTAAAAGTAGGTTACGGGTGTGTCGGGAAATAGATAAAAAATTTTATGAAAAGTTTCGAAAATTAAAAATTATAAGATGATGTGATATGATATGAGTAATAATAAGTAGTGAAGATGATAAAATTAAAATAAATAAGTTAATTATGTAGATAGTTGTGTAGAAATGGTTGTAAGATGATGATTAAAAATATGAAAACATAATTTAAATGAAAAGTTTAAATTGAAAAAATTGTGTAAAAATAAAAAGTTTTAGATTGAAAAGTTTTAACTTAACATTTTTTAACCATTGCCGAACATACCCTTAGAAAGTGATAAAACTTTTAATAAAAAAAATTTACCATAAAATTTTTAAACATTAAAGAAAATAAAATAATATAATATAATATGAAAAATAATATAAAATACATAGAATAAAATTAAAATGATAAGTAGTATATATCAATAGTTATATAAATTTGATTAGAAAGTATTCTAGTTGAATATGAATAAATGAAAAAATAATTTAAAAATATAATAAATATGAATAATAAAAAAATTTAATAAAAAAGTTGTAATTTATTTTTATTTTTTTTTTTTAAACAAACCATTTCCTTATAGTATATTATAAGGCAGGTTATGTGGAACCTGATCCTATGCTCCTAGGAGCATACAGTGTTGCGTGCTCTTAGACGTACACACTTATTTTTTTTATATTTTTTTTAATTTTTTTATGAACTTATTAATCTAAGTGTATTTAACGTATGTATCAATTTTTACCATTTCTAGAGATTTTTAAATATTTTTTTTGGATTTGTACAAATAAAAAATAAATATCTAAAATACCTGGTGAAAATTTATATGCATATTGAACCCATATAGATTAACACTATTGTAAACAAAATTTGAAATAAAAAATAAAAAATAAAAAACAGGTTCTAGGTTATGTTATTCTTTTCTTTTTGATGAAAGGATCCTATCCTATCCCAACTCCCTGTATTTTTATATGAGGGGGGAAAGGGCAGGTCCATAAATAAAGGCTCTGTGTCGCCTCTTTGTCTATAACCTTTCACCGCAATGAAACTACTGCATGAATCCCTTATTACTGCCGCAGACCCCGAATACAACCTACCTCGCATCCACATTCATCTTGAACGCCCCCATCGGCGGCTTTGTCCATCGGGGAGCAAGAGGTTTGTCAATCGCTCCTTCAAGGAAAAGAGGTTTTGCTCTCCTGTGTTCTTCTAAGAAATCCAAACACCGTTCGGTAATCCTCGCAAAATCCGGATTGTGTTCCTCCTCCCTGAGCCTATTCCGCATAAACCATATCCGCCAGCAACCTAGAATAAAGATAGCCATGTCCTATAATCTACAATTTTGAGTAAGGGGTCTTAGCACTTCTAGAATAGTCACCCCCAATGGAGCTCGCCTTATAGCCCTCTTCCACATTCTTCTCGTTCTGGTGCATTTTAAAAATAGGTGATTTGCATCTTCAACAGAGGTCTTACAAAAAGGGCATAGGGGGTCCACTGTGATACCCCTCATTTTGCAGGTTCAGAAGCGTTGGAAGAGCATCATTGAATATTCTCCACCCAAAGATAAGGACCTTGCTAGGGAGCTTTGTCCTTCATAAGGCCTGAAAGATAGCTATGTTTGAGGGAGAGTCGGTCCTCAATTTGAGGAATCTGTAGGCGGATTTGACTCTTCGGAGACATCCGATAAAATTGGAACGATACAGAGAAGATTAGCATGGCCCCTGCGCAAGGATGACATGCACAAATCTGTTGCTCATTTCTTAGTTGACGTTGTCTTATGTCATTTTATGGACATTCATGCACCATGCTGGAGTGGAAAAATTTTGCACAGGTAATTTTTGTAATGACATGCTAGACTTCTCCGTCCTCTCCCTTTCTACGAATTCTTTCTTAGAGGAACTTAGGATAAATTTTGTCTCTATTTTCTTTTTTTCTCATTGAAAAAGTAATAATTTATTTCTTTTAGAGTATTAGTGTATGTTCCAAGTCATACAAAATTATTGGATAAAATTTGTATTATCATTCCCAATACAGCTTTTCAATTACCAATATTGCTTTCTCAATTTCTAATATAACCACAGTTATTTCTAATATAATTTTTTAAAGTAAATTCTCAGGACACATTGTTACGGATGCTCTTCCAATGCTCCGGGTGCATATACCTATTTTTTATTTTATTTTTTAAAATTTTTTCATGAACTTGTTAACCTAAATGTATTTAACGTATGTATCAATTTTTCTCAATTCTTGAGATTTTTAGATATTTATTTCGGATTTTTAAAAATCAATGGCATTTTAGTAATTTAAAATTACCTAAAATGTCATTGATTTTCAAAAATTAAAAATAAATTTCTAAAATACTCAAAAAATGGTAAAAATTTATACATAGATTAACACTATTGTAAAAAATAAAAATAAAAAAATAGATGTATGAGCCCGGAAGCACGTAGTGCATGCGATCAAAGCCGCATTGTTACATTCTCATCTTATATACACATGATTACATTATTGCCCCCATAATAATATATCCTTATTTTTATGTAACTTTTTAATTTCCGTACAGAATTTCTCGCTTTTTCTCACGTGTCCGGTGAACAGTATCGTTAAAAAACTATATGGAAAGAAAAATATATTGGGAATAGAAAAACATGCGCTCGGGTTTGAGAAAAGTTATATTAGTTGAGGAAAAATTTATTGGAAATGAAAATATAAGTTGTTATTTAAAAAAAATCGCGTTTTTAGAAAGTAAGAGATTTATCATCTTATCCTAAAATAATTTGTTCCATTTTCAAAAACACGTTTGCAATTTCAACATTAAATTTTCGAACTTTTTCCTGTTTTTTAATAAGCAATGACATCACACTCGTTAGCATCTTTTAATCTTATCCAACTTCATCGGCTTTGACATTCTAATCATCCTGAGACGCCCTTTAACAGGCTAAAATGTGATGTAAATGGAGTAAGATCATTCGAAAGGTGATTCGCATCGGCTGCATTGAAACTTACGCGCATTCTAATGCAAAACTATTTTTTGAAAATTTTGTGCAATATTGTTAATTCAAGTAAATTTAATCTACCTCTATAAAAAATGAATTTAATCTACAAACTATGTTTTTACCATTTTCAAAGATGTATATATTTTCTTAATTTTTTAAAAGTAAGGATATTTTACTTATTTAGATATGACTAATATCCATTTGTTTTTAAATATTAAATAAAAATATATACAAATCTCAAAAGATAGTACAACTTAATACACATATTAAATATACTTAGATTGATAATTTTATTAAAAATTTCTCAAAAATATTAAAAATATGATTTTTGTACCTAGGTGCATTGACTGACATCCCAAATTACCCTTGATGACCTTTTCAAAATTTCAATATATTTTTTTATATTTCCATTTCAACTTTTTACATTTTAATACCGACTATTATATTCTTTGTCCCATTTATCCATTGTGTGTTAATTGCGTGTGAAAAAAAAAGATTAGTATTTATGGATACCTTATTATAGAAAAATAATTTGAAATGTGTTGCAAATTTTTTACTTGTTTAAAAATGACTGATAACCATTTGTTTTTAAAAATTAAACGAAAATATAAATATATCTCAAAAGATAGTACAACTTGATACATGTAGTAAATATACTTAGATTAATAATTTTATTAGAAATTTCACAAAGATATTAAAAATATGATTTTCATACTTAGGTGCATTGAATCACATCCCAAATTAGCCTTGATGACCTTTTCAAAATTTCAATATAATTTTTTATATTTCCATTTCAACTTTTTACATTTTAATACAAACTATTATATTCTTTGTCCCATTTATCCATCCCGTGTTAATCGGATGTGAAATTTTTTTTTTTTTTTTTTAAGATTGGTATTATGGATACCTCATTATAGAAAAATACTTTGAAATGTGCTACAAATTTAGGCACACCGAGGAATAGGTTTTGCAATATTATTGTTCACAGCATGGGTAGTACGGGATAAAATATCGTATTTTCTAGAATCAATTTTCTTATTTTTTAAAAATAAAAAGTTACTTTTTTTACTTCATGCATAACTTCCTCCAATTTTCACACACATACATGTATTCGCTTGAAGGTATAATATATAACACTTTTTCCGTCTCACAACCCATTCTAAGTACTAAATAGCCAATAATCAACTGCAATTTAAAATTTTCATTAATTTTGATAAGGAATGTTTAATTACCATACAAAAATTTCTTCAATCGACTTTTTTATTTTAAACATGTTTTCAAATAAAATACATCATTAAAAAAAAAAGTATAAATGTCCGATAGCTCCAAAATAGGCATCATAGTGTCAGCCTAGCTCATCTGGTACCAAGGACTACCTCGTACAGTGGGTGTTTTAATACTAATTGAGATAATGTAAAAATAACTATCGAAAATTAAGATGTTAGTCAGATATAATAGAAAAATATGATAGTCTGATGATTAAAATGTTAAATTATATCAAATAAAATGTTAATAGTGTGTTTGAAAAGTCATAAAATTTTTAGACGAAAAGTTTTGTATGTATAATTTTTTAAAATTGAAAATAATAATACAACATTATAAGAGAAATGGCAGGAGTAAATATAAACAAGTCAAAAAGGATAAGTTATTGTACAGGTAGTTTGGTAAAATTGATTAAAAAATATAATGCATAAAAAAAATAATTTAAAAATTAGATAACCGTCAAAAGTGTAAAGTCTTGTTTTGAAAAGTTTTTATTTTGTGCAAACATCCATGAGAGCAGTGGCTTTTTTTTTTCATTTCATACCAAACACACTCTATATGATATGGAATTGAAGGTATAATGAAATTTAAAAAAAAAAAAAAACACTGCTGTTTAATAGTGACGGGAAACTTGGTATTTGAATTTTTTTAAAAAAAAGTATATAAAAAATATGAAAATAAGGTTGTTAGTTTTGGAAAACAATTTTTTTTTCACAATAGAAAAGTTCATCCATCCTTCCACACCAAAATTCTTACGGAACAGTGTCGTGAGGCTAACAATTTTAGGGTAATTATGGGATGGCATGGGGAGTGGAAAATAGATTTAAAAAATAAATAAATAATAAAATTTGCTTGATCGATACTAAACAACGGTATTAAAGTTGAAATAAATAAAACATTTGAATAGAAAAGTATTGAAATATTCGTAAAAAAAGTTGTAATCTGAGACTTTTCACTATTCATAATTACTTTATTTTTAAATTATTTATTCACATCTTAACTATCAGTAAAACTAATCTAATCATTTTAATTTTATTATTTATATTCTCGATCGGTACTTTTATCATTCACATCATCTTCTACAAATTTAAAAACTTTTACGAAAAAAAAAATTTCATCTAAAAATTTTATTAATTTTCAAACATGCTCTTAAAATATATATATATATATATGCATACATACGGGAATACTTTTATAAAACTAGGTTTCATAAAAGTAATTTTGTTAAACTCTTTTCATTTTTTAAATGTTAATCTTGGTGGAAAAATCCAATTTATTTGTTATATTTAATACTATCTGTTTAAATATAAAACTAAGGTTGATCCCAATCCAATACGTGGATAGGCCACGTTTACTAAACAATAGGAGTATTCATGTGTAAATTATGAAAACTGTTTAGATACATTCACACATGTATTAGAATACAATAATACTTCATAAGATCATTTATCTACGTATTATTGATATTTTGAATAGTTTACATATTTTAAAAACTACTTTAAAGTTGATATTTTAATATTTAGTCATTTAATTATATTGATTTTACACATTTATAAATGAGACTCATATTCAGTCAAATAAATAAATAAATAAAAGCATTTCCATGATACTATTGTTGCGTGCAGTAGAGAGAGTAAATTTTCTATCAACTATTAAAATTTTAAAAATGGACGCGGTTTCATAAAAAAAGAGTTTCATACAAACATCCCCGATATATATATTTTGAAAATACATTAACTTATGCTTTGTAGGTTCTGTTAAGTTCTAGCATTTTTTAACAAAAATTTCCAATTTATAAATTTTCACGCCCTATAACTACCACGTTTTTAATTATTTATTCATGTGTTCCCTTATAGTTATTATACTTTTATATTTTGGGTGCATTTATTTAGCATACAAAAATGTCAACTAAAACTTTTCAATCTAAAACTTTTCACTCTCCATAATTACTCTATTTTTTAATTATTTTTTCACATTTTTCTAGACAAACTACCATACTTTTCAATCATTTCTACACAACTACCCATACAACTAACCTATTTATTTTAATTTTATTCTCTTTACTCCTCATCATTACTCCTATTATATCACATCATTTTCTATTGATTCGACAACTTCTACTCCAAAAACTTTTCATTAAAAGTTTTACCTCCAACCAAACACACCCTTTATATACAACTACTCATATAATTAATTTATACATATTCTAATTTTATTATTTCTATTCACCATCATCGCTTATATCACATTGCTGTCACATCATTTGATATAATTTTAAAAAATGTTTATATAAAATAATTTCATCTAGAAATTTCTTCACTTGCTATCTTAATAATAGGGATGGAAATTGTGGTGGATCAACTCGTGAATTATCTCAAACTCAACACATTTTTTAATAGGTAAAATAAACATTTTTGACTTGGTATGTAAATTAGCCAAATTTTTTGATGTGAATTCGAAAATATAGTCAAAATGGGTTGACTATGTCTTAGCTTAAATAGTTATTACCGACCTCGTGAATATTCATTTATTAAAAATTACAAGCATATATTTAAATTTTATTATCTTTTTCTTTTAGATTTATTATATTTTTATAACCAATTATATCATCAATACAATAATCAACTCATCAAATAAATAATATAAGAATCAATCTGCAACTGAAAATGATCATAGACAGAGCGTTGGATTGAGTCTTGCCAAGTGTGGTATTCACTCTCCTCTTGAGTAAGAGTATTTATCTATTTCCCTTAATGCGACGATGATTACAAAAAAAATTCTCCATCGCGCGAGAGTTGTTAAGATGTTTTATTATAATATCAATTGTTACCGTCTATAAATACCAATAAAAAAGAGAAATTTGCATATATATAACTCTCGTGCATGATTGTATATTAACCTATTTTATTAAAGTTATATGATATTCTCTCATGTTTTATTTGAATGATAATGAAATTTTATTAATTAATAAAATCCGCATTTTTTACTCAATAGCTGCCTTGAAACTGATGCAATATCAACATAAAATTTGTCTCAAGACATATTCAAAAAGTCAATGGTCAAACCAACACCATCTTAACTTGATATAAAAATATAAAAATAATATCAAGCAAAATTTTTACAAAGTAACATTAGATTTAGGCAAATCTTAATACAGTACAACTTGCCTGGTTCCTGCCTTACTCAATAGAGTTCCACTATAATATATTTCAAATGATACAAGTTTCTTAAATGAAATCTATATCTATGACGAAAATATTATAATGTGTATTTAAAATATAAAAAATTGAATTCAAGATATAAAAAATTACATTAAATGTATGTTTGTTAAACATTAAAAGTTTTCAAATTAAAACTTTTCATTTTCTATAATTATCATATTTTTTAATTATCTATTCACATTTTATTACATAATTAAAATATTTTTCAGTCATTTCCACGTAACTACCTATATAACTAATTTATTTATTTTAACTTTATTTTTCTTATTCATCACAATTACCTTTATTATATCGTATAATTTTCTTTCATTTTAAACATTTGTATGCAAAATATTTTTGATCCAAAAGTTCTATTACTTGATAAGCACAATCTAAAAATTAAAAACTACTCATCTTTTTTTATTAATATTTATATATCATGAATGACAACTGCTATTTCGATTAAATATGTTCATAGCTCTCACATTATGAGTGGTTTGGTAATAAATAAAACTTCTGATGAAAAGTTTTGAAAAGTAAAAGTTGTCAAATGATGTAATATGATAGAGGTAATGATGAATAATAAATATGATAAAATTAAAATAGATAGATTCGTCATGTGGATAGTTGTGTAGAAATGATTGAAAAATTAGTTAATTGTACGAGGAAATGTAAAAAATGATTAAAAACTATGATAATTGTGGAGAGTGAAAAGTTTTAGACTGCAAAGTTCTAACTTAATATTTTTTATCAATTACAAAACACACCCTCTATGAAGAATGTTGTTTTAAACATCCCCACACCATTGAGAGTTGTAAAATATCCCAAGTCAAAGGAAAAAGAAAAATCTATAAAATACCTGTACAGCAAGAAAAATCGAATACTTGACAGTGCCATGCATGCACCGGGTGTTACCACTAGGGGTGTTAATAGATCGGGTTGAACAGGTTGGAGTTTAATCATAATCATAATCATAATTCATTTAAAATATCTTAATCCTAATCTATTTATTAACCTATTTAAAAAACTTCGACCCTAATCTATCTACAACCTAGTTAATAAATGCGTTGGTGGGTTGTTAACGAGTTATATAATAAATAATCTAAAAATCTAAACTCTAGTGGATAATGATTTTGCAGGGAGAGATGAAAGAGTATTTTTGGCGTAGAAAAAATGAAAATAGAGCAGTAATGGGAAAATAAAATTACGACAACAGTAGAAAAATGAAAATTAGGTGACCAAATGAAGACTTAGCGAGAAAAAATAACCAAGGGATTTACATGTATATATATAAAATTTTAATGAATTAAGCGAGTTAAATGGGTTGAACAAATTAAATGGATTAAAAAAGTTATATGAGTTAAATGAGTTACTAAATGGGTTGACGCAGTTATAAAATATTAACCTTAATCTATTTATTTAATTAAATGATTAAACAAGTTGGCGAATTATAATTTATTTAGGGTGTGTTTGGTTGGAGGTAAAACTTTTGATGAAAAATTTTTGGAGTAGAAGTTGTCAAATCAATAAAAAGTGAT
>JAXCLR010000081.1:13800330-13824665 GCA_035584095.1 Annona squamosa
CATTATATCAATAACCAAATTAAACCAAAACATTAAAAAAAGGAAGTAGGGAAGAAGAAAATTACAAATGACGCACAGCTACAGAGTCCGGCAGGTAGGGGGCGAACGATCCGCAGGATGCTGGCAGCCGGAGGCTGGAGGTGGGAGAGAGAGAGTCGAGCAGAAGTCGCCAAGCACCAGTCGTCAATGCTGTTGTGAGGCCGGAGAGGAGAGAGAGGTTGGTATCGAAAGTAAATTGGATCTTAATGGCAATAGCAGTTGGTTGAATGGTTGCTGCGGTCGGCCGGCTGATTGGGGTTGGTTAGATGGGAATCAGACTGCTTGAGCTTGCTTGCTTTGGATTGGACGAGGATTTGGGAAGGTGGATGCCAATGACTCAGACAGTCAGACTGGTCGTGGGATTTTGTTGTAACGAACAATAGAAGAGAGGCGAGAGGCGCTGTCGGTGTTTGGAAGAGAGGAGATGAGAGAGAGGCGCTGTCGGTGTCTAGAAGAGGCGGCTGCGGGGCTGTAGACTTTGGCCGTCTGGCGTCTGCAACGAAGATAGGTGCGGGAGGTCGCCGATCGAGTTGGCAGCAGACAGTAGCAGGTGCAGGCGGCAGGCAGTGGCAGGTGCAGGCGGAAGGCAGGCAGGCAGGCAGGCGGTAGGCGTGGGCAGCGGTGAATGTAGCACGACGATGAGCAGGCAGCCGGCAGGTGCAGGAGATTGCCAATCAAGCTTCAAGCAGGCACGAGTTGCGGCGAATCGACCACACCGACGAGAAGGAGGCAAGGGCACAGGGCTTAGGGTGAATGGGCGATATTCAGATGCCGACGAGCAGGAGGCAGGGGGCGCAGGTTCCGTCGCAAGAGGAGAGAGGCGCTGTCGGCATCTGGAAGAGAGGAGACGAGAGAGAGGCGCTGGAGGAGAGAGTTGTTGCTGGAGCAGGAGAAGAAAGTCACTGTCGGCGTCTGGAAGAGAGGAGAGAAGAGAGAGGCACTGGTGCACGACGATGAGCAGGCAGCCGGCAGGTGTAGGAGATCGTCGATCAAGCAGGCAGCTGGCAGCGGCGAATCGACCACGCCGACGAGCAGGAGGCAGGGGCGCAGGGCTTAGGGCGAATGGGCGATGTTCAGTTTTCCCTTTTTCAAAAGCAGGATCGGGAGTTCGGGAAGAATGGCAGAATGGGATATTAGGAATAGATTCGGGTTCGGGCTTACTGCAACCTGAACCCGAGCACTATATGCATTCTGTCCGGGCTCAGGTTGGAAAAATCGGGCTTGGGTGGAAAACGACAGGATTTTAACACTGTAAACCTTCGAGTTCGGCGGGCCGAACCTGGCCCAAGTTGCACCCCTAGTTCTTAGCTAAGTACAGGGGCGCTTAGCGTGCAAGTTTGTGGCACGTGTGGTTCCTTTGTGAGGGCTGGAATGATGCCACATCACCTACTAAGTTGGCTGCTATACTGATTGTTGGTTGAAGCTGGCTATATAAAAGGGCCTCCTGCGTTCTTTTCCTTTTTAGTGAACGTGATCCTGTCCTCATTTTTTCTTTGCGACTTTCCTTTTCGATTGTCCATTTCATTTAAAATGCTACGACAGTGAGGTTTTCTCTCTTCGTCGATAAAATTCCTTCAAAAGATTCTTCCATCTTAACACCTCGCGCTATCATACGTTTGAAAAACAAAATCACATTGATGGCTGTTTAGCAAGTGATAAATTTTTTAGGTGAAAAATTTTTAAAATGAAAAAAATAATATGATTAAAAAGAATGAAAATAAGTAATAAATAAAAAAAGTTAAAATAAATAAGCTAATTGTACGATCAATTATGTAAAAATAATTCAAAAGTAAGATAATTATATAAAAAATATAAAAAAATAATTAAAAAATAATAATTATGAAAAAAGGCACACCTTGAATATGATATTATTTCCTTCCTAGTTGCTATAAAATATCCACAAGGTGCTAATCACGATGTGTGCAGATATTATCTCCTTTTAAGTTGGTATAAAATGTCCACAAGGCGCTAATCAAGATGTGTAGTTGTTGGTGCGCCCTTTTCATGAACAGATTGGATACCTTTCCCTCCACCAGTCCAGAGCATCAAGCGACTAATCCTATCCCCCAGCACCCAAAAGTCGAAAACCGCCCGAAATTCTCAGCCCCACAGCAGCCTTACTCTTTCCTGCAAGCAAAACGACCACATCCCGCGTCCTTATATCAATGGTCAAAATGTGGGCGTCGCAAAGGAACGGCTGCGATCGCACGTTGACATGACGAACAGCCCCCCGGAAACAGCTGCTGGCAGGCTGATCCAAGTCGTCCAGTTAGGATAGGAGAGCACGGCCAGGATTTCTCTCACGCGTGTAGCGGGCAAGGTCTCAGTCCCCCCTTCCCCATCCAAATTCGCAGAGCTGTCCGTGGCTGAACTGAACTCGCACCGTTGCCAGCCCCGCCTGCGACTCCACTGCTTTCGGATCTCGTGTAGATTATTTCCTTCTTCCCAGTTTACCCCTCTCCTTTCTTCCGTCTTCCCACATTTATAAATTCCCTAATCCCTACTCCTTCCCTCTCTCCCAAGTCCGTTTTGCCAATCCATCTTTTTCACATTTTGCACCACCCTCTCTCTTATTATTAGCTTTGCTGCCTTGCATGTAGACCTCTTTAGCAAACAAAAAAAAAAAAAAGAAAAAAAGAAAAAGAAAAAAAATCTCGCTTTCCTCTGCTAATCGAAATGCCGTTGGGGAAGAACTCCCGGCCCGGCAAGAGACCGGCGCCGTCATCTTCATATTTGTCGACCATCACCACCGTCGGCTTCGTCGCCCTCTGCGTTTTCGGTGTATGGATGCTGACGTCGTCTTCCGTGGTCCCGCCAAAAGGCGGCGGCGGGGATTCGCTATCGTCAACGTCTCGGATGGGAAGATCAGGGGAAGGTTTCGAACAGGTGGATCTCACGGAAGAGCAGGACCGCATGATGTCGATGCTTGGCCGGCGTTCGGGGAGCTCGGGCAAGGCGGATGAGGAGGACGGCGAGAGTGCTGGGAAGGTGGAAGAGAAGCAGGAGCCGGCGGAGGAGGAAGAGAAGAGCCATGCGTCAGGAGGGGAGGAACAGAAGCTGAAGGGGGCGACGGAAGAAGGCGTTGCTGTGGCTGGGGAAGGGAACGAACAAGGGCAGGAACGAACGGGTGGCGTGGAGAGCCAGCAGCCGTCGGAAGAGAACGTGGAAACTCAGCAGCAGCAACAGCAGGCGGAGGTGAACGAGGAGAATCAGCAGCAGCAGTTGGAGGGGAATGAGGAGAGTCAGCACCAGAGCCTGCAGCAGCAGTCAGAGGGGAATGAGGAGAGCCAGCAGACACAATCCACCGTCACTGTAGATGAGATCGACCAAACGAGAGAGCGGCCACAGTCGGATTCCCGCACGAGTGAGCGGATCCCTCAGCAAGGGCAAGCACAAGAAGCGCAGCAGCAGCAGGAGCAAGAAGAGCAACAGCAGCAGCCAGAGCAGGAACAAGACCAGCAGCAGCAGCAACAACATGTAGAGATCAGTGAAGGGCAGCAGAAAAACAATCTGCAGAGCGAGGAATTGGGGGGAGCCGACGGAAGCAGCGAGCAGCAGTCCGACGGTGTAGGCAACAACGAGGGCCAGCAGCAATCAGCTGCCGAAACAGAGGAGCAGGAGCAGCAGCATTCAGAACCGCAGCAAGCTTCAGGGGAGGAAGGAAATGTTGAAAACACCCAGCAGGAGCTGGAGACACACCCGCTGGCGCAGGAGGAGGTGCAAGCGCAAGAACAAACGGCGGAGAGCAATGCTGTTGAGAATCAAGAGCAAACCCAACAAAGCGACAACGGAAATGCTGCAGGGACCAATACCCAACATTCGGATGAGCCATTGACGGAGCCCCATGTGGATCCCCCGAAGGAACTCAAGCGTCAGCAGCATCATGGGTCGGCCTGGTCGACTCAGGCAGGGAAATCAGAGACCGAGAACGAGAGACAGGAGTCATTGGCCACCCACACAGGATCGTCAGACGTGTATGGATTCACTTGGGAGCTTTGCAACGTAACAGCAGGCCCCGATTACATACCTTGTCTGGACAATGAAAAGGGCATCAGGCAGCTCCGCAGCACGAAGCACTACGAGCACCGAGAAAGGCATTGCCCTGAAGAAAGCCCCTCATGCCTTGTGCCGCTTCCTGAGGGATACAAGCTACCCATTGAGTGGCCCAAGAGCAGAGACAACGTAAAGTCTTGAAATTTCTGACACTTTCAGCTTCTGAATTCCTATGTCTTGTGGATGTTTAATCTGTTTCCGTTTGGCCTGCAGATCTGGTACAGCAATGTTCCTCACACTAAGCTTGCGGAGGTGAAGGGCCACCAGAACTGGGTGAAAGTGGCTGGGGATCACCTTACCTTCCCTGGCGGTGGAACCCAGTTCATACATGGAGCTCTTCATTACATTGACTTCATTCAGCAGGTGAACAGCAATGATGAATGGAGATCTTTCTCTGTCATCTTTTGGTGACAGAGCCCTACTGGACTAAAGCTTGCATATGAATATGATTGCTAAACTTTTGCGTGGTAACACTGCGTGTGGGCTTAGCTCTTTTTCTTTTTCTTTTTTTTTTTTGAATTTTTATTTTTTAGATTAGGGGGCAGTTGCTTTTTTGCATTGCGAAATTATTGCGAAACTGCCCCGGATAAATCATGTCTCCATTGAAGGGTCCCAAGAGCGACCAACTTAGCTGTGTTTCGCTGTTTTGCTTATCAATTTTCTCAGTTAACTGGAAAATTTAATTGGTTTAGTTCCCTTTTTTAGTGAGGTTAATCATGCGCTTGATCAGTCAGTGGTCTTTCATTATGTCTTTGCTTTATTAATTACCATGGTTTTTTACTGTGTTTTTGGTTTTAACGAGTCATTGGTAAACTCGGGAAAAAAGTTGGTTATTTATTATTATTTGAAATGGATAGCGTAGAAGTTGGTTGAAAATTTTTTGAAATAGATAAAATATCATTGTAAAATGATAATGATCACAAGTAAAATAGATAGAATAATTGCATGAAAAGATGCAAAAAAATGATGATAAAGTATGTTGGCCTTATAGAAAAGTGTTGTGGAAAATTGTGAATTTTTTTCTTGATTACCAAATATAATATACAGAAGTATCAGATAAAAAAGTTTTGGAGTTTTTTCTTCCGTATCGCATGTGTTGTACTCCTCTTCTATTTCTTTTCGTTTTCTCCTCTTGTTTTTCCCCATCACTGTCGAGAGGCATAGGGTTCCAACCCTTGAGCTCTACCGGCCAATACCCACATTTCTTTTGCATTAACTGGCAAATATCCACTTTCCTCTTCTATTTCTTTACCCCTCATTTTTCCTCATGATTGTCTAGAGGTGTAGGGATCTAACCCACGAGCTCTATGGGCCAATAGCCGCATTGCTTTTGCATTAACCAGGTCTCAACTGTCAATGCGGAGTTGGCCTCTTGACCAGTTCCGGCATTCCACTTTTTCCTGCTGGTTGCAGATGCAATTTTACTATCTGCTTGGACAGTGGGTTGATAAACGAAATAACAAAATTATATCGTGAAAATTGTTTAGGAATTATTTTTCTACATTTCCTAAGAATCGTGCTTCTGTCTGATTCTATTAGGTCCGTTTGTTTCGCTGACAATCATTATACATCTGTCATTCCTTATAATCTATTGTAATTTTTCAATCACAATGATTGCTTTTTAAATGTCTGTTTTTCTGGTTGAGCTGCATTTCATTTTCTTATTGAAGTTCTTCCGGCACAACTCTGTGGTTTGTTGCAGGCTGTACCAAAGATCGCATGGGGTAAACAAAGTCGCGTAATATTGGATGTTGGCTGTGGGGTTGCCAGCTTTGGTGGCTATCTGTTTGAGAGAGATGTCCTTGCAATGTCTTTTGCACCCAAAGATGAACATGAGGCTCAAGTTCAGTTTGCCCTTGAACGTGGTATTCCAGCAATATCTGCTGTCATGGGCTCCAAGCGGCTGTCCTTCCCAAGCAGAGTCTTTGATATCGTGCATTGTGCCCGTTGTAGAGTTCCATGGCATGCAGAAGGTTCGGGTTTTTTTCACTTTTCGCTTTTTTGTTTTCAATTGTAATACATTTATGTTGCACATGGTTTGCCAGTAACTGTTATGGTACTATTCTTTTATGCAGGTGGCACTCTTCTTTTGGAGTTGAACCGAATGTTGAGGCCAGGAGGTCATTTTGTCTGGTCTGCAACTCCAGTATATCAGAAGCTGGAAGAAGATGTGGAGATCTGGAAGGGTGGGATGCCTTCATCCTATTCATTACCTTTTCTTCCCTTGTCCTGTTTATGACTGATTTAATGTTGGTTTTTGTAATGGCAGCCATGAAATCTCTTACAGCTTCCATGTGTTGGGAACTAGTCACTATCAAGAAGGATAGACTGAATTCTGTTGGTGCTGCCATTTACCGCAAACCTACTTCTAATGAATGTTACAACAACAGGAAGCATAATGATCCTCCAATGTGCAAAGAAGATGATGATGCAAATGCAGCTTGGTATTCACACAAATCTCTTCACTCTGCTTTTCCCTCTAGTCTCTTTGTTGTCTGTTGTATGACTGTATCAATTCATCAAACACCGAGACAGAGGTGGTTTTTGTGCGCTGCCATTGAACTGGACATTACTAAAATAGAATGAACTGGGCCAAATGATCAGTCCTGAGAGAGAGAATGGATTCTCATTGGTTCATTGCAACTTGTCACTAGATGTTTGTTTTTTAGGGATTGTATTTTCTTTTGCAACTGCAAACATCCAAATACTTTTGAATGTGACTCATCTCTCTTATTCTCTCATTGCAGGTATGTGCCACTGCAGTCTTGCATGCACAGAATACCAGTTGATGCTGCTGAACGAGGCTCTCGATGGCCAAAGAAATGGCCACTTAGACTGCAAAAACCTCCCTACTGGTTAAACAACACGCAGATTGGAGTCTATGGGAAACCAGCTCCTGCTGACTTTGTATCAGACTATGAACACTGGAAAAGAGTTGTGAGCAAGTCATATCTTAGTGGACTGGGAATCAGTTGGTCAAATGTGAGAAATGTCATGGACATGAGGGCTGTCTATGGCGGGTAGGAAAACTCAATTCTGCCTTTTTCCCTTTTCATCTATTTCATTCTTAAGTTCACAAGTACTGCAACTAACACCAAGTCATTACAGGTTTGCTGCAGCTCTGAATGACCTTAAGGTATGGGTTATGAATGTGGTGAACGTAGATTCTCCAGACACACTTCCGATCATTTATGAGCGTGGCCTGTTTGGCATTTACCATGATTGGTGTGAATCCTTCAGCACCTATCCAAGATCCTATGATCTCCTCCATGCAGACCACTTGTTCTCAAACCTGAAGAAAAGGCAAGGACATGATTGTTCATTTTTCAATTGTTTGATCTTTTTCGTGGAAAACCTTAATCCCATATGATGAACAATGATGACTGTATTTTGGGTTTTGCAGGTGCAAGCTGATACCCGTGATGGCAGAAATCGACAGAATTGTGAGACCTGGGGGCAAGATAATTGTCCGCGACAAGGCCAAAATTGTGGGTGAAGTTGAGAACATGTTGAAGTCCATGCACTGGGAGGTGCGTCTAACATTTTCCAAGGACCGGGTAGGGATACTCTCAGCGCAGAAAACAACATGGCGGCCAGAGGCATATTCAGATTCTGCCCGCTGAAAGCTTTACATTTCTAGCATTTTTGTAGGCAGTTGTTCTACACTTTACTAGGCTGTTTTTCTGCCATTCTTTTGTAGTTTCATTTTTTTTTAAAATTTTAATAGCGTATTTATGGGATCGTTGTTGATTTTCCCCTCCCCGGTGGGACATTCTTGTAAGGTTTTAGGGGAAAAATTAAAAATTGCTGTAACAGGAAGGGGTTTTGTAGTCTATTTTGTTCTTGCCAAACTTATAAAGTATCATGACAACAAGCAAAACAGCACACAAGCTTCATGTTTTTCCGATTGGAAGCTTCATGTTTTTCTTCTTGGATGAGTTGCATAAATTTGTTCATTTTGGGACCTTTTTCTGTCAGCAACAGTTCCTTGTCCCAAACCTAGAAATATCACCAGGAGATTCTTCTGAAAAATATCTTGGGTCGCCCCATTAATCAAAGGGATTTGTTTGAAAATTTCGACTCCGCAGGTGTCTACTTCTATTTAAAAAACAATAGCTTTCAATATTTCGAATTATAGACTAGCCTTTTTCCATCATTGTCAATCTAGCTTGTTTCTTTCTTCTCTGTGTGTGTGTGTGTGGTTTTTTTTTTTTTTTGGGATTTCCACTAGCTTGTTTCTTTAGTTATCCTTATTATGATTAATATAGTTTCCCTTTTCCTCCTAACCCACTTGCATTAATGAAAATAACATTGTAAACGCTCAAAGCACTTTGGACGTCGGAGGTACGGCAAAAGCATAATTGCAGACCATTTGGACGTTGGAGAATGAAGATACGGCAAAGCATAATTTACAAAAGCGCTCGAGGGCATGACGCCCATTTTAAACAGCACCACTCTTTCCTTAGGAATTAGGATGGAGTAGTTTTAAAATCTACTTTTTGTAATCTGCGATGAAAAATCGGAATCGTTTGTTTGTTATGTTTTTCCTATTAAAATCACTGCGTGAATTTTTTTTTTTTGAGAAATAAATGTAAAATTAAATGTATTGGATATGAAGATAATCGGTTATAACTAGCATCCAAAAAAGAGATTCAAACCATTCAATGCATATGCGTTGATTTTTGTAATATCTGTTATTTATTTTCAAATCAAATCCTTCTTTATATTCAACACAATAAATATACTTATAAAAATTAGGATAATATACTATTAATAGAACTTATATCAATTCAGAAGTAAATGTTTGATAAATTTAGTTCTTAAAAACTCAAGTAAATAAGTAAAACTTTATCGTGTTATTAAAATATAATAAAATACACTAAACGGTTTAGATATCAAAACTACACGCGGATCTCTCTATCCCCCTCCCCTCCAATGCGATTAGGGGTTCGGGATAGAGTGTTTCCTTTTCATAAAAAAAAAAAAAAAAAACTACACCATATAATATAGTTTTTAATGAGATAGTGATCCATTACAACCGGCCTAAAATCGTCTCAAGAACCTATTTTAAAATTTTTTTAAATAAAATTGTTTAGCTAAATGCAAATAATTCCTATACTAAATTTGAGTTTTATACCTTTTGGAAATGTGTGAGTATTTTTTTAGTTTCAAAGTCAGGGACATTTTAATCATCGTGCTGTTGAAAATGACTAAAATGTTATTGACTTGGAAATTAAAACGTACTTATTATGAATTTTTAAAAAGGTAAAACTTAGCATCTAAATTATATATACTTAACTAAATAATTTTTAAAAAATAAAAAAAAAGTTTTTTGGCCGACCGTAGAGGATCACGGGCCTTTTTAACGTGCGAAACTGTCGAGACTCGAGACTCGAGAGAGCAGAGTAACTCTCGCAGCATCGGCTGGCACGTCGCCCTAGCGTTTGAATTTGGGTGGTAAAAAGTCCGATTTTCTGTGGAGCTTCTATAAAAAATGTAAAAAAAGGTTCTTCTTGTTATATTTTATGTGTTTGGATTAGATACTAAAGTGCTTTTTTCATATGTGTAAAACTACTAAAAGGCCGAAGTATTTCTAAGATTTTTCTTTAATCATTATATCCACAAAATATTAAGGTTTGAAGTAATTTTATGTTTTTGACTCATTTCCAATTAAATAAACGTTACTTTGTACTTTAAAGAGATCATGGAAATTTTTTTAAACGTTAAGACCAACCAAAATATAAACTATTATAATGAAATGATAAAATTTTTTAAAGCATTATAGGAGTTTTTAAAATTTTGGTATTTTAAAATGTATTCATGATTATATGATTTTATAGTTTTAAATTCATTTTTCATTATTTTAAAAATATCTAGTTTCTCTTTTAATAATTTTAAAATTTTTTTTATGGGAGCTAGAATCTATCATTAGTTTTTTTTTTTTTTCTTTTTTTGATGTGAGAGCTTATCATTACCATTTGAAAAGGTTATTGCCATTTTTGAAATCTCACCTCGCTGTCTTTACTAAAATGCCCAATACGTTCTTACTGCCAATCATGTTTAAGTAAATGTTGACGCCCTACCCTCGGGGCCCAAAGACCGATAATTGGACACAAGATTCAAGCCCAACCAAATTCAATGCGAAAAGAAATTCAAACCAACTAAGCGGGTCCTCCCGTACTCAGCCCACGGGAGCGAAGCTCCACTAAGCCTCAAAGTAGGTTTTTTCAACAACTAGACCCGGCCCACAAAGAGCGAAGCTCCTACGGACCACCTCAACGGGCTCCACAAAGCAGCCCACTAGACGAAACAAACGGGCTTAGCCAAGTTCTAGCCCACTAAGCCTTAAGCTTCTCTACAACTCTGGGCCCCTACAACGGCCCACCCAAAGCAAATGGGCTTAGCTAAGCTCAAGTTCACAAAGCTCAAGTATATGGACCAAGTCCAAGCCTTCAAAGGGCCCAAGGCCCACAATCTCAACCCAAACTCAAGTATGTGGACAAAGTCCAACTCTTCAAAGAAGCCCAAACCCATGGACTAAGTCTACGACCTCAAGAGAGCTCAAAGCCCACTCCTACATCTATAAAAGGAGAGGCACCCCTCTCATTTGAGCACACTTGAGGAGAGACATCCTAGAGGGGAGGACGAGAGTCTGCAGCAGCGCCCCGGCATCCCGATTTTCTAGCTCTACGCGCTCCACACTCTCTCTCTCTCACGCCCCCTTTCCATCTCTCCCGTTCTCTCAAATCTTCTTATTTTCTCCCTTTTACGCCATGTAAACCGCATCGGGTTGGCAGATTTCTCCATATTTACTTCAATCCGTAGGCCGGAACCCAATCTCTGTACAACTAGTACCTTATTTTGTCAAATAGGGACTGATTTTCCTTTAAAGATTAGTGGCGACTCCGTTCCTTTTTTTTTATTTTTGTGCGTGTTTGAGTTAATGCCCCGGCAAGGTGGGTGCACACGGGTCCGTGGATTCCAGCATAATATGCTGCCGTTATGCTGCCAGATTTGTGACTTGACCCATGTACAGAAAGCCCCGTCTTAGTCGTTATGCTGTCGAACCCGCAAGAAAACGCCTATACGCTAACTTTCCTGAAAGATACGAAGCCTAATGCGTTTTACCCCATGTGAATGCAGGAAATCTAAGCCTACGTTGCTTTCCAACACGATCCAGATTTTTAAGGCACAGGAAACCATTCCGAGCCCATCGTAGCGCTCCCGGTGGGTGCTACAGCTTGGCGATTCCACTTGGGACGGCGTTGTTGGTCTACATCAAGCGCAAGGGGTCAGAATTTGAAGATCGGAGCTTCTTCCTCGCTGAACAGCGAGTTGCAGAAGGATTTCCGTCTTCTGGCAGCAAGTTTCTGAAGTTTCTGCCCAAATTGTGCAGAAACCTGAAAAATTTTTAGGTCCAGAGGCGTCCAGCTCCCAAACAGCAAAGAACTCATGAAGAACAACTGGATACCACATTGTGACTGTCAAGACACCTAAAACGAGCCAAAAGGAACACCTTCCAGCAGGAATGAGACTGGTTAACGCTAAGTAAAAATCCGGCATAAAAATCATTTCTTTTTCATAACCCAAGTGTTTTCTGGTCCTTCTCCAGACACGCTTCAAGCGAACTGGTCACTTCTCCAGAGATGCCTCAGGCAAACTCGAACCCGTGGACCTCAAATATTCTCACGCGTGGAACTTAAAATAAATAAAATCTGCAAAAAAAAGAACACACAAAAGGACCTGGACCTCCAAGCATCCCTCCAAGGGTCGATCTCCTTATTATCTACTTACAAGTACTAATCTCTCTTTATTGATTGCTCAGGTTCTTCACTATAGCTCGAAGGCAAAACCAATCGACCGTGGATCAAAGCCCCATGGTTACCAGATCAAGAGCGGCTAGGATGGAGTCCGAACAATCCTCACACCACGAAGATCGGGATCACCAGTTCAAGTAGTCCATTGAAGCCTACATGGCGGCAATGGTCAAAAGGATGCAAAAGCTAGAGGAAGTCCTGTCAAACATGGGTCAACCTCTAATAGGCAGTCAGAACACAGTTACACCACCATTTTGTTCACAAAATCCAAATCCGGAGCAAGATGGTGGACCTCAACAATCTTCCCACAAGTCCCGGATTCCAGAGCAGGACGGTGGACCTCAACCATCCTCCCACAAGTCTCGAAATGATCATTACAATGAAGAGGAATTGGTCTTAGAACAAGGCCGTAATGAAATCCAAGACCTCAAGAACCAACTCTAAAACCAACTAAAAGAAATGGATGAGCGAATCTATCAATATCAAGGGGAGGGCCTACCCTCGGCCAAAATAGAAGATCTATGCCTGTTTTCCGACTCTAAGTTGCCAGAGAAGTTCAAGATAGCGGCCCTACCCGCATATGAAGGAGACTCATGCCCGAGGGCTCATCTCAAGGCCTTTTGTGACATTTTGTACCCTTTGGTAAAAAGTGAAGAGGTCTTGATAAGGCTATTTCAACATAGCCTAAAGAAGGACGCCTTGGAGTGGTACACATCGCTTGATTGCCGGTTGATCAAAACATGGGAACAACTCTCTTTGGCTTTCATGGACCGCTTCTTTTACAAGTTGAACATGACTCCTAAACGGGCCGACCTCGAAGCACTAAAGCAAGAAGGGGACGAAATGTTCTCCGAGTACGTTGCTAGATGGCGGGCATTAGCGGCAAAAATGAAGAGCCCGTTGCCTTTAGATGAGCAAATCTCTATCATCATCAACTTCGCACACCCGAGCATTTCGGGTTACCTCATTTCTCACCCTTACATCAACTTCACTCAACTCCTCCAAGCCGGGGACCAAGTGGAGGCAGGAATCAGACATGACACCATCTTTCCATGGCCTTACCAGGGAAACACAACTCGAAGGAAGTAAGAGCCTAAAAATGGTAATTTCCCGAAGACCCAGATGTAAACGCCATAGACACCACTCCTAAGCCTTTTCAAAGAAAAGCACATAGAGATTTTACACCCTTCGCCCAGTCCTACACCGACGTCCTCAACATGCTCATCCAAAAAAATATGCTTGCACCTCTAGCTCTGAAACCTCCACCCAATCCCCTTCCCAAAAACTACCGAGAAAATGAGTTTTGCACCTATTACTAAGGGAGAGGCCACACAACTGAAAGATGTTTTACCCTCAAACATGTCATTCAAGACTTAATAGATGAGGAAAAAAATCAAAATTTCATCCAACTCTCATGAGGATGTGATCCAAAACTCCTTACCCATGCATGAACTGAGGAATCTCAATGCAACGAACATAAACTTCATAGAAGTTGCAAAAGGACCCGCGAGGCCGAGTCATGAAGCCTATATGATCACTCTACAATGGGCAAAGCAAGAAACCATCACACTAAAAGGAGCCGCTCCTCGGAATGTCCATAAACCTCAAGAAGGGCATGACCAAGACTACCTCGTATTGCCAGGCGTGAATAACTTGAAGATTGCTCCTCCTACACAAGAGCCCGTAGTACTAATGACCAAGCCGAAGTCTACATATGACTCGCACAGGGTCCCTTGGGAATATCCTCAATGCTTAGAGATAGGCAATATCTATCCAAATGGCCGAGTCTACCGATGGGAACCGGCTTACAACATAATCACCAACCCGGAGAAAGAACCACCATATGATGTGACCTCACAACTCAAGTCCTTGCCGGCTCAAATATCCATATGGGAGCTGTTATGCACATCAACCAAGCATAGGGAGACTTTCACTAAAGTGCTAAGCGAGGCTCACATAACCACGGAGGTGACTCCTGACGCGGTGGCTCACTTGATCGGGCAAATAATGGCCCCCAATGCCATCACATTTACCGACGAAGAGCTTCCCGCAGAAGGACGCAACCATGGACATTCCTTGAGCATCACGGTCGGATATAAAGGCTTGAAGATCCCCTTGGTAACCATCGATAATGGAGCAAGCTTTAATGTTTGCCCACTACGAACAATCAAGAGGCTTGGAATCCTGATGGATCAAATGCGGCCGAACGACTACCATGTAAGAGCATTTAATAATTCTCAAAAGATGGTCTTGGGTGAATTAGACATAGAAATACAAGTGGGACCCGATACCATGATCATTCCTTTTCAAGTCTTGGACATCCCCGCATCCTTCAACATGTTATTAGGAAGACCTTGGTTGTATTAAACCGGAGCCATCCCGTCATCTCTCCATAAAAAGCTTAAGTACATATCGACAGAAAAGCTAGTGGTCATCGAAGCCGACCCCGAGATCATCATCCCTGTAGAGTTTGAAAATTGTCATAAAGTTCCACTAATTGAAGTGTATGAATCTTCGGATCCTCTCCCTTTTAAGATGGATGATATGCATGAAGTCCATCACATCCTTTCAAAGCAAAGGCTCCCGCTCCACAATGTCATACCTCCGGCTGAGAGGCAAACAACAAGGTTTAACATCAAATATCGAAGAAAGACAGTGTTACTCAATCCTCAACAAAAGAACAACAAATGGGGTCTTGGGTATAGGCCCGAGGAAGATAAATTCAAGAAGTCAAACAAAACAACTCGGTTCATAAGTGCGGGACATATATTACCCGAAGCATCGGAGACCCAAGAAGTTTTAATGATAGCTCATGATGATCGACATGAAAAAAATGTTGTTGTGCCAAGACAAGCCAAAAACTGGTATGCGATACCAACTTGCTCAAGACCCGGCTCTAGCAATCATATCACACACTCGACGCCCATTCAAAAGAAAAAGAAGCAAACGGAGCCAGATATGTAAGCTAACATTTGCTGGTCCCACGAGTTGCTAGAAATCTCAAAAGATAGTGGAGTTGATGAGGAGTTGCGCGACAACATAGAAAGACATGAAAACAAAGATGCAGCTTTGGACTATGAGATCGTTAACTTGGGAACTTCTGAGTTACCTAAATGTCTTCGTATTGGAAAGAATTTATCCGCAAAGGAGAGGAACCAAATGCTCACCTTTCTCAAGCCTAGGCTTGTCAATTTCGCCTTCTCATATGAAGACATGACCGGACTTGACGAAGATCTAATTACTCATCAACTCTCAATAAAGGCCGGTGTCAAACTGGTGAAGCAAAAATTAAAGAGGCTCAAACTGCAATGGATATCCAAGATAAGGAATGAAGTGATCAAGCAATACAATGCCGGATTCTTGGTGGTATCGCACTATCCGCAATGACTAGCTAATATTGTTCCCGTGCCCAAGAAGGACGGAAAGGTCCGAATGTGCATTGACTACAGAGATCTTAACAAGGCTAGCCCGAAGGACGACTTCCCACTGCCTCACATCGATGCTCTAATCAACAACACAGCGGGCCATACATGGTTCTCCTTCATGGACGGATTCTTCGGGTATAACCAAATTAAGATCGCCAAAGAAGATAGAGAAAAAACATCTTTCATCACTCCTTGGGGAACATTCTGTTATAAGGTGATGTCATTCAGTTTGAAAAATGCCGGAACTACATATCAACGCACCATGACGGCTATCTTTCACGATATGATGAGCAAAGAAATGGAAGTCTACGTGGACGACATGATAGTCTGGTCCTGCACCTTTGAGGAGCATCAAAGAGACTTGAAAAAATTGTTCAACAGGATGGAGAAATTTCAATTAAGGCTTAACACGCAAAAATGCGTCTTTGGAGCTTAAAAGGGGCACTTGTTAGGCTTCATCATTAGCAAAAATGGAATCGAGGTAGACCCAGCAAAAGTCAAGGCAATGCTGAGCATGCCGCCTCCCGCAACTGAAAAGGAGGTAAGGGGATTCTTGGGCAAACTTCAATACATTAGTCGGTTCATAGCCCGATTAGTATTCACTTGTGAACCGATTTTCAAATTGCTAAGGAAGGACTCTCCCAAAGAATGGAATGAAGATTTCCAAATCGCCTTCGACAAGATCAAAGCCTACTTGGTTAATCCTCCCATCTTGGTGCCGCCTAAAGTGGAAGGTCCTTTGTTGCTATACCTCTCGGTCACTCCAACGGCATTGGGAGCGGTGCTAGGACAACCGGATGAATCGGGACGGAAGGAACAAGCCATATACTATTTGAGTAGAAAATATACCCCTACGGAAGTCAAATATCCGGAAATTGAAAAGGCATGTTTGTCTCTTGTATGGGCCGTGCAAAAGTTAAGGCAATATATCATGTCCCGCACCATATTGCTTATTTTTAAGATGGACCCATTGAAGTATTTTTGTCAAAAAACTATTAACGGGAAAGCTAGCACGATGACAATTGCTCCTCACAGAGTTTGACATAGTATATGTCACAAGGAAAGCCGTCAAAGGACAAGTGGTAGCAGATTACCTAGCCGCACAGTCGCTCCCGGACTACCAACCGTTACAAGAAGACTTCCCGGACGAGAAAATACTACTTGTAGAGCAAGACGAAGAAAATGATGCTTAGACCTTATACTTTGATGGCGCATGGAATGTTTCGGGTAATGGAATAGGTGTGGTCCTTTGCTCCTCCAACCAAGCCCCAATCATGATATCAAGAAGGTTGATTTTCCCGTGCACAAACAATATCACCAAATATGAAGCTTGCATAGCCGAAGTACGAGAAACCTACAAGCTGGGGGAAAGAAAACTTCAAATCTATGGAGATTCACAGTTGGTAATCAACCAAGCAAATGGAGAATGGGAGACCCGAGATGAAAAGCTAAAGCCTTACCACACGGCATTAACTCACTTGGTTTGTTCATTCGAAGAAGTCACTTTCACCCATGCACCACGGGCTCAAAACCAATGGGCGGATGCACTAGCAACCTTGGCATCCGTGGTTGAAATACCATATGGGAAAGGAACTCAAGAAATCACAGTGCAAACATCTCAACAACCTGCTTATTGCTTGCAAGTGACGGCCGAAGCTGAAGAAACTCAAGAGGAAGAAAAACCATGGTACCATGACATAAAGCAATTCTTGGAGAACCAAGCATTCGATGATCACATCAGTCCCGTGGAAAGAAGAATCATCAAAAGACTAGCCTCTACATACATAATACAGGGGGCAACATTATATAAGAGGTCTCACAACCAAATGCTACTACGGTGTGTTAACCAGCAAAAAGAAAAAGAAGTCATGACCCAAATTCATGAGGGAGATTGCGGAGCTCATATGAATGAAATCATGATGGCAAAGAAGATAATGCGTTAAGGATACTATTGGATCTCAATGGAAAAAGATTGCTCGGAGTATGTGTGGAGAGGCTTCAAATGTCAAGAGCATGGAAACTTGATACACTCACCCACAACGAACTTGCATTACCTATCTACCCCATGACCCTTCTTAACTTGGGGAATAGATATAATCGGGAAGATAGCTCCTAAATCTATTGGTGGTCATGAATATATATTGGTGGCAATAGAATATTTCACTAAATGGGTTGAAGCAACGTCCTTCCCAACTATCAATGCGGCACAAGTCATACGCTTCATTAAAGGAAACATCCTATCAAGGTTCGAGCTTCCACAAACTATCATTAGTGATAATGGAATGGTCTTCATCAGTAGGAAAGTCCAAGACTTCCTAGCCCAATACAAAATTCAACATCACAAGTCAAAGTCCCTACTGTCCTTAAGCCAACGGAGCCGTAGAAGCCGCAAACAAGACCTTAATCAAGATTGGGCGGAAAAGTTGTCATACGCCTTGTGGGCATACCGAACCTCTATCCGAAGAGCCACGGGATTCTCACCCTATGGTCTAACCTATGGCATGGAAGTGGTCCTACCCATTGAGGTGGAAATCCCAACTTGGAGGATATTTAAGGAAAGCGAGTTAGAAATGGAAGAATGGATGCAAATGCGCTAATCCCAACTCGATTTGCTTGATGAAAAGAGAATTCAAGCCCTTCACCACACCCAAGCATATCAACGGCGAATGACACGGGCTTATAACCGATCAGTAAGAGTTAAGAACTTCCAAGAGGGTGATCTCGTCATGAAAAGGATCCTACTTGTTCATCCTTCAGATAAAAGAGGCAAGTTTATGCCTAATTGGGAAGGTCCGTGGGTTGTAGCCAAAGTTTTATCAAATGGAGCATTAGCCATTTCAAAACCCGAAGACAATGGGAAGGCCAAAATCATAAGTTCGGACCATGTCAAGAGGTTCTATCTATAAAAGGGCTCACCATCGAAATACTGATGCGACAACAAAGCACGAGGGACATCTGAAAACCGTCTGTTAGAATCCATTGTAAAATCAAAGGCAAAACACAGGTGCAGAACTGCTGTTGCTGGAAACATGCTCGAAGACCTAAAAAGTTTTTAGGTATATATATATATATAATTTATAGCACTTCTGTACAGAATTCTCAACGGCCTACGACCTACAAGTGATCAAAGCATTACAAGGGACGTCAAGAAGAGAAATTTTACAAGATCCATGCCCTGCAAAAGCAACAATTCATACAGCACGCTCTCCAAAAAAAAATAAGCCGATATTCACACGGCTTCACAACCAAAAAATAAGCATACAAGCATTCAGATTTACAAAAATGCAATTCGGCTAAAAGAGAAAGGATGAAGAAAGGTTTTCGAGACATCCCGCCGGCAGCCCTAGCCCGAGCAAGAACGTCACCACCCGAAGCCTTGTGGCAACCGGCCGAGGAGGTTCCCGCGGTCGAAACTCTAGCCGTTGAAGATGAAGTCTTCTCGCCTTCTCATATTGCATCATCGGGAATCTCGATGGGCATATTCACCGATTCGCCCGGCTTGTTAGGTTTAAGCCGTACTGCTCTATCATGAGGACGTAGGCCATACTACTTTTTAGAAGACATTTTGGCAACTGCAACATAAAAGGCGATGAGTCAACACAAGGCGACAAGCGACATGACAAGCATTATGCCCCGAGCAAAGTCATATAAGGTCAGTTTACATCACCAGTTCAAAACTTGTAAAAAAAAACAAAACAAAACAAAAAAATAAAAAAAGAGAGCAAAACAAAAAAAAAGAAAACAAAAGAAAACAAAACAAAAAAAGAGAGCAAAACAAAAAAAATAAAAAAACAAAAGAAACAAAAACAAAAAAAGAGAAAATAAAAAAAGGAAAAAAAGAGAGAAAAGAAAACAAAAGAGAAAAATCAAAATGATCAAAAACAAAGAAAAAGAAGGTCATGACAAAAGGCACAGCTACTCAAGCAAAATGGAAAGGTTGTCACACAACCAAAAGAGGCAGTTGCCCCGGGCAAACTCAAGCAGACACAAAGTAAAAGAAGATCAACATGTACAAAAGAGAAGACACCATGGCAGCCATATCAAGAAACAAGCCTACGACGTGTTTCAATTCAAAAGGCAACAGGCAAGTAGTCACGTGTGAAGGGCACCCGCACACGTGACAAAAGTGAGGGCATATACAAAGCTATTCTCTGTTCCAACAATGGGCCCACCCCAAGGAATGGAGAGCAGATTACAGAAAAACGTGGGGGGGACCACCTTCAACTGCGGCAGGAAATGGATACCTAGCAATCTCTCTAAGTCGCAGGGTAATCCTAAGGCATTTCTTGAAAATAGCAATGCAAAACAAATATAGGCAAAAACAGAAAAACAACTAACAAAGCAGATTCAGAGGAGTGGGTACCTCGAAAATCTCTGCAATAGCAGAACAACAGAACAGATGACAAAATTTCAGCGTAGGCAGACCTCAAAAAAAAAAAGATAAGAGAGAAGAAGAACCTTACCGGAAACCCAGCGACGGCAGCGACGGCCCTTGCCGGCGGCAACCACGGTAGCTCGACACCTAAGGAGAAAACGACAGCTCCAGTGGCGGCTAAGGCAGCACCTTCAACAACGGCAGCAGCCCTAACAGCGGCAATGACAAAGATGGCCAGAAGTGGAGAAGTCGGGCCAGCCGCACTCGCTGGAAAGAAAAGGGCAGTGGCGATCCTCGACGGCCTCAGCGGCGGGAAGGAAGACCAGCAGCTGTGAAGATGGCCAGACCCCGGCAGGAGCCACGCCACCTAGTTCGGCCACGACGACGATCGGAAGCAGAGAAGAAGCCTCGACCGCGGCGGCCGGACGTGAGGAAGACAGCGGCGACCCTAGTAGCGGCGGCGCCAGTCTTCGACTGCACCAGCAGCAAAAGAAAACGGCCGTAGAAAACTGCAGCAGCGCTGGTAAATGGCGATGGCAGCAAGGCCGACGGCAACCATGATGGCTTCACAGCGGCAACGACTGGGAGCAGAGCAGTCGACGGGCAAAGGCAACAGTGCCTTCAACGATAGCCAGAGGAGGAGGAAAAGCTCCAACCGCGGCGGTCGGACGTGAGGAAGAAAGCAGCGACGATGGCGTAGCTGCGACAACGGCAATCGGAAACCTAAGGGGCAGCGTCGGCGGTGACAGAGAGAAGAGAAGAGGAATCGAAGGGAAAAGGGGGGGCCACAACTGAAACCCTAAGCCCAGGAACATTGCAAATGGCCCCCCGACCGCTTGCGGAATTACAAAAAACCACCTGTATTCGGGAAATACACAAAGCAGCCCCGCAAGCCCTCTATATTTACAAAAAAGGTCAACAAGAAATTTTGCGAAAAGGGACATACCAGAGTTGTATTTTATAGAAAAGCCTGCAAAGATCTTTTGCAAAAGCCACCTTCAAGCCACGGAAAGACGCCGCAAGTTTGCAAAAATGGCAAAATGGCCCAACGATCTGAAAAACTATTTAGGTCAACAGGGTGTCTGACGCTTTGCCATTCACCGTCAAGACGCCTCTAGCAAAGGGAGGCAGCTGTTGACACCCCACCCTCGGGGCCCAAAGACGGATAATTGGACACAAGATTCAAGCCCAACCAAATTCAATGCGAAAGAAAATTCAAACCAACTAAGCGGGTCTTCCCGCACTCAGCCCACGGGAGCGAAGCTCCACCAAGCCTGGAAGTATGCTTTTTTAACAACTAGACCCGGTCCACAAAGAGCGAAGCTCCTACGGACTACCTCAACGGGCTCCACAAAGCAGCTCACTAGACGAAATAAACGGGCTTAGCCAAGTTCTAGCCCACTAAGCCTCAAGCTTCTCTACAACTCTGGGCCCCTACAACGGCCCACCCAAAGCAAATGGGCTTAGCTAAGCTCAAGTCCACAAAGCTCAAGTATATTGACCAAGTCGAAGCCTTCAAAGGGCCCAAGGCCCACAATCTCAACCCAAGCTTAAGTATGTGGACCAAGTTCAACTCTTCAAAGAAGCCCAAGCCCATGGACTAAGTCCATGACCTCAAGAGAGCCCAAAGCCCACTCCTACATCTATAAAAGGAGAGACACCCCTCTCATTTGAGCACACTTGAGGAGAGGCATCCCAGAGGGGAGGACGGGAGTCTGCAGCAGCGCCCCGACATCCCGGTTTTCCCGCTCTACGGGCTCCGCACTCTCTCTCTCTCTCGCGCCCCCTTTCCATCTATCTCGTTCTCTCAAATATTCTTATTTTTCCCCTTTTACGCCATGTAAACTGCCTCGGGTTGGCAGATTTTTTCATATTTGCTTCAATCCGTAGGCCGGAACCCAATCTCTATACAACTAGTGCCTTATTTCGTCAAATAGGGACTGATCTCCCTTTAAAGATCAGTGGCGACTCCGATCCTTTTTTTATTTTTGCGCGCGTTTGAGTTAACGCCCCGGCAAGGTGGGTGCACACGGGTCCGTGGATTCCAGCATAATACGCTGCCGTTATGCTGCCGGATTTGTGACTTGACCCGTGTACGGAAAGCCCCGTCTTAGCTGTTATGCTGCCGAACCGGCAAAAAAACGCCCATACGCTAACTTTCCTAAAAGATATGAAGCCTAATGCGTTTTACCCATGTGAATGCAGGAAATCTAAGCCCACGTTGCTTTCCAACACGATCCAAATTTTTAAGGCCCGGGAAACCATTCCGAGCCCATCGTAGCGCTCCCGGTGAGTGCTACAGTAAAAGTCGTGAGTTTTGTCCAAATCGCATTTTCTGAATGTGTGTGACATGAATTATAAAATCGTGAGCTCAGATTTTGGCCAAACGCTTGCGAACTTGCCAAACGGAGCTTTAGTCTCCGGATTGCAAGCTTTTTCCGGCACTTGGTGCTTTAGGAAAAGTGTAATGATTCTATAGTTGTTTTTAAAAATAAAATAAAATTGTAGTTTTAATTGTATTTAATTCATATACAAGATTGGAATAATGATGAAAAGTAAAGAGGATAAATAAAAAATAAATAGATTATTTATATGAGTAGTTGTATAGAAATAATTTAAAGATATAGTAGTTATATATGAAATATGAAGAAAGAATTAAAAAAAAGATAGTTGTGAAGAGTGAAAAATTTTAGTTTCAAAAGCTTTTTTTGTTTTGAAGAGTAGTTTGAAAACTTTTATTGTTAAACAAACACGCCTATCGTATAAAAATTATTTTAAAGAACTAATTTGAAACTAAATTGATCTTTAAAAGCAGGACAGTGTAAGTATAAAACTGACCCAACCTAAAATTAGATAAAATTTAATCGAGCAGAAATTTTCGAGAATAGGATAAAAATAAAACCAACCTTCGACCAAACTTGGACTCCTCCAGAGAGCCAGCCGTACATAACCAGGGCTCTTTTGAAAATTTAATGCAATAAATCGAAAGGTTGTTAGGCAAAGTTGAGTTGGCTTTTCTCTTCGTCTGCATTTTTTTTTAGCCAATTTTAACAAGTACAAGTGCAAGATAAAGAAATATAAAAAATGACTTTTTCCAAATATATTTATTATGTTTAACTTTAATCTCAAATATAATCAGAACATTTCCAAAATTTTAAATATATTCACTATATTTGCATTTAATCCCAAAAAAATTCAATCCATGAGTTAATGCTGTTAGTTAATATATGAAATTATCAATATGCATATCAAATTTAGGATGAAATTGAAAAATTACATATGATGATTTATTGGTACCGTAATTGCATATGAGTTCTAAATTTGGAGAGCCTTAATTTCATTTTCTTTTTATTTTATTTCATCTTTTATTATTTTATGATAGAAGTATTTGGCCATTTAACTAACTATTTTTAACAAAATAGACATTTTTTCTTGATTAGCTCCAAACATAATGAGTATATTTATTATCTTGACAATGTAGTGGATGTATTTGAAATTAGGGCCAAATATAATTGGTATACTTCGAAAAAGCCCTAAAAAAAGGTGCATTGAAGCGCAAAAATATCACTTTCATTAAAAAAAAAAAAAACAGTATTAGATTATCGTGTAAGCCCATCAAAGATATCCCTTCCGTAAAAAAGCAATGTTAGATAATCCTGTAAGCCCATCAAAGATATCACTTTTATAAAAAAGCAATATTAGATCATCCTCTAAGGCCAATGGGAGCCTTTGGTTTGGCTCCGCTTTGCAGGGTTAGCTTTTGCTTCCGAGAAAAATTGCGTTAAACTTCAATGCAATTGTTTGCAAGACCCATTGAACTTTTTTTTTTTTTTTTTGATTTTTTTTGCTACTAATAGTCTAATATACGGGCCCAAATATGTATTGCCTATCTATAAAATTTTATAATTTCTGATAATTTTTAAATTTTGTTTTGGACTATTAAAAATAAAAAATTTCAACTGTTCAAATGCCGTGGGCGCTTGATCAATTGCAAATTTTTAGTTTTCAATTTCCAAAAAGATATATTAAAAAGAACAAAAAATTATAAAATTATAAATTTAGAAAATACATGCTTGGGCCGATATATTAATAGCAAAAAAAGATATGGATTTTGCAAATATTTGCATTGAAGTTCAATCGAACGCATTGGATCGCTGCCGAAAATCAATATATGTTTGTAAGAAAAGAGATATTTTTTCGTTTGTCAAATAAGCGCTTTCGTCTTGACTCAAAAAACAAAAAAAGAACAAAAAGAGCGCTTTCGTCCTCTTGTTTACAGCGAAAAATGTCGAAGCACGAAGCAAAAGCCTAGTATTTACTATTTTAGGGGTGTAACTTGGCCGTGTTGAGCCTAACCCGGCCCACCAAACTCGATTCCTAACACAAGAACTCGCTTTTCAACAACCTGATCCCGATTTATAAATGTGATAGAGTTAGGGTTTATGTGAACCCAAATCTGAAGAAATCGAGCCTAATTTCATTTTATATTTATTATAAAATATATTTTACATATAATATCTAAACAATATTTCTTTATATTTTTTGTATTTTATGTTATCTATCTTTATATTTAAATACATGTTTGACATATTGTAATTATATTATAAATAAAGTATATTATTTTTA
>JAXCLR010000081.1:13833221-13882650 GCA_035584095.1 Annona squamosa
TATATATCATTCAATCTCCGTTGCAAGGATTGAAAATGAAGGATTGAAAATGAGAATCTCTCTTCTCCTCTTCTCCCTTCAATCAACCGCTGCTTTCCTTCTGCCACATTTCTTCGCTGTCTCCCGCGGTTTTCTCCCCTGGCTTGCAATACCTTCGCCTGAGTTCGGACGACCGTGTGAATCTGTAATAGGCCTTTTGCATATTAGCCCCTTAAGTCAAGCATCCCTAATTTTGCAATTTTAACCCTACGATTATCAATTTTACATATCTTAGTTGAAGGTAACTCAAGGATAAGAAAGGCTCATTTGAAAGTTATTTGAGACGATTCGATGCCCGTTATTCCTAACAAAGCATGTTTACCTTCGAAAAGATATATTAGACGATGGGTGGGGTCATGGAATTAAAATCATGTGATCAGTTTATACAAATGCATCCAAATATTTGGTTACCGTCCTGATTTCTGATTGGAAAAAATTTTCAGGCGTCAAATGAATAACGATTCTAAAGGATAGTGAAGACCACTATCCGATTTTAAAATACACGGATGAAACAGTAGTCATTTGAATTATCTTTGCCGAATGCATCGGTTAGAAAGCTAGCATTCCCCAGCGCTCAAGGCAATTTGCAAAATACCAAATCTAATCAGGGCCGCGCCCAAGTTTTTCGTGTACTCGTTGTATTTGGCCCGCTAGATTCACTTTTATGTGACTAGAACCCTATTTCATCTAAACTGAAGATTCACATGGCCCAATATGAAAAACGTGTAAAATAAACGTAACAAAATTATTTAATTCATATAACAATTATGAAATTTTTATTTTTAATATTTAAACTGTCTCAAACATTATTTTACAAGAATAAATTATTCTATAAAGCATTCGCGAACGAATGTAAGCATTTTATGTCATCTAGATATATGTATTTTTTAAGTGAATGTGGCCCACTCAAAACTGTGGTTTAGATGATTTTTGGTCCCATGATTAAAGAAAATAATGATGAACATTGTGAGGGGTTGGTTTTTTTTATTCTAGAATCAAAATGAGGGGCATCCACCTGAGTGTGATGATTGCAAGTTAGAGCTGACGGAATCAGTTTGATTTCGCTGGAGTTAGATCTAAACGAATCCAGGAGGTTGCCGGCTATCGTCAGCGGTCCATTTATGAGCTTAAGTTGAACTAAAATTATGAAATCTAATTTTTCATTTGGGTATTTTTCAATTGATCAGAAATTCTAATTCAATAATTCGTTAATACGGAAAAAAAAACCCATATACAAATCAAGCCTGGCCTGTTGATAAACGAAGATATCTGATGGTGGAGTTTTTTGCATCACTTATTTTGGCCCATTCTAGGTAGTAACCAAAAAAATCGAGTCGCATTTGCAATGGCTACGCACGTACGATTAATACCAGCATTCATGAGAGATTTCTGGTGAAAATTCACTTTTGATCCATTTAATGCAACATATGCTTGTTCTGACAATCATCTTTTCCCCAGACAAATTCGTTGAAAATTGTCAATGCTCTGGAGCTTGGGCATCAATAATCGCCACAATAAATTCTAGCACCATGCAATGGTCTGCTTGGGCAGGCATGAATCTTAAAATTTCTTGCCCAAGCATGAATCTTAAAATTTCTTTCTTCTAAGGCGAGATGAATTGGAGACGTTGAAAGTCCTACCACCTGGCTACACACCATCTCAAGTCTATAGTTGGGTTGACCTAAAATTGGATGTCTTAAAATAATAGTTTTAAATTTACTGTAAATATAAACAAAATATTAGGATTGTTAAAGTAGGTATACATATTGCACGGTTAAAAAAAAGGAATACATGTTGCAAATATTTATTAGAATCCATGTGCGGAATTGTGCAATGCATTTCAATGCATTTTCCAGCGATTGCCTATTGGATGCGATGAAGATTTGGCGATTTCCACTTTTACAGTCCCGTAACTGAAAAGAATCCATCCCATACTAATCCAAGACTTGGAAAACTTTTTAGGGCTGACACGCGACGCATGGCATATAATCCTTTTCAATTTTTAAATTTCTTTTATAAACATGTTTTCTTAAGTATCTTTAACCCATATACCAAAGTTTTATCATTTTACAATATTTTATACATTTCTTTTTTATTTTTAAAAATATCAATTTCAGGGTAATTAAGTCATTTTCCACCTCTTAAAAATTAAAAACATATAAAAATATTGTAAAATAGTAAAATTTAGTACACATAGGAAAACATGTTTATGAAAAAATAAAAATAAAAATTAAACTTTTTCTTTTTAAAAAGACATCGCATGTGGCTGATATGCTCATATACAATCAAGCCCTTCTCCATTTAACACCTCACGAATTATACCCCTTTAGGGTATATTTGAGCATTGATAAAACTTTTGATGAAAAATTGTAGAAAGTAAAAATAATCAAATGATATGATATGATAGGAATAATGACGTAGCATAAACAAGATAAAGTTGAAATAGCTAGGTTAATTGTTTTAGTAGTTGTATAGAAATGATTAAAAAGTAAAATAGTTGAATCAAAAAAATGTGAAGAAATAATTAAAAAATAAAATAGTTGTAGGGAGTGAAAAGTTTTAGATTGAAAAATTTTACTTATTACCACACACACCCTTACTCAAAATCCAAAAGGCAAGGCTTGGCTGCTGTGAAAACAGCTTACGCCACAAGAAATGATGACCGCATTAATTTTACATAATAATCACCTGAAACTCCGATTTGCTTGCATGCGATCCCATAGTCAAACTGATGATAGTAAAATTAATCAAATAAGAAATTTTAATCAATGATTAAACTCTTAATGTTAAAAAAAAGGCTTGCTTTAAGGCACCAGATATCCAAGAGAAAAATAACCACAAGAAAAATTCTAACGTTATCTAACTTAAAAAATAAAACATTGGGATAAAACCCATATATAGTGTCTTAAATTGAATAGAAAGGAGAAATGGATAGCTAAAATACAATCGAAATTTCTCTATATTGAATAATTGGTGAAACACCTCATCTAAATTGAATAAGAAATTTTAATATTAAAACAAACTCTTAATGTTAAAAATGGTACCAGATATCCAAGAGAAAAATAACCAACAGAAACATTCTAAGGTTATCAAATTTAAACACAAAACATTCGGATAAAACCCATATCCAGTGTCTTAAATTGAATAAATAGGACTTCTCAAAAAAAAAAAAAAAAAAGAATAAATAGGAAAAATGGATGACAAAAATACAATCCAAAATTCTCTAGATTGAATAATAGGTGAAACACTTAATCTAGAGTTTCAAATATAAAATTTAGGACTGCATGAATCAAATGATAAAAAAAGCTCTAATAATCATTAAAATTGGATGATGATAGAAATATAGGCCTTCTCATAAAAAAAAAAAAAAAAGAAATATAGGCCAGAAAGAAAAAACAAACAAAAAAAAAGAAAAAAAGAAAGTGCTTCAATTTCCTTCCCTGTCCTCCCTCCCTTTAGTTTCTTTTGCGGCGTTGCTTAGTCATCCCAGAATAGAGGAAGGATAGTCAAGAAAGGACTGTAGATGACTGAAATTAATACAACTTGGGACTAGGCCAATTTTGCATGCGATGATTCATCATTGTCCTGGAACTAAATTCTCACCATGTGTATTACGCAACACTTTGAACATAATTTTCTAACCCAAAAAATTCTTATCATGTATAAATCTCGGCTATATTAGTAATAGAACCACAAATATTCGTATATAAGACACGTTATTATTGTAGACATTACATAGACCATTTTATTAAAAATTATACACTCAGCAATATAAATGATATACAGATCTTGATAAAGTCACCGGGTTCATAAGATTCTTCTTATAAAGAAAATAAATCATGATTGAACTAGTATGCAGTAAATCGATCTAAACTATAATGCCAGTAGCATAATTTTGGATCATGACAAGGAAGAACAGGGAAAAAAGCAAATTAAGAAATTCCAAGAATGAATAGTGCAGAAGGAAATCGCTAAATGAGAGAGAACCCAAACAAGGATGACATCAATATACTCACAAAATCCATGGGCATAACAATTTACCCGTCCCTAACATCCCTAGGTGAATTAGATGAGAGATTTACCCACAGTAGTCAATCAACAAACAATAGCGTAAATGAGGCACAAGGAAGCAGGCCCACTGAAAGGATTAGATTCGGTCAATCACTGGGTAATTCTAGAACGAGGGATTGTTCACCCTGCAATGACCCAGTGAGTGCTGCATTTAGTTGGCATTCCTAATCACACTACCAAGATTTTTAGCTTCACGAGACTTATAAGAGAAGGTAAATAAGAAAACAGAAATAGACAGAGACCGAAAAACATATGTATCAACTGTCCATGAACATCCCAACACACAGCTCAGCTGATGTACCAAATCACAACCCCAACAAACCAAGTTGGGTCCTTTCCTTAAACTACCCTCGACATTTAAAAAATGTGCTTGCCAATCTTGCACATAATTTCATGACCAGAAACAAGAATTGGCATCCAAAATTCTCTACATTTAACAAGTTTTATTATCATACTGGAAAATCATTATAAAAAAAAAATTAACCAAAAAAGGGGAAAAAGGCAAGCAATTCAACCAAGCAGCATAAATGACTCCCTACCTTCAGTTTGCAGAGGTATAGCAACCACACAGCTTGAAGAAGCATTGCCAGCCTGGGTGGCCCAAGATGCAATTCCAGCTCCATGACAAAGCTAACTGGGCTATGCTAGCTATAACCATTTCTGCAGTTTCAAGTACACCTCCCCTACAGCAATGAGGAATCAGACTGATTTTTGATTGATCATCGAATTTGAGAAGAGGAACAGAGGAGACCAGATGCATCTGCTCCAACCACTGCAAGATCACAAACCGTGCAGAGCTGCCCTTCAATGGATGGCACGAATCGTGCACCGCAATATGGGCATGACACATCCTTCTGCCCGCGGTAAATAGGCACAAATGTTGCACCGCAAACAACAAATGGATTCCTAAAGTCATAGTTCAGTGTAGTTTCATCGTTCATGTTCTTGTCAGTGCATGCCTGTAAAACTTGCCTTGCCCTCTTTGCCTGATTCTCATTTGGAGGATCTGTATCTAGAAGGCGCCTGGCAAAGTTGGCTGCCATATTGAAGTTTCGTCCCTTGAAGCAGATACCCATGGCACTTATCAGCACAAGCCTTAGATGAATTCTTTGAAGGTTGCAGTGTGTGAAGTAGGCAGCGAGCTCTTGCTGTCGAACAACATCGTCTTTTAACTCCTTTCGCTTGACCTCCATGCGAAGACCCAGCACATATTCCTTTGCTATGGTAATCAACTCCTTAACTTCATCTACCTCCCTCCTTGAATCAACCACGATCAGTGGAATGGTGTGCAAGATACTGAGGAAAACCTTCAAAGCATCGCTGAACTTGCCTTCTGTGGTGAGCTTATATGCAGCTCTCAGTTTCTCATCTAACTGTGAGAACTTGTAAACAAGTGCAGGTGGACTCCTCACATTAGGGCTAGCAGACTCACTCCACCCCTTCTCAACAGCCAGTGGAATTACTGGAGCAGAAGCAAATGCTTGAAGATAGGAATGGCTGCCTGTATGCAGATCAAGGAACATGGGTTTCAAGGGAGCAAAATTCTTTATGCCCAGTTGTCGGCTCAGCAAGCGCATTGCAGTGTCAAAATTGCCAGCTGCTGCATGCTCCCCAGCAAGAGATGACTTCTGGATCCATATTTGACTCACAGGCATGCCTGGAGTTGGAGGAACAAATACTGCTCGGGAACTGACAGCAGTCTTCGGGGTCTCAACCTCAGGAGGAAGCTCCAGGTCCTCCAAGTCCCATCCCCCCTCCTCGTTGCCGTCTTCAGCATCCCCATCCTCAACTACAGCTCCAATATCCCCATTCACTATGCCTTCGACCTCAACAATATCCAGGTCATCACCCCACTCAGCAGCACCAGCCTCCTCATCCTCATCATGTTCTGCTCTATCCATATTATCCAAACCGCCTTCAAAGATGCCTTTCATGACCCTCAGCAAAGGCCAATCTCCACCGCACAGTATGGGAGGAGAGGGCATCAGAAGAGAAGGCACTTTACCTTCTGGAAGTATGGGAACATCATCTCCTAATTCACCTGCCAGTCTATCAGCATCTTCTGTCAGCCCATGAACAGCTGCAGTAACATATGCCAGGGGCAAATGACCTGCATTCTCTAGAATCTTGACCCGCTCATGGATATCACCTAAATACAGGGCATTGTGAAATTGTCCCATCACATCATTCTTAATCTCGGCTATCCTGAGCATTTTGGATAGCTTATCCATATTGCCTGTTATAAGATACAGAAATGAGAGTCTCTCAAAGTTCTTTGTCCTCTGGTATGCATATTCAACAATATTAGCATTGCCTTGACGAAGTGCCTCAACCCCCAACCTGTACCAATGGTCTTTCTCATCAATCTCCTTTGCTGAAGCGACAGCAATCTGGATATTGCCACTCTCCAGAGCTAAATTGAAACGAGTCCTCTCATCTTTAACAAAATGCAGAGCAACTTCTGGGAATCCTTTCTGCTGTAGATATGCAATCATTGCTTGCCCACAAAGCTGTGAATTCCTGATCATGCTCATGACCAGATCATATCTCTTCTTTATAAGGGAAAGCTTGAAGATATACTCTGTCGCATCAATTGATATTCCACAATTCTTCCCATCTCGATCCAAGCAGTAGATGGTATTCCCAGAAACCTTTGTTATGTATATTGGAACATCCAGAGTTCTGATGATACCACTGTCTCCATTGGGAAGACAATACTTGATATGATTCAAGGTTGTATATATGAAAACACCATTATCATCCCAAGCTCCACTCTTCACACGGATAGTCTCATGCAGTGTGCATCGGTGAACCAGTTTCTTGCTGGCAATAATGATTGCATGTTTACTGAGCAATGCCACTGACTCCATATCATTAGACCAAACAACATACTTAATGAAAGGGGTTTGAAGATCCCCAAGGAGCGTCCTCTGCTGAAGATCAAAGATTACAACCCTATCCTCCGATCTGCATAACAGATTGCCTGTTCCAGCATAGAATATGGAATCAGCAGCGATAGGAAGGACACTCTTCTTAACAATCTCATTCTTAAGGTTTTTGACTAACACTTGGTTATTACTCTTATCAAGAACAGCAAATCTATTTCGAGCCACAAAAATTGCAGAACCACCAATTCCTCTCTTTGCTTCCTGCATGGTGTCTCCTCTGCCAACACTATCCTTGGGCACAATATATAATTCATATGATCCACCGTCGACATCTGAGCAGAGCAACACAGCATTCTCTGTAGGGCTGTAAGAAAGAGTCCTTGGGCACTGATTCAAGCCAGTGGAACCTGGTCTTCGTATTGGAATCACCTGGACATCCTTCTGAGTTGAGAATTCATAGAAACGCAGAAACCTGTCCTTGACATAATATAATGCATCTCCACTAACAGAAAAAGCGGGCCTTTCTCTCTCCAGCTTGAAGACAATCATACCACTGTCATGGCCAGCAGCCAAAAGATTCATTTCGGGATGTGCTGCCAGAATCCAGAACCGATCATGCTCCCTGCGGAAAGTCTGAATCCCAGTTCTTTTTGTTACATCCCATATGCGAATACTCTTGTCCTCAGAGTTGGATACAATAATGTCCTGCCTCGCATGGAACATTACACAAGACACATTATTCATGTGCCCCCTCAATGTATCCACTTCCCAAGCTTTGGTATCTGAAATGATGGCATGCAAACATTCTCAGTTTAGCTAGTCAAACAATAAGTGCTCCAAAACTGGTAAAGTGTGATGAAAAAGAAGAATAAATTTGACCGTTACATATTTCTAAATTACCGTTCATTCTCCATAGCTTTACTTGACGATCATCAGCTCCAGACACAATGAGAGGCAAGCTGGGATGGAATGCAGCCCAGTTTACTCCACGATCATGACCTTCCAGGACATACTTGACAACAGCATCCACTCCACCAAATAAATCTGTGTTCATCTGACTCAGACGCAGTACATCATCTGCAGGAGAGACAGTTTTCTTCCTCAAAGCACCTATGTCCCAAACGCGTACGGTTTGATCCAAGGAGGCAGATACAACAAGGTCTTCTTTAGGATGGAAGGAGGCACACATGACATAATGATTGTGCCCAGTTAGGACAGAGACGCAGGTCCTTGACTGCCAGTTCCATATTCTAATGGTCTGATCATCACTTGCACTGACAATCCAAGGGTACTCATTGTGGAATTGAACAGTGCGGATGTAATCAAGGTGTCCAAGAAGGGTAAACAGACATCTATGCATCTTATAATTCCACACTTTGATTTTATAATCATCTCCTGCAAAAACCAACATTGTCTTTATAGCAGTAATAAATTTTCCTAAGAAACAGCACATGGTTTTCACATTCTTTAGAAGTCACAACAACAGCGAACGTGTACACGTATGATGCCAATGATACATGCGTAAGTGGGTGACAAGCACCCAAAACCATTATAATATCTAGGACAATGTAGGAAGCAAAAGAAAAAAGAAGAAAAATAGATAGCTACAAAAAGCACGCAAAAAAAGACTAAACATTACCACGAAAAGATGCAAACTACAAATTCATAATAAAATAAGGAAGATTATTTTCCCCTTGAGACTTTAGAGTAGCATCAATATGAAATAACAGCACACAAGTAATTGTTATCCGTTCATCGAACAATAAACATCCATCAAACTGCCACCGTAAATGCCCATAAGGATGTGAATTTGATAAAAAGACATTGCTGCCACAAGTGTTTCCCAAACTAGATGGATCTAATCCAATCTCTCACCATTAATGCCCAGAGAACAAGCCAATCAATCTCCACAAAACCGTACGCACTGATAAATTGTGAAATGAAGTTGTATTTCAGAAAAAAAGGGAGCACCGAGTGAATCTTATCAGAATGAAATGCATAAACTACAACCAACTCAATGCAATCACATGGAATGAAGAGACAATTACGACTGCTATAATATTCCAACAGATGCAAGCATCACAAGAAGTCTGTCGCACATACCTCCGGAGACAAAAAGCGGCTGTGATTTGTGGAAATGGACCCCCCGGACTGGGCCATCGTGTTCATCGAACCTATCAATCAAAGTCCCCATTCGATAATCCCATAGCTGGATCACACCGCTGTGCAAGCTCGCAAGGATCCATGGCCTCTTGCTGTGAAAGCTCAGGCCCTTAACCCGATTACTCTTAGTTTCGAATTTCGTCAACATCCTAGCCGCGACAGAAACTTATCTCAAACTGAACACCTCAAAAAATATACCTAAACAATTTCATCAGCAGGAGATGACCGTGAATTTGAATTTCGTGGAGGTCAAATGAGAAGCTAGGGTTGGGATCCAAAGAGAAGGATGTGGAAATAGAGAAAAGGTAAGTTTGGAAGGGGACTAACCTCAGATCTGGAGAAGAGAAGGGCCGATCAAAGGGAAACCGGCATCGTTCGAAACGTCGAGATCGCGGGAGTCGATGGAGAAGGAAGGTGTTAAGGAAAAAGAAAGATAGAGGATGAAGAATGAGATCTTCCGCAGAGAAAGACGGAGTGGGACAGAGATCGGAGGGAGATAGGAGGGAGAGGAGAAACGAAGAGGGGTTTTGGATCCCGCAGATCTGCCGCTTGGACGAGTTTGTGCGCGTAGATTTGCAGTGGGATTGATACTAGAATGTAATTTTTCAATTTCCAAAATTTTGCGCTTTATTTTTCATTTAGGGTTTTTCCAAATATATTTCCTATAGTTGACCCTAATTTCAAATATATCTATTACGTTTTAAAATTTTCAAATATATCCATTATATTTGCACGTAATTTCAAAAATGCCCACTCTGTTACGAACATTAATAAACATGGTTAGTCTATTTAGAAATTACCAATACGTCTATCAAATTTAAGGTTTGATTCAAAATCTTGAGTATCATAACTTACCACTATACTAATTGCACAAGAGTTTTAAACATAGAGAGTATAATTTTATTTTTATTTCATTTTATTTTATCTTTTATTATTTTATAATAAGAGTATTTTTGGCATTTAGAAATATATGACTAACATTTAAATGGATAACCAGTAACTTACTTAACAACTTTTAACAGAATCAACTTTTTAAGAATATATACAAACACAGTGGATATATTTATAATTTTTAAAACATAATAAGTGTATCATAGATTAAAGTCAAATATAGTGAGTATCCACTATATTTAGGAAAATCTTTTCATTTATAATCCTTCTTCTTCTGCTCCCATTAAATCTTTTTTCTATTCTTAATATAATTCAATCATAAATTTTCATCTCCTCTTCGTTTTGGCAGGACAGTCTAAATGTCGTATGATTAGTTTTTTTCTGCTTGTTTTCCTCTTTTTTAGGTTCATTTCCATTCTATTGTTTTGTTTGCGGGTAAAGAGGAAAAATATGATTTGGAGATCTTAAGTTATTTAATTTTCTTATTTTAAAAATTTTTTATATTCCAATAATTTTTATTATAATTATCATGTTTATTTTTATCTTATTATATGACTTTCACAACACCCAATATATCATGAGAAAGATTATTGGCAGGAGTATGTTTGCTTGCATAAAAATTATTAAATGTAAAATTTTTCTTTTTTTATAATTATCATGCTCTTCAATTATTTTATTATATTTTTCTGTATAACTATCATATTTTTAAATTATTTCTTTACAATGTTTTATATGATTGTCCCAAGTTTCAATCATTACCTTGATCATGTTATATTATTTTATTTCATTTTAAAAAACTTTTACAAAAAAAAAAATTTCTCTTAAAAGTTTTATTACTTCTCAAAAGTATCTTTAAAAAAATGCATGGTGTAATGTGATAGAAGTAATTATTATGAAAAAAAGAATAAAAGCATGAAAGTATGAAATAATAAATTAAGATATTTACAATAATTTATTAAAATATTTAACATTTGATTAATGGTAGGAATAAAATGGACGAGTAAAGTAAAAGGTATTAAATGCATTATCTTATTTTTTATTTTTATTTATATATTTTCAATTATTTTTTCATACTTTCCTAGGCAACGAAGTCATCTATTCCACTAATTACTATCTTAAAAAGCGCTATGTATTTAAAATATCAAATTACATAAAAAAATGAAAATATTATAAAAAAATTATTTTCCCTATTACTAAACAAATGCCAGCTAAATAATAGATATAGTTTTTAATTTTTTAAAAAAAAATTTTGGACATGCTTGTTTAACATAAAAAATTTTAAAACCAAAACTTTTGACTCTTGACAATTATCCTTTTAAAATTAGGCTAATTTGCGCTCACACACACACACATCTACCTAGTTTAACGAAAATTGCAGACATACCCACATAATTTCATGAATTGCATATTATTTCCACATAGTTTCACCAAAATTGCATATTACTCCCACGCCGTTATTTGCTGTTAATATTTAACGTTATATTTTAAGAAATGACGAAAATGCCCTCATTGGTATACATAGTTTCGTGAGGGTAATATGCAATTTTAGTAAAACTACGTGGGTAATATGCAATTCGCGAAACTACGGATGAGGACATTTTTATCATTTTTTACAATATAACGTCAAATATTAATAGCAAGTAACAACGTAGGGATAATACGCAATTTCGGTAAAACTATGTAAGGGTAATATGTAATTTGTGAAACTATGTGTGTATATTTGTAATTAGTGTCAAACTATGTGGGTATAAATGCAAATTACCCTTAAAATTATTTTCCACATATTCTTATCCAACTACATTACTTTTCAATCATTTCTACATAATTATTGATACAATTAACCTATCTATTTAACTTTATTATTTTTACTTCTTATCATTACTCATATTATATTATTTTCTTTAATTCAAAAATTTTTATATAAAAGCTTTTCATTCAAACATTTTATCACTTCCCAAACACACTCTTTGTTTCTTTCCATTTTTGAAGATTATGTTATTTTATTCACCTTTATCCCCTCAATTTTCTTTTGATCAAATAATATTAATTTTCATTAAAACCAAGTAAGTATCTACTATTTATCTCTAAAATATTTCCATGTTTTACAATGGTTTTTTGTAAAATAAATATATAAGAAATTTCTAGGATTAAAAAAATAGAAGAGGATATTTGCCTACAAGAATTATAGAAGCCAATTAAAATAAACTTGCGCTCGTGGCTCCTTGTGCCTTCAAATGCTTGCTCCTATCCCTCAGGTTCATTTTATATAGAACATTAGAAACTTTTGGGCTAAGTTAACATGAGTTTTAGGCGGGGTATTTGCGCCATACTACCTCTAAGTATGCAAAATAGCATTTTAAACCTTGATAAGTTTTGTTTTTTGCATTTTAAACCTTCTGCCCTAACGCCGTCTGCTGCACACCGTCTGGCCGTGTGCAATGACTGAAATACTCCTCAATAGAAACAAAATCGTTACCCTAACAAGAAAACACTTCCCAAATCGAATGCCTTGCTGGAAGACCAAACCCCAAATTGAAACCTATTGCTTTCACAGGCCGTAAATTCATGATTCCGATAGCTTCAGCAACATTCGACATTTTCAAATTAGAGACGAAAGCTGAAATCCTACCTGTGTTCGACGGATACGTCTTCCATTAGAGCCCAAACTTCAACCAAAATCCTACCTGTCTTGGTCGTGTGCAGCCCTGAGCATCGTCTTTTACGGTCGCATGGGCTGAGAGGGATGAGGATACAAGAGAGGTAAGTACTGGAGATATGGGGCTGCAGTCCATCTTCTCAATTGCTATTCCATATTAGAGATACTCTGGTGCTAAGTAGCCCATTATCCCAGTAGTAAGGGTTGAGACTGGGCTCTTGTCGTGATTCGTGAGGCAGACAAGACCAAAATCCCCAAGCCTCGCATTGAAATTTGCATCAAGCATGATATTGTTAGTCTTTATGTCCCTATGGATGACTTGCTGTTCACAATCTTCATGTAGATACTTCAGAACAGAGGCAATGCCAATCATGATCTTGTATCTTTGGGGCCATTTTAGAACTATTCGAACCCCGAATTCCTAATAAAGGATTTTGTCAAGACTCCCATTTGCCATCTATTCATAAACAAGTAGTAATTCATTCTTCTCTGAGCACCAGCCTTTGAGCTGAACAAAATTCTTGTGCCTCAGGTAGGCTATTGTCGACAATTCAACCATGAATTTGTTTTTGCTTCCATGGGTGTGTTTTGATCTCTTCATCGCAAAGGTGAGTCCTGATTTTGGAAACACAGCCTTATAAACGGACCCAAATGCACTGCTGCCCAAAATTTGGCTGGGATGAAATCCTCTTGTGGAGTCCTTCGGCTCTTTGTAGCTGAATGATCGCGGGGCTTCATAATCTCCAATTTGAAGCTATTCCCAGATCTGATCATCTTCAGTCTCTTAACAAAAACTAAGAAAATCAATATCTAGATTACGCAAGACAAAATTGAACTAGCAATTCCAAGGCCCAACATAAGCTTCTCATGGGATACGTGGTTGATGTTCGAAATAGGATGTGACGGTGGGATGACGGTTTGCGAGCAATCGAACACGTTAAACTGAGTGCTGGAATTCAGAGGCTCGAATCCGAATGTCCAGAAGCTCCAATCTTGGATCGTGTGGATCTCCATACTTCCTTCTGTGGAACCCGAGAAACCCGCATACATTCTCTCGTCAAGATCCCCAGAAAGGTCGATGTGCCACATATTTCCCATTCATGCCTCAGCTCTTACCGACATTGCATGAGAATGGAAAAAATCGAAGATTTCTCACTTGCATGTATAAAAAATTATGTGAACAAGCAATTAAGAAACCATACCTTTTTTCAACCCATTACCCAAAGCTCCTTCACTTCACAAAGCCGTGCCTCTTCCAAAAGTCCAGCCTTTCCCTTTTTTTATCTTAAAAGCATCTCAACTAGTGTTATTTATGTCATTTTAAAAAAACCACACGCACAATGGGACGACTAGACGGTGCGCAGCAGACGGCGTTAGGGCAGAGGGTTTAAAATGCAAAAGACGAAACTTATCAAGGTCTAAAATACTAATACGCGGACGTCGAGGTCTAAAATACTATTTTGCATACTTAGAGGGGATATGGCGCAAATACCCGTTTTAGGCTTCCCGCTGAACAGACTTCAATTCGTGGAATTTCCTTTATTGCGGCCATGCTGACGATTAGTAAAAGCTCATTTTATTTAAATAATTTAAAGTTCTATTTAATAAGAGTCTAAATTCATCTAAATTACATATCTGTTTAGTTTATTATTATTTGAAGACAAATATATATGTATTAAAAATTAATTACAATTCCATTAATTCTAAAACTTCTGATTAAATATTTATACATTCCAAATGAACGTCTTATAAATTATTATAAGATTAATTCATGAAAAAATGAATTTAACTGATTTTTATGTTTTGTATCTCATATTCTATCTTTAATCTGCGATTAATAATTATCGAGTTGTGTAGACGAGAGATTGACATTGTGTGCACAGTTGTGTTCTTGGCTTTGAGTACAGAAGGAGCGTATCCATGTAATAAAAGAAATTCAAGCTACATAATATTTTGTGCAAATGAGATTAATGAAATTTATTAATTTTTACATTCATTTTTTAATGCAATTACATTTGCAATCAATTTAATGGACGGCCAGATGAGGGTTGCCTGTGTCACGAAATGAACGGGTGTCTGCCTGGCACACCCGCCGGTGATCTCCACTCTCGGTATTTTCGCCTAAACCTCAAAAGGCGGCTCCGCTTGTCCAGCACCGCCTGGTGCCCTAGCCAGGCCTTGGGTGCAGCTGCATTATGGTATTTTTATAGGATCGGGAAATGGGGTGAGAAATAGAAAATAAAATATTTTAAAAAATATATAATCGATAGTAAAGAATAAAAGTACAGTTAGAATAATTGTGGTTGTTGAAAAGAAAAATAATTAAAATATAGGAGTAAAAATGAAAAATATATATAACAGCAAAGAATAAATAGTTGTCTTAGAAAACATGTCCTTCATAATTTGCCAACGTTTCCCAATTTTAGCTTACCAAAGATGCCCTTAATCTTTTTAAGAGCCTGATTTTGGAGTGGACTATGCTCAAAAGCAAATGATTGATTTCCTAGTGCTAAAAAATGCTTAACTCTGATAAGACAAGATGAGATTTTCATTAACAAAACGATTTTGAAGCATGTAACAAGTGGGAAAGTATTTTCAACACTTCTTTTCACTACCATTTTTGCTATAACTTGAACTTTTAATTATAAAATTATCTTACATTTTTCATTTTTATTTTTATATTTTAATTATTTTCTCATATAACTTTATGTTTATCATGTTACACGACTCAAATTTTCAAAACTTACCACATTTACTCTTTCTCTCTCACTTCTTAAAATTTCAACATTTCTACTTTTCCATTGGAAAAATGAGAATGAGAAAAAATTGTAAAAAATGAGAGAGTTTGAGAATAGGAAATTAGGAGTGTATTTGGTAAGTAAGAATGGAAACATATAATGAAGAATGAGAAATAAAATTAATACAATATGAGTAAAGTAAAAATAAAGTAAAAATTGATAAGATCATTGTAGGAAAAATAAGAAATTATTAAGATGTAGAGATAAAAATGAAAAAGTAAAATACCTAAGTAATTAATATATTAACTTTTGGCATTTTGTACTATTCGTTCTCATTCTCTCCTTACCAAACACACCCATAACTAGGGGTATAACTGAGCAATGTTGAAACCAAACCCGAAAAACCTGAGTCCTAATTCCCATTTTATATTCATAATAAGATATATTATATATAATATTCTTTATATTTTGTATATTTTATGCTATTTATATTTGAATACATGTTTAACAATTGTAATTATGTTCTAAATAAAGTATATTATTTTCAAGCATATTTATTTTTATTTCTATAATTTACTTTTACATTTATTAATTTTCTTCATTTATCCTGTTCTTGATGTTAAATTTTCTTCTAGAAATATTTTTTATATTGTTATATTTTTTAAAAATATATAATTTGACTATGTATTATTATGTTTACATACATGATTTATTATTATTATTATTATATATTTATATGAAATTCTAAACTTATCACTCTTAAATAAAATATAAATTCATTAACCTAAATTCCAATCCAAAACTCAACGCAAATCCCATTTTGAAAAATAGGATTAAGGTTTAGATTTTACAAATTAGATTAGTACAAACATTAATATTTTATAAATAGAGTTAATATTAAGGTTGAAATAAATTAGAATCTCATGAACCCAGATTACGCTCCTTATAACTAATTCTCAAACGCTCGGTACATTGCAAGCATTTGAAATGAAAAAGTGCTTCTAACCCTTTTTAGGAACGTGGAATGTAAAAACTAAGTGACTTAATCTTAACCATAAAAAAAAAGTGACTTGATCCTCAAAAATTCACGTGTGTCCCTTCTTAGGAGACAAATAGCCCATTTATAGCATAATCACCTGATTGATAGAACATCTAAAAAAAAAACTCAAAAAGCTTATCATTTAAATGGAAAATAGCTCATGATAAAGTTAAGTCCGGATTCTCAAATTTATTTAATAAAAGATCCTACTCGTAAACAAGAAAAAATGGAGTGCAAATCTTTTTTTATTCCCCTTGCATGCATTTAATACTCTTTTTCCCAATTTCAATTGTCACTCCTATCTTTTCGCCATTCGTGTGTTCTTTTTAAAAAATTTTTTGTCCCCCAAAATAAAGTGAATCAGACTCATTGAAAAAGAGATAGTGAAAGATAATGTATGCATGAGGATTCGTTTGAATAACATAACAACCAGCTGCTCCTAACTTAAAAATGGCTAAAACCCAAAAGATAAAAGCTGAACTATATATTAAAAATATGAATGAATATACAAGTAAAATTGAAAGAACAATATGCAATGAAATTAATACATACAACTGAACCTTAATTCGTCGTGAGTAGATTATCTTGCTCAAGGATCACACCTCCATGGTGCTTGGGGCTCCATCAATACGAGGAACTGTGTTGCATTTTATACATGCCTTTGCACCTACAATCAACATGCCACACCCAAAAGTGCAATTAATAATTCTTAAGAACTTTGAAACAAATGAACAGTTGTGAGTTACTACTGTTGACCCTGGAGAGTTTCAATGACTTCAATAATTCTTGCCTGGATGCCTTTCAGATATTCAGTTAAGATTTCCTACTGATGGGAACCACTCTCCAACAGGTCATAAGATGTATAAAAATAAGGATCTAAACGGCCATGGGAAGAAAAAATTATTAGTTGGCATAAACGTCACTTTCAAGTCCTACTGTTCAATTCAATATTCGCTCAATATGTTTCTTAACAACAACATAGAATTCTTCAGGTGAAACTCCACTCTTTCCCAAGGTAAGCCCATTGGTTAAGAGACACTCCCAATCTTCCTCAAGTGCTGCATTCAAAACAAAAAACATTTCTAAGTAACAATATCATAATAGACAAATCAAGATATTTGTTGAATATCTGCTAAAAGCTTAAAACCAATTGCCTCTCACAATCTTGCAAGGTCATATCTCCTCAGAAATGCTATTGACAAGTGATGACACTTCGGAACAAAATAAAATTCACACCAGTTGCAAAAGGGTAGAAATTCTTCAAAACTGGAATTTTGATTCAATAGATGTTGAATTCTGCCATTTCAATGCTTGTTCGTTTGCATCCATGCGTCTAATACTTTACTATAAGTGATCAGTGAAATTTACATTGGACAGTGGAGGATGCTTTTGCAAGTGTCTTGCCTTCTCTGTGACTCTGCCAAAGAAATTCTAGAGCTATCTTCAAAGAAAAAAAGGAAGATATTATGGAGCAACCCGTGGAGGCTCATCAATGATAGGGCTCAGTTGGAGAAGATGTCTCCTTTGAGTCTGGACATCACCCTCGCTTTAAGGTGCCCTACAATGAATCCTCCAACAGGAGCAGAGTATACTTTCTTGAAACTACAACACCTATGGTTTTGGTTGAGCGTTTGGGTGAGAAGCATCAACAATGATACCTTGCATCACATAGATCTGAGATTTCTAGATTTGACCAAAGAACACACCTGAATTATATCATCCCAACTTTAAATATTTCATAAAAAATGTTTTCTAATAGACATCACAAGCTGTGTTTGGGAAGTGATAAGTCTTTGATGTAAAAGTTTATTAAATGGGAAAAAACGATGTGATATGATAGAGATAATGATGCGGAGTAAAAAAAATAAAGTTAAAATAGATAGATTAGATTTATGGATAATTGTGTATAAATGATTGAAAAGTAGAGTAGTGTAAGAATAAATGAAAAGATGATTAAAAATTAGGATAGTTGTGGAGAGTGAAAACTTTTAGTTTGCAAAGTATTACTAAATACCCTCACAGTACGGCAATAAAAGAAACAGTCCTTTTTCATAATTTTTAGATACAAGATCCAAAAAATGTTCCTCTTCTTATCAAAATAAATAATAGAAACCATCCATTAATATGGCAGAGTCGCATTCCTCTACCAAATTTAGGAATTCAAACTATAGATAGTTTTCCATAAAAAATTCTTCAATCAAAATTGTACTTTGGATTACAGACTCAAGAAAATTTTCAGCCTTTAAAATCTGATTTTCTACACCAACAGAAATAATAAAAGTATTTAATTGCAAATAATAGAACTTTTCTGAATATGTAGCTGTATGCCAGGTTGTATGGGTCGCCAAGTGCGTGGGTAGGCTGAAGGGGTTGTGTGGGACAAAGAGCAGTGCCCGACTACCATTGCAAGACGAAATAATTGCAGGGAAAATATACCTGAGATCACTTTGAACAAACAACACAATCAGTCACAAAATTCTAAAATTTTTTAAGGGCATTTTCAAATCATCCACCAAATTTATTAACAGTGTTACGGATAGGCTTGAAATTGTCTAATATTGAAAATTAACCATCAAATGGTTTAATGCATTTACGTTAATCATGAGCCACAATTATCTTTCATGAAAAGGTCATTTTATTCTTCCTTGCTCTCTTATTTTCTTAAATGAGAAAATCATTTTATTCTCCAATAAAGTTCTAAACCAACAACCCTTCCTCTTCAAATAAGGGATAAACATTTATCAATATTTTTGGTTAAAATCTAGTTAAATTTCAAACCAAGATTCCAGTATCCAAGGCCACACAAATGGTGTTGGCCCTGGAACAAATAAATCAACCTCAACCATTGGTTTATTCATCAATCTTAGTAGTATGCCTTTAGTGAAAAATAAAAAACAAAAGATCAAGGTTGTGCTTTTCCAAAACATTTAGGTTTTAAGATGGAAAAGTTTGTAAGACTTTTGAGTTACAGATGTTACTTATAAAATAACATACTGAAATTTTTTACACAGAATTTCCCAGAAGATAAATGATTTCGTAGCATTGCAAAAATAATAATAATATAACCATATAAACAAGGATTACACAATAATCTCACAACGGTGAGAAAAAGGAAATGAAAGCAATGATATGCTATAATTTTCAAGTTGGTCATAGTATTTAGAACTATCAAAATCAACATTCAAATATAAAATGCATTTTATACAACCAAACACTTGTTCTGTTTCCAATAGTATATTTTTCCAATATATGGTAGACTAAAATGTCACCCATTCACAATATACTTAGAAACTCAAAATTTTCATAAAATCATTTCATAAATTTACTCTTTTTGAGATCCAATTGTGTATAAATTTACTCTTCTTGAGATCCAATACGCATACAATGCATATGATGACTCAATAGTTAGATCACGAGATCCCTATGCCACCAGTTTCAGTCCCTCGTGGATCTTTACTAGATTAGGTGGATGTTTGATAATGAATATACATGGGATGACATGGGATTTCATGGTAAATGTCATTTCTTCACATTTGCAACCAATCATTTAATAATTCAATAACCCTGTTTTTTCACTTTTACCCATATATTTCAATTATTTTTCTTTTCAACAACCCTAATTATTTCAACTTTACCCTTATCATTTCTTATCAATCACAAAATTTTCAAAATATTTTATTTACGACTCTCACTTCATCCCGCAATCCCACCAAAATATCAATTACCAAATGTCCCCTAGGTAAAGACCATAATACATATGCTCTAGCTAGGGATTAGTTGTAATTATCTTACTAGTTGGTTGAAATACTGGAGATGTCTCTCTTTCTTTAAGAGGGTGGGGATTAATAGTTGGGGCTTTCACCTTTAAGAATCAGAATAGCCAATTGATAGGAAGATAACGGTCTTAAAGCACAAGATTCTAATACAACTAAAGTAGATCAAGCTTCCCAACATAAAGTGCTTGTAGTCATCAACCTAAACTAAGTCAAGCATTACTTGATGCACTCTATATTGATATGCACTTTTTGTATAATTCACTATTACAAGATATTTTATATAAACTAAGGGCTTCCTAAGCAAATAAAATTACATAAGAGAACACAACCATGATATTTTAATCTTCGGGAATGTGACTATTGAAAAATCTAACAAATAACTAAAAAGCACATGCAAAAACGGTCTGTTTTTTGAAACACCTTTTCGGGCATAGCTACGTTTTGACAAAACTTTGGATGCATAGAATTGCAAAACCTTCGCAGCATAGCTTGAAGCCTTGGCTTATCTTCATCTTCTTTTGGCTGAAAGATTTGAGAACAAAATCAGTAATCAAAAGGAAAGAAAGAAAAGAATTTAAATAGAGATAATTGTACTCAAAATGGCATCATAGCCTTTGCTTGAAAATGCCTGATTGGGAGCATCTACAATGAACATGAGGCATCATATTCAAAATATGAATACTATCTTTGAAAAATAAACATCAGTGTGGATGGGTTAAGATTAATTACTTTATGTCCAGTGAAGAAAAGAAAAATGAACAGTCATATGCACCATTCATCCAGAGAATTTCCAATAAAATCACAATAACCATGTAACAGCAAGCCTTTTAAATGGAACAACTTGCTAAATGATAGGTCGGAAAGCGACAATATCTATCAACACTACCAAACTTGTATAAAAAAGTGATTTCATGCAGCAAAAGCCCATGCATTTGAAGTATAAACATTCATCATGGTGAGATTATAAATAACTATAGTGTTGGATTGGCACACCCATAAAGAACTGAATTAAAAAAGGATCTAAATGGCGCTATCTAATTCTGGACCACGTGCTCCTTGATTGTCTACTGCATTATGTGATTTGGGAGTGAAAATTATAAAAATTTAAAAGAAAATAATATTGTAAAAAAAATTTTAAATTAATTTGATGAAATCTGTTAGACCTGTTAATTTCAGCTTAATCAACGGTGCAGATTGCTGAAATGAAAGCCGCACGTGCACCAGTTCAGGTGGACTAGCAGAGCACCTCTTTCGGTGCTTCACCACCTCCAAATTTGGTAGCTACCAAACCGAAACCCAGCCTCCATTCAACCGGCAGAGCAGCTTCTTAATCAAGCAGCAACGACTCCACCGACCATTAAAAAAATCCATGAAATCGGCGTCTGTTTGCCACACCAAATTTGCAGCTCTGGATTTCCAGAATATCGGTTTCAAGATCTGAAACTGGCAACTCGTCTCCAATGAATCCTGAATTCAGCAAAAATCCTACGACCGACAGACCACCATTAGTTTAGACAAGTCCATAAAATTGGTAGCAACCCATTCGCCAGCTCAAAAAAAAAAAATCACCTGGCCGTCAATTGCCCAAAACCCATCAACCTGTTGATTTTTAAATCACCAGCTGCTCCCATTGATTCCATTACCATCCAAAAATCCACAAATATCAGCAGCAGGCAGTAGCCATTTTTAACCCGAATTAGTCATGGCCGCTAAGCTTTGAATCCAGCCGTTAATTCAAGCCATATAAAAACCAAGCATCGAAAATCAACAGCTGACCACCACAGAACAAAAAACTTCTGCCGTAAATCCAGCCATTCTTCTTTTCTATCTTGCTGCCAGTCGCCGATCCCTTTCAAACCTCCAACAACCAGAAATTTTAGCCATGACATTTTTTATAAATCGCAAACCGGCAGCTTCGAAAAAATAAAAAATATCCCAAGAATTATTTCGGCAATCTATTTGAAGCAGCAAATAACAACAAAGCACAACAAAGCTAGTTGCATCTCAGTAAAGTAATGCAGAGGACGTGAGAATGCAAGGCGCAAAAGAAGAAGGCAAATGGGAAATCAAAGGCAGAGAAATCTGGAATCCCACATCGGATGCTAGATTTCCCAACGAGTGGCTGGCATTTTTATGCAGAGAAGGTACCTCGACCCTGGCGTGGAGCACACTTTCACACACTTCCTTTTTAAGTGTTGCAAGCAATAAATGCCTTGGGTTGGAGACTTGGCTTCCCTCTCTGGGCGACATAAATTTTTATTTTATTTTTTTATAGTTTATTTTTAATGTATCATAGTTGTTACTTTTAAATTTGTAATTATAATTTTTAAATTAAATTTATTGTTTTATTTTTTATTTTGTAATTTTAAAATAAATTTAATGTATTTTCTTTACTGTTTTGGTAGATTAAATTTTATTTATATAATCTTTTAATTATTATCTTAATTTAAATTTACTTTACACTGTTATTTAATTAATAGTACTTTTCTTCTCTCTATCAGCTTTCACTCTCCTCTTTAATTTTTTTTTCTACTTCTTTTCCTTCTTCTCAGTGCACTCCTTTAGAAGTGTAATTCGGGTTGCATTGGTTTAAGAAGTAGTCTACTCTACCTATGTCTTATTCTAAAAAAGTATACCCTTTTTCACCTGGTTTTAGGGTCAATTCTTACTATATTTTATCTTATTAATTATTCATAGAGTTAGTTTAAGTTTCAAATCGAATCCTACATATAACTAATGGCAACATGTAAAAAAAATATTTTTTTATTTTATTTTAAATAATATAAATAAATACTTATTTACATTTTAGACTTTACAGTTTATAATTAATTTCATTTCGTTGTTGTTTACATTTATTTTCACATTCTTTGTAGCCTTGTTATCCATATTAATAATTACATTTACATCATTATCTATATTCATGTTATGGTCATCTGTTATTACAAAAATAAATCCTGTACAATTTATTAAAAAAATAAATAAATCAAATGAACAGTAATTTATTAGTGAATGAGGGATAAAAATTATTATGTATTTATTTATATACATATATTGGTAGTTATTTATATATTAGGATACTCACGTAAGTACCCATTTAGGTTAGTTCTGAGTACCCAGCGTGTGTACCCTACCATTATCCTATTTAAAAGGTTGGATAATGATTTATATTATACTCGTATTCTATGGGTAAAATTTTTTACCTTACCCTATCTAATTTGGAGTCAAGTTGGCTAGTGCCTGTGGATACCCTACCCAACTCTCTTTTTTTCTCTTCCTAGCTCTTCTATTCTTTATTCTCTCTTTATTCTCTTTTCTCTCATCTTTCTTGTTTCTATATGTACTCTTGTCTCTGTCCTCTTTCTTCTCTTTCTCTTCCTTCTCTCTCTAACTTTTTTTTCTCTCTCTATCTCTCTTCTCTCTCCTAAGGTATATTAATTTTAAACAATTTAAAACCTTTTCTTTTCTCTATGAATTAAACCAAACTCATAATTATTCTACACTATCTTCCACATAGGTTAACTTTAAAAAGTTTAGGTTATTTTAATTAAATTTATTATCATAGTGTTTTTAACAAGACTTGGTTTGCATCACTGAAAAATCTTCGGTGCAAAATAAAAATAGATAAGAAGACAAATGATCCATTTGTCTTAGGCCTCGCACTGGCACAATTATCTTTATCTTCTCTCCATAATTTACTTTATCCTTTTACTTGCAAAGTTCATTTGTTCTGTTACTTTAAGAAGATATTTTCATTCAATTCTATCTTACATCTTTGCCATGTATGGTTTGACTAATATTTTTTCTTTCTTTCCTTTTTTACTCCGACTAAGGGCATTAATCAATTCATAAGCCAAGATCATGTTATCTGTGGTAAGCTTATTTAGCACAAGTGTGCTTTGATATTTAGATATAATAAGATTGGGAACACATGCTTTCTACTTAGTGGTCAATACTTTTGAGATGACCTTGTACATAACATCATATAGACTTATTGGCCTAAATTCATTCAAACTAATTGCTACTTCTTCTTAAGAATCAACAAGATAGTTTTTTAGTAGATTTTGTGAAACATTTGATGCAGGACAATTACTTAATTTTCATTAAAAAAGTTATGACAGATCTAAAAATCTTCCTCACTTGTTGCTGCCTAATTTTTTTGATAAAAATCTTTTGTCATTCTACTAGGACTCAATGCATCACTGTTTTGCATCGCTCTATCAACCTCATCCTTCAATTTCTTTATCTAGTGTTTTCTTCTTCTTTCACTACCTATGGAAGAACATTGTGTTTTTTCTCCCTCTTGAAGTCAATGGACCTTAGATCATTGTTTCTACTTTATTTATTCATCTTCTAATAGAGCATTGATAGTCTTTTCTTATATTTCTATTATCATGTCTCTCTATTAATGGAGGTTCCTTATGAAGAAATGCTAACTTCTTTTAATTGTACATGTTGACCTTGGATAAATCTCTCTTGAATTTCCTATGCCATTTTAGGAGCTTTGTCTCACACTGTTTAATTTTCTAGTTGATCAGTCTAAGATCGACCATTGGCCTGACATATTTTATCTTCATACATTCTTAATGATATCCTCAGCTTCTTTATACTTCAATCAATAATTCTTATACCTAAAAAATCTACTGAGATGAAAACCGAAACTTAAATACAAAACCAAGATATAATTTGGAAGAGAAACAACATGCAAAATAGTTTAGAATTTTTCGAAGGAGTACCGACACGGTTTGAAGAATGTTGGATTAAAATATCTAAAATTTTTGTAACAAAACTATGCATTTAGAGACTCACATGATTTGAACAGTGGGGATCTGGGTCTCACATGGCTCAAACTATGTGACCCTCTAAAGCGGAGCCCGATTGCTTGCTCTCGGGAGCAGGTAGCATTCCTTGCTCCCGGGAGCTTATACCCATTTTTTTATTTTTTTTGAAATTTTTTTATAAAAATGTTAATACAGGTGTATTTAACATGTGCATAAGTTTTTACCATTTTTGGAGTATTTTAGATATTTATTTTTCATTTTTGAAAATCAGTGGCATTTTAAGTAATATTCGATAATTAAGATATTAAACTTGAATTTCTAGACCATAAGAATAGTCGTGATGATATTAAGGAATCTTATGAACTGCCATATAACTCAATGAATTCTAGTTAACTTAATCTTATGAGTAGGTAGTTAAGATGATTATGATTCATCTTGCATGCCATGAGAGAGGATTTGAGATTAATTTAGAGTTTATTTTCTTTTAACACAATGCATTTGGATTAAACAAGTAAATTTATTATCTTGTGCAGAATATTACATGTGAAACTCTAGATCCCAGATTATCTCATCCTTGATTTTCAATCTTCGTTCATCGTTCTCAAAATTTATTTTTCTTCCTTTTCTACTCTCATCTTATTTTCCCTCAATGTTGATTATAAAGTGTTTAAACAATATGTTAAATTCCAACTTCTTGTGGGGTTAATCTTATTAAATACTATAGCATATTATCTGTGTACTTGTGGAGAAACACACATCAGAGAATAGATAAGATAGTTGTGTGAGAAAAGAATTGAAACATAAAAGTAAAAATAGAAAAAGGAAGGTAGTTAAAGTAGATAAAATGATTAAAATAAATGAAAAAACAAGTATCTTATTTTCTCTTTCCCCATAATGTTACCAAACGCACCTATAGTTGTGTTTTATAATTTTTTTGTATACTTTGTTCATATTGTTCAACTTAAGAAATTAGTTTGATACAAGCTGATATGGTTTGATATTGATTCAATAAATCTGTATTACGTAGGTTCAGAGGGGATAGATATGCCCCCAATATTGATATTCAGAACCGTGCTTTATGGTGTTGGTGTTAATTCCCCACGTCTGTGAGGAGAATGATGAAAACTTGTATTACTATCCAAGACGTCATGAGAATGATTGAAACTTGTATTTCTATCTAGGAAGCCATCAAATATTGATGGTGATGAGATTCTCTTGGATTGACTTTATGGTTTTTCTGGGATTAGTTGTGTTCCCTTCCCTTTGCAGCTCTTTAGCTTTCCTATTCAAAGCATTTTCATTAACTATAATAAAAGACCTTGTTTAAATTCAATAATCTAGAAATAATCATAGAAAGTTTTAAATGGATTTCTCATTTCCATGAATGCTCACTTATGGAGTAAGTGGAATACACTTCTATAGCCATGACAAAAAAGTTTGAGATGGATGTCTTGTCCTAGAAATTATTATGAAAATCATGATTGTATAATTAATCTCCTTGTGAGTTTTTCATAAATTGTAGTTTTAAGTTTGATATATTGTTAAGTAGACATGTTATATATTTTTTGTATAGGCCAACAATCCCTACTAGTTGGTCAATCTTGCATAAGTATTTTTGCGTTTGCAATGTTTAATGATAATGTTGATAATTTGTGTCTTATATGACCGCTTCATCTCTAAGAAAGTGGCTTTTACGTTGACATCAATAGAGATGGGTTTTAGATTATGTTCAGGTATTCACATCTCTTAACTCTTAAACCTTTTATCCTTTATTTCTAATTTATAATCTCCCACAAGGACTAATGACAATAGGCGATAATTTCATCTCTTACATCCTTTAAAGTGTCTATATGGTCAATATTACCTATTTTAGATATGGAACGAATGGATATTTGCCTTTTATAAGATGATGCATCTTTTTTTCATCTAGTTAGAGTTGACATTTTATTTGATTTCACTTATGAATCCTTCATTTACGATTGCATTCATTTTATCAAGTGAAATTTTCATTTATGATAGCATCCTTTATCATTTGATTAAGGAAAAAATGTTTTATAATATTTTGCTTCATCTTCAACATACGAAAGAACAAAATATGATTATTATCTTTGCACTAGGAGGCATCTTATCCTATTTGAAGTTCAAGGTTTTGAAAGGCAAACACTAGTGGAGTGCATTGACAGAAGGTCATTTATTTTTTTAACAGGTGGTAGGGAAAATGGAGGAGAAAAGACTATAGTGAGTGGATCTACGGAAGTTATTGTGAACATGAACAGAAGCATGGCCGAAGTCAAGTCAGCAGGAAAGAGATCTCTAACAGCAAATGAGTCCATGCTTCCTTATGCAAAAGGCGGAATGAGATCCCCACAGAGATCTAAATTGTCTAGCCAACCATCAAATAGAGTAGTCTATTGATTGTCCATAGCATACTACTATATGGAGATTCTCAGCATATCCCGAGATCTCTAGCGGAGGATGAAGGTCTCTCTCTAAATGAGAATCCCTTCTTTTCCTGAGAGGGGATCTCGTAAGTATTCATTTTCCTCTAGAGTTAGAAAGAAGCAAGTCCTTCCTCAATAGAGGATTCGCGCAAGTTGCATCAACATCAAAAAGAGATTCGCTTTGCAACAGACCATTCATAGCTTATCTCCTATTTGGCCAGTCTTTCTCCCCAAGGGACCATTTGTTGTAGCCATGTTGGGCTATAACAATAACAGGTGTGCTAGTCTGAGAGTAACTATTCAATGCTTACATACGTCATCACAGTCCTTTAACTTGTTTTAACATGGAGACTTTGCTAGAAGCATTTGTCGAACTATTGATATGAAATATTTGGAGATGGCAACACCTATACTTATCTAAAGAAATTATGGTCATAAGTATAAAAAGGGAAGCCATGGTAATTTTGTGTTCCTTACAAATCGAGGAAAGGTATGGACTTGTTAGCAACTTAACATACTTAATTTATTCTTTTTGTTTAAATTTTGAAAAATAAACAAATTTTTTTATTAGTAGCCGTCATAGGCCAACTTATTAATATTAGTAACCCTCACAAACAAGCTTGTTAACTAGTAGCGATGCAATAAGTGCTAAGCCTAGATGTCACTTCCATGCACAAAACATTCTCTAGTGGATAGTTGATCTGGTCTGAGATCAATTGGTTCATCAGACCATTAGACCAATTGGATATCTAAAGAAAGATCAAGGGTTGATTTGTTCTACGTGGCTAGTGTGGATGATGACAACTTGCATGTTTCAGACGTCATGATACTTATATCTTAACTTAGCAATAATTTTTGTACCTAGTATAAGAGGTTGATTATTATTATTGGTTTAGTATTCAATTCACTGCATACTCTTCAGGCCTGCATGGTCATAATGCTGCTTGGAGATGGCAACTTGTAACAGAAGCAACATGGTCAAATCTTCCATCTCCATCTAGGATGATAAAAGTTGGGATGGTAAGGCATATTCACCTTGTGTGTCAAGGATGGTCAAGAATTTATTCTTATAGTTGTAGACCAAGAGGTTATGGTGATTTCTGTTGGAGGTAACTTGTTAACTTCCATTGAGTTGCCTAGACTTCCAACACATGCTCTAATCTCCATTGATTTCTCCAATGATGGGTTGACTGATCTTATTGTCTTGACATCTAGTGGGGTCTATAGGTGTGCACTCTTGTTGGTTGTTTGATACTCATGATGGGAGCCATATTTATTTGCCAGTATCTTAGTTCTATGGCAGGGAAACCTCAAGCTTCCACCGACTGTATGGGACTTCTTCCTCTTGTTTAATTCATAGCTACTTATAAGGCTTCAAATGTCATTCCTCAAATCAAGAAGTGGATGGTGCTGCTAAGGGATAAAAATTTTGCATGGATAACACCAGTTAGATAAAAAGCTAAAAGTAGCCAATTTTATATGGGCCTCACTTGTTGACCATAGTTGTTTATTTATTATGATGTTGTTTTTGTAGAAGGATGATGATGCAGTCTGCTAGTTATCCTATTTTTATTTTGATAAGTTTAACCATAAATGGTAAATTGAAAAAGGTAATCATTCACATTGCAAATTTGTTCAGGTTTGAGCAATTTTAGGATTCTTATGATATAGAAATATACTATTGATAGAAGGTATGCTTAGTTTGAAAAAGGTATAATGAATTGATAATCCTTACATCTTAGTGGAGCACTTTGGTTCCTAGAGGTTGGACTGCTGTTATTGTTATGCTGTTTTTCTTAATGGGGATTCTATGATGTATAAATTGTGGCCAAAATTGTCTTATTAGGAAAAGATGTTGTGAAATATTGTGAAATAATTCATGCCATGTAAGCAGTTAGAAATAAACATGCTAGCTACTTCTTTGACTTCATGGTCTTTGATGGGCATGAAATGGTAAAAAAAGGAAAAAATGTAAGTTTTTTTTGTTAAAGATCATAAAAAAGCTACCTATAATTCCTCATGGTCAGCTAGAAACTAGTTTCACAAAAGCTACTTGTGGAATCTTTCTTTTGGGACCTATGAAATTGGTTTTATGTTAACCCATCTATCATTTTATCATTATTCATACATAATAACAATGATACATAACCATTTAGCTTAATCTTTCTACTAGAATTATTTTTATATTCCTAGTTGAGCTATGATAAATCATCTCCAAACCATTCAACCCAAAAAAGAAAGTGTGAAGCCCAACTTTTCCAGTATGATTAGCATATTGATAATATGCACTTTAGACATCGTATGCTTTTTTATTTCATTAACATAATAAGATGAAACTGTAAAATTTTTGGAAGCCCTTTAGACTTGCAGCAAGTCGAGTTTGGTTTTCATATTATAAATTTACAACATAGCTCTTGACTTGGCAAATGATTAAGGAGAATGGGATGGGTGCACGCAAAATCTCTTCCAAAGTGTTCAATGGAGAAATGATGAGGTAAAGAAAAATGCATATTTTCAAGTCAATAAGGGCTCAGGCTCCCTCAAATGGAAGTTAGGTTTGTAGGCCACCCACCGATTGTCTCAAACAGCTTTGATAACCTAATTATTGGCTCCACTGGGCATGTTGAGTGACAAATGCAAGATTTCCTAGATGCAAATATTATGGCTTTGAGCCTTTTCGCTTACCTAAAAGCTTCTAAATCAGACATCCCAATAACTTGTAATTTGCACACGCATGCTCATATCAAATTTTAAATCAAGGTGCTGTAATCATTTTCCAAAGATAACTTTTCAAAACTGCACTGCGAACAAGATAAGATATAATCGGAGTAGCTTTCCCCTTGGAATTACTGCTATCATACATGACATGACCCGATGATATATGATGCTCTACACAGGCCTAGTAATTAAAGATTCTCATCTGCAATAATTTTATTTCTCTCTTTGTGATTTATACATGTGTCCACAAGATTGCAATATTTTTGGGCCATGATAACCAAATCAAAAGAAAATTTACTCCCCCACCACCATTAGTTTTTGTTAATAAAATTTATATATCTTTATTCTTGGAGAGAGATTTTACCTAATTGAGTTGTGGGAGTTGGTGTTGTCTATCTTTGTAGCTTTTTGGTGCCCTTTTCCTATGTTTGGACAGTTGAAAATATGAGGTGATTGATAATTACATGGTGGGGGTGAATTGGGTTTGATGCACAAAGTTCCATCAGTTGATGGTTTGATGGTGTCATTTCATATATTGCATAGTATTTGGGAGACTATATGAAGATGGCGACATGGGAGGATGCCCCACAAGTATCCAAGATGTGAAATTCCTGCATGTGGGAAGATTCTAATACAGATAATTTTATTTTGCTTTTATTAGACACTGATCAAAACTACAATATTGGAATGCCTAGAACTCAAGATTTTGAAAATAACTAAGATTACATTTTTTTCCTTCTTTGTAAAGCATGGCATCTGTGTCTATTCGAAGACATAAGCAATCTAACCCCATTCTTTGCTTTTCTCAAATTATTGAATGGAATGATAATCGTGAACTTAGTCTCCTTGTTAATAAATAGAGAGAAAAGATTCAGGGCCTTGAATTTTTTTCTTTGTTCAAATTTTCTTTTGTAATTTGTTAATTTTCGAAAATTTTGAATTGTAGTTCATTCTTAAGTTTTTTGGGCTATTTTCGTTTACCTCCCCATCCTTTTATGACATTGTAATATATATTTACCATGCACTTACTAATTTTTGCAGAAAAAAACTATATATGAACTTTGTTTATGAAAACACTCTTTCTGACAACATATACTAAGGTTTTAGTGGAAGCCTAGTCATCAATGTTAGGAAGAATATGACCTAAAAATTACATTACATTCATATGACTCTAGCACTAGTCCTGTTTATGTGTTTTTGCAAGTAGAGCTTATGACAAGGCAATTTTGCAAAATCAATAGTTAAATGTAAAAAACTTAAAACTTGCAAAAAGATAAGAAAGTAAATGCAAAAATCCAATTTTTACACACACCTAATGTGTTTTCTCACAATTTTGCTTTTTATGTACGAAAATTCAGTATTTCCAGTTGTGCTTGTACATCGTTGCACATGATTCAAGGGAGACAAAGGGATACAATGACTTTGAGTTGACTTAATGCATAGACTGACTTATGCTTGAATTTTGATTATTTAACTCTTGTTTTCTGGCCCCATGTGCACTGTAGGATCTAGAATTGAGATGATGTGGTCAAAAGACCAAACGCCAACCCATTGTTTGTGGTTTTATTCCTTGTACAATGGAAAAATACTGTTGAATATCTAGGGTATTGTTCCTTGTACAACTAATTAATATCAACATTGTCATAAAATGGAACTTCATAAAGCAATTATACATTGAATATATGATCTTCTGCTCTCTTTTCTCCACTCCACTTGTCCAAGGTAGTAATCTTCCGTGATGTTTTATTAGTGAAAATATTATATGTTAATAAGTGGGCCAACTAGGATTCAGAGTCCTCAATTTAATCTACTCAAAATGTGCAAATCAACCCATTTCATAATGTTTTTTCATGATGAGTATATACGGTATGTGAAAATTAATGAGTGGAAAATATCATTTTCTTTTTAATATGATATTATAAGTCCTTAACTATTTTATGTGATATTTTGTCAATTTCAGTTCAGGGGTACTATGTTCTACTTACATCATTTTCACTTTAGTTTCACTTTGCCTATGTCAATTATATTTCTTTCTGTAAAAACAATTATATTCCCTCAATTCCAAGTGTTGGAATGAAAATAAACTCCCCCATACAAAATAAATGAGCCGATATATGTAAATTGAAACTATTTCAATAGTACATCTTGTTATTTTCTTATCATCATCTATGTATTTTTTATCATTATCTTTTACCATTTTAGCTTACTAATACTCTAATTTGGCACCAAATACCTATATGTAGCATAGCATGGGGCACAACTAAAGTTAGCCACTCGTTGTTGCATTTAAACAAATGTAGCTACGTCATCAATTGAATGACCAGCAGTTGACATGAGTGTAGATGAAGCTTCCCATCACGGAATTTGATCCCATGCCCCCTTAGTGAACAATGCCCTAAACCGTGCACTACTACACGCTGGTTGGTTTTTGATATTACATGCAATGGTTTTAGTTTGGCTACAAATAGTCTTAAAGTGGTTGTATCTAATTTAATTGCCCGCATTTAATTTTATATGCAGTTAAATTGTATTTTCCTACTAAAAGATGTCTGCATTTGAGAGCTTTACTTGTAATGTACAAATATCAATAGACGAAAAAAGTTAAACCTTTATTACGACAATTTCTCACATCGAGATCTCTGATTTTTCTATATTGTTGTGAAAATATATGTATTAGATTTAGGATATAATTAAAGTTAGCTTAAGGCTTTAATGCTGGCATTTTCCACTTAGTTTCCAAAAAAAATCTTATAAATCATGGAGTAAGTAAGTGTGTGTGTATATACGTATATAATAATAAAAAAAAAGCATAGTGAACGCAACATGAAATTGACTAGAGGATAAGAAAATTGAAGTTGGTAGCTAATATAATCAAATAGGCATTTTCCAAAGTTAACTCACGTGATGATTTAATCTGCAAAATCAATAAATAAATACATGAATTTACACGCATGGAAACTTAAAAGCGTCTAATTAACATATAAAAACACCCCGAACCCAAATTGATCAACCTTTCTTTGGCACGAAATAAAAACAAAGACATTAATTGTTTTTTAGGTAATGATCTTGTTAGTCCAAGCACATTTGTGTATATATTAAAAATTTTATGAAAATGTGGGCCTGATTAAGTTTATTTAATTCACATATTAAATTTAATAATTTTAGATATATGTACATATTTTTGAATTTAAAAAATAACAGTTTTTGGAGAAGAAATTATTTTTTATAACATACATGAAAATTACTTAAACACCCACTGAAAGTGCTGGTTTTTTAAAATTTTTGGAAAAGTATAGTCTCATATCTAAAAATTATAGAGTTTAGTATATGCATTAAATATATTAAATTGGGCCCATATTTTCTTGGAAATAAAAAGAATTTTAAAAAATATGCCGGTCTAACAAGAGTTCCGGTCAGCCAGGGCTAATGGTATCATAATCCTCACTTAAAAAGAGAGATCGGATATGGAGTGGGGCCAGGGACGGATCTATGAAGATAGACCCCATCTATCTTAAAAAGTATGGTTCCATCAAGCACGTAGATGAGTAGGGGAACATAGATGAACAGAGAGGAACTTGAATATTGCTAAAATAGTAAAATAGTAGGGGTGGGCGATGCATGATCATGCAACATGTGGGCCATGGACCAGACAATATTTGACACAACATTTGACCCGAAATGTTAGGGTGAGTGGAAGTGGGCCATGGGCCATGTGGGTCTTGATGGAAATATGTGGAAAGAGACAAGGGCCAGAATATCAGCTTGCTCTCATATGTTTTGCATTTCCTTAGCATGCATGTTGGTTATTAGTCAGGGAACGCGACATACACGGAATGTGACGTTTTTAAAAGGAAAAATAGTGTCCTAAATTATTCAGACCTAAAAAAGCATCTTCTGTAACATATCATGGACATTTGGCATGGAAAACCATACAATTCCAGGAATAGCAAGAAGGCCCGTGATTGGATGAGAGAGACAGAGAGAGCTCATGATATTCTGCCAAGGGGCGGGCCAATAATGATCATGCAAGATGTGGGCCATGGACCAAACAATATTTGACACAACATTTGACCCGAAATGCTAGGTTCAGTGGAAGTGGGCCATGGGCCATGTGGGTCTTGATGGAAATATGTGGGAAGAGACAAGGGCCAGAATATCAGCTTGCTCTCACATGTCCTTTATTTCCTTCGCATGCATGTATGGTTATTAGTCATGGAACGCAACATATACGGAAAGTGACATTTTAAAAAGATAACATAGTGTCCTAAATTATTCATAGCTAAAAAAGCATCTTCTGTATCATATCAAGGACATTTGGTATGGAAAATCATACAATTCCAGGAATAGCAAGAAGGCCCGTGATTGGATATGAGAGAGAGAGAGAAACTAGCTCTCATGATATTCTATATTTCTACCAATGCCTGATACTTCGTATTCAGGCTCTAATTCCTCTTTTTTTTAAATAAAAAAAAAAAAAAAGTTTCTGTCTGCTGAATATCTAATAGTTTTGCTTGGATATGATTTTCTTGATCGTCAGAATAGAAATTGATGGTTGTACACAGAGGAGTAGTTTGGGCAATTGTAATTTCATTTCAGAAATAACATATAATTACATTGTGTTTCAAATACATATATATAATTATATTGTGCCACAGTTTATTTCCCCAAGTTGTTGACGGCTGATAGAGAATTGGAAGACAGATGAATAGAAGAGAATGCTCAGTAATTTAGAACATATATATGCTGTTTGCACAATTTTTTTTGTTGGTGTTTACACAATTAATGGTAAGAATAGCTGAACATCTAATTAGCACGCCGCTTAGAGTTGAGTGCATGAAAATCAACTACGACTCCAATATTATAGCTTGCATACCAGGAATATAAGTTGAAAGTTTAATTTTAACACAAAAATAAAATTATAGCAGTCTAGAACCGAATCCTATATAGTGTATTATGTTTTAAAATGGGACAGTAGAATTATCAAGTTAGAGCAGACAATATCACACTGTGAGACTTATAACCCACGGGCCCATAATTATTTATCCAAGTTTGGGCGTTGCAAAAATATAATATTCAAATTAAGGAGATACAATAATATTTTACCAAGAAAATTAATACGCAAGTCTGCTCAATTTAGGAACACTTATATAACTAGATCCAAAACTTGAATAAAAATCACGCTTAAATAGTCAAAAAAAATTCTACTTGCTTGGAACATAAGTTACAATTGAGATTTAAATATGAAATGTTTGACTCAATTATTCCTTGACTAGCTAGATTTTGTTTATAAGCAAGTTTAATTCTGTCATGTCTACTATCCATAATATGATAATTCATTATGAAAGAAACAAACAAGGCAATATTTTTTTTTGAAGGTAGCCACAGGGTTCACCGACCCTAGACAAATTCCACAATCTTAGAGTTTGAACCTTGAACCAATGGGTATGAAACCCGAATAAGTACCACTGCGTTGCTGTGCTGGTCTCAAACAAGGCAATATTAATTTACTTTATTTTACCTCAAATTTGAACTCAAGCTTCAGCTTGATCGAGGAACACAAAAGTGCAAGATTGGGATTGATACTTCCACATGCCTACACATATATTTCCTCTCTCTCTCTCTAGTTTAAAACCAAGCCCTTATGTTTAGTACTATTAAAAAATATATATACATATAAACTCTTATGTTTAGTTTGCCTTATTTAGGGCTATAATGGATAGCCCATAGAAGGAAGCATCATGCATATAAACATGGAAATCTGTTGCATAGTTAGGAAGAGAGATGAAAGACATCATACACACAAACATGGAAATAATTAAGTTGGATGGTTTTGCAAAAATGAATTTAACTCCGACCCGGTGCACACAGAGAAAAGTGGAGATGGGCCCCCATTCAACTGATGATGACATGCATGATGCATGCCGCAGCTAGCTAGGAGGGATATACATATTTACACATATGATGGAGAGAGGGATGGACATGGGGTGTGTTGGTGGGGCTGCATTTGCTAGTTTGGGCGGTGCATCGCTTTCACCTTGCATCAAATCGAGAATGCATTTACGGTTTGCTGGTTCAAACAAGGCAAGCGGGACATGATGGGAGTCTAAAAGAGACGCAAAACCTTGAATTATTTTATGTGCATTTGCCTTGTACCCGACACCATAAATAAAGTGATGGCCCACTACCCGTTTTGGACACCATGTGAACCAACCTCTCCCACCCCCTTTTAACATTTAAATCCCTCCTCCCCATATAAATATTTTTTCCATTGGGGCATGAAAATTAATTATCACCACAACAAAAGTTTTTAAAGCTAATCACTTTTTGCAACTAAATTTAATATTAAATGCAGATAAAAGTTTTCTTTTTATTTTTCAGTCAAATGTAAATAGTTGCATTAAATATTAATTGTTTTCGGTTGCACAACATGTAACTATAGATTTCATTTGAGCAGATGGTACTATCCTAAAACAACTGTGTATTAGTAGCCAAATCGGTGTATATAGCTAAAAATATTTTTATATAGTCAAAATTATTTTATATAAAAAAAATTTAGCTGTTTCTACCCATACTTGGTGGCGTATACCCTCCCACTCCATATAGATGTGCCATCTTCAAGTTTCTTTGTTATGAGTACATGTGAGACAACACACGTGCCAACATCAAACACCTTGGTAGTTGGTTGAATTAATTATCGTATAGGGGTGGTTAATTACTGCTGTTGTCTATAATAGTGCTTCATATGTATGCAGCTGCTCTCTAAACAAAGACATACCATCCCCAGCAGTTTCTTTTCTTCTTTTTTTCTTTTTTTTTTTTGGTTAGCACACAAGAACTAGCGTCAGCTTCTCTCTCTTTTCCTCACTGGCACTCTTTGCATCCTTTTAAAAGCCATCTAAAGCGGAACCAAGATGTAGACATTTGAACTAAGTTCCACAGATGCCACACGTGCACTGCCTTGCCCCTATATAAGGGGATAAGAACATCTGTTAAACAACTGTCATCAAGTTTTAAACTGACATAATAGAGGTATTAATTCGTTAAAATAAAATAAAAATTTCATCTTGAAATATGCTCCATATGAAATATCTAATAAAGAGAAAATATAAAACTAATTTTCTAAAGAATGATGCTATATAAGAGTATCAATAAAGAGTTAATGATTTATTTATTTATTTTCCTCTTTGTAACAAGACAAAAAAAAAAAAAAAAAAGAATTGATAACAGATCATCACCCTTCCAACTCTTCCACCTATGTATCCAAAAATCTCTCGTTCAAACAATGAGTGTCGCAGTCCTTGTCAAACCTGATTGGCACACACAAAAAAATGGTCATGTGATGAAGGGTCAAAATTTTGCAGTTAAAAAGGAAGGTGTGGGCGTGGGGGTTGGGGGGGGGGGGGGGGGCGGGGGCCCGGGGCCTGTCATGGATATTGTGCTGTGGACTTGTGGTACAAACGCACGCGGGATGGAAGTAATTGAAGCAGGATTTTGCATTGATGTATGATGACCCAACACATGGTGGTTGAGAGGTTTGAGAAAAAAGTGCAATTTAGATGGAGACAACCAAGAGATAGCGACCCCTCAATTTGGATTATACATCTACAACAAATGGGGCTGATAATTAGGGGATAGATATCATGCATTCATGTGCAGATGTGCAAGCCAACCATGCATGCATTCATACATGCGCATGTCACATGCAAAGTTTCGTGCATGCGATACAAAATCACATGGATCCACATACCATGTACTCTTCCATACACCCACATACATGAATGCAGATGATGAAAAGGTTTTGGCTACCTGCAAAAAATTAAACCTTCATTTTAGAAATTGTATTTTAGCCCTTGTGTTTTGAGATTTTATAAATTTAAAACTATATGTTTACACTGCTTTCAAATAAGCCTTGGTATTAACTGCTAAAAAGTTAATTTTACAAATTTTCAAAGTAGAAGAGCTAAAATGCAATTTATTAGAAGGTCGATCTTACGAAAACCCCTGAACGAGAAGCTTGAGTTGTTTTTGAATCGCTTTGCTGTAGTCATTGCAACGAAGAATAATCGATGAATTATATGTAGAACCTTAACCCATGCGGCTCGATGCACACGATCTCTCGCGCATCCAGCACAAAGCTCTATTTTTAAATTTTTTCTATAAACTGAGTGTATTTAACTTAAATACTAAGTTTTATCATTTTTTTTTTTTTAAATTTCAAACTCAGTATCCTACCCATGATTAGTGAGTTTCTCTTTATTTTCCTTTTAAGAATCCAATTCCAGCCTTTGAACACGCATGGATGTTGCCAACTTCTTTCACGTTCACTGTATGAAATGGGTAAATATTACAAGAATAATGCCCAAGACCGTAACACGTTTGTTATTGTAAACCATACTTTCATGATTTTCCAGAAATTAATGAAAAAAAACCACTTGGGCTACCAAACAAACAAGGCTACAAATGAATATTTTTATTATGAAGTGTGACACTTTGCACCTAGGGTACACTTAGCTTTAGCGCACTTAAGTGTAAAAACTCATTTTTTAATTTTTAAAATTTTTTTATACAGCTATTAATTTAAGCGTATTTAATATGTTTATTAAATTTTATCATTTTAGAAATTTGTAGGTATTTTTTGGATTTTTAAAATCCATAATATTTTAGTAATTTATAAATTATGAAATGCCAATCATTTTTAAAAATTCAAAAAATATTTATAAATCTCTAAAAATGGTAAAATTAATATATATATTAAATAAACTTGGATTAATAATTTATAAAAAATTTAAAAAATAAAAAATTTGTTAAATAAACCTAAGCGCACTTAGGTTAAGTGCACACGAGTGCATTTGGTAGTAACCCTTCTATAATTGAGAACATGATATAATAACACAATCAACAAGCATGCGTTGTTATTCTCAAAAAAAAAAAAAAAAAAAAAAAAACAAGCATGCGTTGATTGGATTGGATGGCATATATATCTATAGATCATGACATGATGATTATTTCAACTTTGAGAATATTGACAAAGCACTTGAAAGATTTAACAGTTTATCAGAAGCAGATAATAACAAAAGAGCTTTCTGTCAGACATCTCCCACAAATCTGCTCAAAGACAAGAGACGGATGAGATCATGTATTGACATCCAAAAATAAACAGAAGAGCCTTGACCATGCATAGCTAAAAGGGGATGTATTTTAGTGCTTGTGGAGGCACTATTTCTCAACATTTGTCACCACTTATCCACAAAAAAGTGATTTTATACATGGATGTCTTTACTGGCACTATTCAACTTTATTAATGATATAAGAAATCGAGCAAGAAGCCAGCTTTTACAATGAAATACCAAACCCACAAAAGTAATATCCTGGCCAGCTGATCAAAGATGTAAGTTCAGATGCTGACAGATGCCAAACATAAATCATCTATGCATGATTTGGCAGCTTTCAGCGAGGGACTAGGGATGTATATTTCACAACCATCAGAATGTTGTTGGACAGATTTGGATTATTAGGAAATAAGTAGTGTAGTTTAACCTTTTGCAAGCAGCTGGTTTTGTGGACTTGCCCATCATGCAAATATGGCAGCATATGATTATGATCAACTGGCTAGTCTCACCTTTTGGGCATCTGAATGTATAAGTGCATACGTACTAGCGGCTCAAAAAACTTGCCAAAATCATGCGCTAGCTATAAGAACTAGCAGATGATTATTTATATTGTTGGATAATTAAGATAGATATTGCAGATTTGGTGGGCCATACGATGCGAACAGCGAAAATTCCTTGTATATATCTTACAAATATTGGTATTTATACTTAATATTTAAAGTTATTTAAAGTTAGATAGCAAAAATCATGATAAATATTCATGGGATTAAGTTAACTTTCGAGCCGAATGGATTAAATTAAAATCATAGTAAATATTCATGGAGGTTATATTTAAATTAGATCAATTTGATCTATTAGAAACTTGCACAACTATAAATAAAGAGATTTTTTTTGTTATGTTATATGGGAGCCATCTTAATTAGTTTATTTTTTTTTAAATAAATCTTAATTAGTTTCGAACCCTGAATGATATGCACGTATGCGATGATGTGAATCATCAAGTTATGCCCTGGCTCACAATAAAGTGAGAAATTTTTTTTTTTTTTTTGAGAAACAATAAAGTGAGAATTTTGAATTGCTTTACATTCACCCTGAAATAAAGTGAACATTGGAGTTCAAACTTACATTAATATTACCGATTGGGATAATTTTGAAATTTATTTAAATGTTTCTTAGTATGATATATATGATTGAATAATCCCATATGATTGCGGTTCTCGGATGGATCATCCGCATGATTTTTATGGGGAAAATCTGCATAACAAAGTAATATTGTTAGAGCATCTATACTAATGAAAAGGATGAAATAATGTTGATTTAAATGTTATTTTGAATTAAACCTATTAAAAACTTCATCTTTTCTTTTAACTAGTCAAGTAATTAAGTTCATTTTGTGATTAAGGTGTTGTGGTTTTGTGGGTCTAACAAAATAATATTGTATACTTTGGCTTAACAGGTCAAGTGCATGGTTTTAAAACACATCATACTAAGTTTAAGCTTAAACCCATTCATAAACTTTCAAGAACTCTTTCTTCTTTACCACAACTCAACTCAATTCTAGACCTTTGCCCACTCATTTCAACTTTGAATTTCTATTGTACATCTATTGGATAGATTCACTCTAATACCACGTGTAATGCTAACAATGGATAAATTCACTCTAGACCAAAAAAAAAAAAAAAAACAATCATGAGCTTGTGACCTTATGGGCCCATCCATATAATATTATTCTCTTTGGCCTGACAACTTAATAGCATAATTTCAAAATATATCACACTGTGTTTAAGCTTAAACTCTCTTATAAACTCCATAATCTCTTTTCCCTTTTAGATGTGATATTCAATTCTGGATTGTTACAATTGCTAGTTAACAATGTGCAAGTATTTAATTTTCTGAGACTGATTCAAATTAAATACTTGAGTAGAAATTAGATCATCTTTATCAACCTAGCTCAATATGGGTTTTTAGAAAAATATCCCTGTAACTTTATTTACTAATAAACAGACCATGAGTTTTGGGATTTGCACAATAAACCTTCTAAGTTTAGAAAGAGGTTTTTACAGCTATATCTATAAGGTTTAGTCAGAATTGTAAATATGCCATAACTTTTTGTAAAAATTACATATGTACCTACAAGATTTGCCTAAAATTATAGGCATATCTATCAAACCTAAATCATTTTTAGAAAATGATAAAAATACCTTTGTAAATAAATAAAAAATATATAATGCAAGAAAAATAACTTTAAAAACGAAAAAATATTTTAAAAATTATTTCTCCCATTAAATTGATCTATTTAATGTGAGAAATACTTTCATAATATAATTTATTTTGAATTTATAGGTATTTTCTTGTACTCTATAATTTTATTTTTCTGTAAGAGTAGTTTCATAATTTTTAGGGTTTATAATTATCCTTGAAACACCAGAGAACCTTGCAGGTATTAATGAAAATTTTGAAAAAGTTATAACACAGTCGCAACTTCGAGTAAACCTTAAAGGTACAAATGCAAAGACCACTTAAAAAGTTACAAAAAATGAACCTTAATGTTACATTCACCGCATTAATTTCCTATATCAAATTGACTAACATTGTGTCAGTTTTGCAATATTCCGAAATTTCATGGATCTGTTTAATTTTGCAATGACCTAAATTCACACATCTCATTTGTAAAACGTTCCGATGTCTATTCTACAAAAAAAGGCCAACAATCTACCTGCCAGTATTAACTTATGACGTCAAATGACCATTATATCCATCTAATCATCCGGTCGAAATACATCCTAATTAATGGGTACCCAGCATATTAAAGGGTCATTTTGGCCATTTTAAATAACAAGTTAATGGGTTGCTAATACCCCTTATAGCTTAAATATGATGATAAAAATGAAAATTTCACAAAACTTAAGGTGCCTTAATGCCTCTAAACCCAGACGCGAAACATGGCTAAAACTGCGTAGAGTAACCTTGAGAAAGCTCTTTTGAAAACCGTCCACACCATCACTTGAACTCCTCAATTTCTGCCATTAAAAGGGGTCTTGCCTGTCCAAACATGACCCCACCTAGCGTGTTTATATGGGGCATTTAATTACATGGTAGTTTTGTCTCTCCCCGTTCTGAGTACGTTAGTTAGATTCTTGCACAAGAAGCTAAAACCTTTTCTCATCAGTTTTGACTCTTAAAACAAGGGACTGTTTCGAGCCGTTTTCTCAGCCAAGGAACATGTTTTTTTAGATTTTTAACATATAATTTCCAGCCTGGAATGCAGATTGGTAACCAAAGTCCAGGCCATGCATATCTGCTTGAGGGACATGATAGGATTAGGTAAACGGCCTAGAAAATAAGTACCGATTTGTTCTGGTAATATTTCACGCATGGGACTTGCATGTGTAGCTATAATTGGATCTACCGGTTGTTACCGAAGTTCGCATGAGACCTGATGCACCGAACCTTCACCAACCTATATATGCATGTGACTGAACTACAAGACGTGATGGGGGGAGTTTATGTGAAGGTAAATGATAGGTGAACTGATTGGATGCACATTAATTCAATCACATCAGTCTAATAAACTGATTTTTTTAATTTTAATTAATAAGTCTAAGGCCCAATTTAGTTAGCTGGACTTACTATTGGTGGACTGGTTTTGATCCATAATAATATTGCATCACATGGCCACTTATAGTTTGAGCGGAATCTCTTGTCCTTTAATTGCAACTGATTACCATATATAACATGGATAATATTCAAGTGCAGCGCTACTACACTGTAATTACGGTGCAGAGGCACTAAAATGGACCTCATATAATGATAAAATTAAAATCTATTCTACCCATTGTATTTAAAATAATATATTTTATTATCGTACTAATTTTCTTACCAATCGGATATGTATATTGACCCCATATAAAAATGATACAAATTCAACATAATAAAATAGTTTGATATAAATAGCAACTTTAAAATAGTTTTTTTAACATATAAACTATTTGCTATAAAATTTATATATAGATGAATGATTGTATGAAATTTCATTACATTTTAATATGTGTAGGGCCTATTTTTGGGTAAATGTACAATTATTCTGGTTCAATTGTACTGCACCGAAACAGTTCTCATATATATAAATATATATGAATCCAGCTTCTATATATTCGGACGTACCAATTCACTTTGGTACTCCAATCTATATTGATAATTTTATTAAATCTAATCCATCCACCGTATGTAGCATTATTTATTTTATTTAGATACCAAAAATCATACCATTTCGATGTATGTGTATGCCACATCTTCTAAAAGTGTATAAAAATGTATACAAATTTAGAAAATCACTTGAATCCATACATCGAAGTTTTAGAAAATTATAAAATTCTATAGAATCATTAATCTAAGTAAGATAAATATTGTAAATATTTTAGATATTAAACTGAGATCTCATGGGTTCTTATAATAAACATAATAGATTAAAAGTCACTCTTAAGTAATTGTCAATTTTGGAATCATGCAAGTTATGAATTTAGACAATTTTTTGTATTTAAATAAAATGAATAGTGCTACATATAATGGATGGATTGGATTTAATAAAATCATCAATGCAGAGACCAAACTAGATGAAATTATCGAAGTGATTTAGATAATTTTTTATATCTAAATAAAATGAATATTGCTATATACATCGGATGGATTGGATTTAACAAAATTATTAATATAGGGTCCAAACTAGACTAGAGTACCAAAGTGAATTGGTAAATCTAGATGTGTAGACACTTGACTTTCTCTCTCTATATATATTTATAAATATATATATATGTATGTATGAGACCTGTTCCAGTGCAACCCAACTACACCAAAATAGTAATGTGATTGCCCTTTTTGGGCCCACATGTATTACAATGCAATGAAATTTTATATAATCATTTATTGATATATGAATTTTATATAAAATGGTTTACATATTGAAAAAACCACTTTAAAGTTGTTGTTTATAATAAACTATTTTATTACATTGAATTTGTATTATTTTCATACGTGGTCTATATACATATCTAATAAGGATGAAAATTAGTATGTTAATAAAATATATTATTTTAAATACAATTGGTGGAGTAGATTTTAATTTTATCATCATGTGGAGCCCATTTTGGCTCGACTGTATTGCTGTTATGGTGTAGTTGCGCTGCACCTAAGTATTTTTCTTTATATATATATATTTATATATACTACAATAAAGGGGCGAATGATCATTTCAGACAAGTTTTTTGAAAATTTTCTCAATTTTTTATAAAACTATATATTTAATCTATAAACTAAAATATATATACTATTTTTTGAGATGTATAATTATTTATTTTGAATTTTTAAACATATGGTTATTTTAGTCGTGTTTCAACCATTTAAAAGGACTAAAATGCCCCTATAAATTCAAAATAAATATATACATATCTGCTATAGTAGTAAAATTGGCTTTATAGATTAAATATATTTAGATTAATAAATTTATAAAAAAAAAATTAAAAATGAAACAATATATATTTCAGATCGGTATGAATCAAGCTCGTTTCAAATCGGCCTGAAATGGTCAATGCCCCAATAAAATATATTATAAAATTTGACTGAAACTGTAGCTAAATCCTTTTCCAAACAATTTTTTTTCACAATTTGTAGTTGAATTTTAACAAATGCATTAGATATTACCTTTAGTTTCATTCAACTTAAAAATGATAATATTTTTTTTGATTGGAATATATTTTTACATACATCTTAACACATATTACATTGAAGGCTTTGAGACATTTTTACAAATTTGGAGACACTGCTCCACCAAATAATCAGAAAGACACAGCTTCCAACAACTAAACAGGAGACCACGGCTCCCACAACCACCCAGACGGGAGACTAAAGCTCCCAAACACATTTTTTTTGGCCGAAAGGGGACTCGAACCCTCGACCCACTGCCAGCCGCCAATTTTTGGCAACCGCGCAGACCAACCGAGCATGGCTCGGTAAAAATGACAATATTTAACCAAATAGCATCACTCAAAAACAGCTAAACATTCATAGTCAAATATTCAATTGTAACAAAAATACATTTAATGTAGCTAGATATATATTATATGCAACAAAAAAAATAAATGCATGAAATAAAATTTTGTTGGGGTTATATTTAATCTAACCATTGTGGATATTTTCCATGGAATGTTTGTTTATAACTCAAATTAGAGTTTTTTTCTATGATAATTTGTGTTCATTTTGAAATTAGGAATGTTGCAATTGATTCAAAATATTTTTATATAACTTTAAAGTAATTTGATATCTAATTATTTACCTAAAAATTACTTCATTAGTTTTAAAAATTTTATTCTTTATTTTACGCACAAAATCTTTTGTATTTTGTCTTTATTATTAATTTTTCATTGTTACCCTTATCATATCATCCTATTATTTCTTTATTATAAGGTTATTTGCATTCATGTTAACCAAAAATGAAATGTTTGCATTTGTGCCAAAACTAGTTCTTCTTTTTATATTTATAAAAATTATTTTTCTTAAATATTTTGCATTTTTGGCAACTCTATTAAGTGGAACATAACTATTGTTAAAAATCTCCTAAGTCGTTAAATCGGAGCAGGCTCTCGAGGAATCCTTTTTTATTGTTCTTGTATATCATCGCGTTTGATATTACGTATCAACCCATTCATTCTGCAGACTATAAATTTCACCTATTTAAAAGGAGACAATACACTCCCATCTATTTATCAAGGAGACCTACTGGTCCCACCTCGTTTAAAGGAGACCAAAATGCTCCCATCTAAGCTAACGGGATTCGAACACGTAGCCTTGGCTAACATTTCTATCTCAATAACCATGACCAACCAAGCGAATTCTTTTTAGATAATTAATTCTGCATAAAGTATGTTTTTGATAACCTCTAAAGATAGTTATGGAGTTGTATTAAAAAAATAGTTGTGGAGAGTGCCTCAAGGAAATATTAATAGATATTAGGTTCCACTTAAATTAGTTAGCATAAATATAAAATATTAAAAAAATCATAGGCATAAAATGTAAAAAATATCCTATCAAAAAATGTAAAAATAAAAATCTATTTACATAAATGTAAATATTTTACTTTTCAGTTGGAATGTATGTAAATAACCTTCGTTATATAATGGAAAAGTTGAGGGTGGTGGTGCATGCACTCCCCAACTTATGCAGAATGAACTGTCTAATTAAAAATAGTTTTTCAAAATCCAAATCCTTAACACTATTCATATTATTCATATTTATACGGATATACCTTTGCAAAAAATCAAATGTATCGGAAACTTCTATAATATAGGGTTTAAACCAACATTGGGTCCCGCCACTATGTAATCCATTACATAGAAGTGGGACCAAATAATTACATAGATGGGATTCACATTGCGACCAAAATTACAATCCAATACGCCATATGATCCAACTTTATTGGTTTTTATCATGATGCCAACAAAAATCTAATTCTAAGTCTTTGATGAGTAGTACTTGCGTAAAATCGAAAACATTCTAGTACAGTGATAGATTCATTAAAATATATTGGTAGGAAATAATCTTATAAACAGTAATACAGTGAAAAAAATTAGAGAAAGATAAACAATGTAGACACAAGTTTATGTCAAACACCCTCCAATCTGAATATAAAAACTACAAGTGAAGTAGGAAGAAATCTACAACAATCGAATATATCTCAATTGGTATTGATACTTGGCACACATGTTGCTAGTCATAAAATTAAGTCCCATGTAGAAGATTGTCTTCCATGAATGGGAGATGTCTCCTACATGAGGAGCATCTAGTCTCCTCCTTTATTAATAATAAAAAAAATATAAAAATATTTAGGATAAATTTGTAAGATAAAACAAGATAAAATGTATAGATTCTTGAGCTTGATTTATAATATGAGTTGATATGATATGTAATATTATAAAACCAATCAAAAAAGGAGAAGAAATTTTGCTATAATAAATAAACTACAAGAGAAGGAGAACTCCAAAAAAAAACTTTAAATCAATGCACCCCATAAGAAACTTTGAAAAAGGTCAAATCTCACAAAACAATACATAAAAAAACTTCATAAACTCATTAAACTCTAAAATAAACCCTTTGTTTATAGCATGAAAGGGATCTAGGTTTACATTAAATAAATTTATGTAGGATATGATTTACTGCTTTTATGGAAAAAATTACTAAATTTAACGTGTAAATAACTTATTATGCAAGTTAGGATAACATCAAGTCATATCCCAACGATTATAATAATTTATGGAATCACTCATCTACATATAAAGAACGTTTTAGATGTTAAATAATGCCTTTAAAATTAGTATACAAATCAGACCATTATATTATATTGATTTCGCCATTCTTATTGATGGGCCCAAACAATGCTCTTATTTGTACGAAACTTGATGACCTGGTTAAATAAATAATTCCAAATGCAATTAACAGAGTGCGTTCTAATCTCTTATCAAAGAGTAGGTCTTCTATGAGGTTATTTTGTCCTTTTTCTTTATAACTAGTTACAAAGAAACTGGACGATATAAATATTAACCAATAACATAATGAACTACTTAAATTCAAGATTTACATATTTCGCAATATGCTAATATATGTGGAATCTTCTTTTCTAACAAGAAAAATCCATCCCACAAAATCTTTACTAAAAATCTCATCACTACTGATTAATCTAAGGAAATGAACCTAATGGCTACATTAGTTTTAGCTGATCATGACGACTAAGTCCAACATGGCATCATGAGTTCGTTATGGGTTGGAGTTGACTAGTCCTTATTATTCCAAGGACAGCTTGGATCCCTTTAACATTGTGCTCACATGACAGGGTGCTCCATCATCAGCTGTATACAGTTGTTACTGTCCAGGGAATCAGTCAGATCCATGTGAGTATCCATATTCATCAGATATATGTCTATAGCATTTGGTAAAAAGACTGATCTAAAATACCAGCTACTCAGCTAGGCCTGTCTAAGAGCACGCCAATTGTACACTTTCAAAATGTGCTTTCAGCATACGTAGCTACTTAGCCTACTATACCATCATGCATGATGGCTTAAATCCTCCCTTGTCTTCTCCCTAACCTCATAAAATAATATGGTGATTTACACCAGCTAGTTAGGACGGCTAGCAGAAAGTTGATTATTGGCAGCACATCGTCTGGACTAACTAGATTGTTCTGGTTGCACCCATTGGATGAATCCTCCAGCTAGAGAGATCTGGGCACGAGGCACTGATGTAAATGTATAGCAATGTGATGAAATGGGTCTCTTTATCAGAATTTGAATCTTGACTCGTACTCTCTTGCAATGAGAATTTTTTATAGAGAAAGGTAGAAGATCTAAACAAAAATAAGAAAAGCTGAAAAGAATATGGTTAAAAGATGTTTAAAAATATATAGAAGTGCTATAAGGCTCATTGAGGAAATTTACTGCAACAAATTCTATCTTTGAAAATGAAACTGGAAACATTTTTTTTGTCAAAAGTATTGCTGATGACATATAGCCATCATTGATTGATACTAATGATACTAACGACGCAATAGGCAATAGGTTCGATCCTAGTATTCCCCGGATTGTTTATATAATCATGAAAAAGTATTATATAAAAAATTCAATTTCAGCAAATTTGAAATGAATGGCTACTATCATAGTATGTTTGGGGAGAGATAAAGCTTTTAAATGAAGGCGTAAAACTTTTTAAATTGATAAAAAATAATATGATATAATAGAGATAAAGATAAGAAATAAAGAGAATAAAGTTAAAATAAATCTGTTAGTTATGTAAAAATATAGAAAAATAAAGTTGTTTTATATGAAGATGTGAATAATAATTAAAAATTGAGTAGCTATAAAAAATAAAAATTTTAGATTAAAAAATTTAGGTCGCAATCTCCTGCACCTAGGGGCAGGTAGCGCTCCCTGCTCCCGGGCGCATATACTTATTATTTTTTTTTTTCAAAAATTTTTCATAGAACTGTTAATCTAAGTGTAGTTAACATGTGTATAAATTTTTACCATTTTTGGAGTATTTTAGATATTTATTTTTTATTTTTGAAAATCAGTGGCATT
>JAXCLR010000081.1:13901875-13930756 GCA_035584095.1 Annona squamosa
GGTTGAAGTTTTATAAATAGGGTTAGGGTTAGGGTTGAGGTGAACCCGAGTTTCATGAGCCCGAGTTGCACCCCTACCTTGGTTAAGTTGTCAATTTGATAACATAGTTTGGGAGAGGAGTTGCTAGGTAGGAAAGAGATTATTTTTGAAGAGAGTGAAAGTGATATGATATTATAGGAGTAAATTGAAAATAAGCAGGATAGTTGTGTAGGAAAGTAATTAGAATGTCTGGATAAAAAAGAAAAAGTTAGATAGTGAAGTATTTAAGATGTCAAGTTATTTTAGCCAAATGTGCAATGAGAGGTGGTAATTAGGGGTGGGAATCGGGGCAGGTCGACCCGTGACCCGCCCGCCCGACCCTGTTTTAATATCGGAGCGGGTCGGGATTTTTAAAGAATGTGGGTCAGGGCAAAATTCGGTTTTAACAGGGTGGCGGGGCGGACCTACCTGCTGACCCATTTTCTGATATTTTAAATTAAAAAGAAAAATCTCGTTCAATGCTAACATTCATGTTTTATTTAATTATTTATATTTACTTTGACGGATTAATAATAGATTCAAACATATAGTAGTTAAATTTAATATAAATTTGCCTTTATACTTGATAGTTTTATAAATTTTTAAAAAAAATTTACTTGACCCGCGGTTTTTTACCCAACCCATTGACCCGATACCGACCTGAATTTTGTCCCGAGACATTGTAGAAAAAAGTAAAGATCAAACCGACTTTGTCCTGACTAGGTATAAAATAATGGTCAAATAAGATTTTTAAAAAAGAGGGTTAGGGTTGGGCACACCCTAACCCGCCCCGATTCCCACCCCTAGTGGTAAAGTGGATTGCCCACCAACGCTTGTTACCGAATAGTGAAGAACAAAATTGAAACTTTTGATTGCCATGCCTTTGTGTTACTGCTGGTGAATTGCTTTTACGTTGTTGCCCCAAGGCACATGCAATGAAGCAATGGTAACAATTTTTTTTTTTAACATTTGATATTACAAATCAAACTTATTTCCATTAAAGATAACAAGTTTCTATTTATTTCCTAAGGAAACCAACAAGCTTCGACTTATATTTGCATGGGAAGTGATTCAAACTTCTACAGCAGCTATGAAAGTTGTTGCTTGGCCAACCAAGCTAGGCTCAGTTGATTAAATAATAACAAAATTTGAATAAAATTTTGTTGTTGAAAATAAAATTTCTTGGAGCAGTTACCGTTATTTATCCAATTCAAAGAATTGTTCTCCACTTTTTTTTAAAAAAAATAAAACTTATTCCTAATGCGCTCATGGTTATATTTTTGGTTTCCCTGACATGGAAATGCGTACAATATATTATTGCCAGCTTTAACCATTATGAGCTTTATTTCCTATATTGTTGTTATTACTCAATTTTTGCTATTACAAATAATTGCCCACATAATTAGAGATCTAAGCTAGTTATATTTTTGTGTGTGTACACATACAGAGTTTGATTTTATGCACTTAGATGAACTTAGGCTTGATGCATTTGAATGCAAATACTTAATTTAATTTTTTTGAAAATTTTTATACAATTACTAATCTAAGTTATTTAACATGTATTAATTAACATGTACATCAATTTTTTTACTATTTTTAGAGTTTTTAAAAATTGATATCATTTTAATAATTCAAATAACTAAAAATATCATTGATTTTAAAAAATTCTAAAAATTTTAAAAATCGATGTATATGTTAAATACGCTTAAATTAATATGTATCTATATATAAAATTTTAAAAATAAAAAATAGGTTAAATGGACCCAGTGCACCTTACCCAAGTATACTCGAGTGCATTTAGGCATAATTGTATTTAAATAAATATATATAAGGAATAATCGTATACAACTAGTTGTATTTTGCAACCACTTAATTTACATTTTTTTTACATCAGATCCATTCACTACATTTAAAATTATATGCAAAATCAAGTAAATTGAAATATTTATAATCAATAGTCTTAAAATATATAATTGTAAACAAGCTCATACGTTTAAACTTGTTTATGACTTATATACAACTCTAAATGATATGATTTTTCATGGCATGCAAATATTAATGAAATAAAGTACGGTGGATAGCTTGGTCTTTAGAAAAATATTAATAAATTTAAAAATAAAAAATCCATCCGATTGTATTGTAGATTCCATGTATATATTATATGAGAAATTCTTCTACGCAACCGATTGCACCATGCAATGGTTTGAATTTTTTCGCTTTTTTCATGTTCTATTTAAAGTCAAAGTCGATGATCATTTTTTACTCGATTGGCATTTGCATGACATGAACAATCACGTTATTTAAATTTATACATAATTCCTAACAAGTGTAAATGCATAGCGTTATTTATAAATATATTTTAAAGATTTTTTATTATAAAGTTTTTAATTCACTTAATTCTTTATACATAGGATAAATAAATAATTTTAAACACAGTCCATGGATTATACGCTAAAAAATAAGAAAAGTGGCTGTACCTTGTAAAATACAATCAATTGCAAAAAGAATTTCTCTTTCTCTCTCTATATGTGTATGCTGAACTGATGTAATGCTATTAGATTATAAATGCCATGTAGGGATCCAAAACAACCTATCACTGAAACATAAAAACCATCAGTATAGGGCTATAAGATCTATACAGATGGATTTTTAAACTGTTAATGTTATTTCCATGGCTAAAAGCCTATTCAAGGAATGTTTTACATGGTCTGCATAGTTTAATCTATTTTAACAGTTTTTAGTTATGATTTGTAACTATCAGGTTATAGTGATAAATTTTCCGTGAATATAAGCCTCTACATTCCATGATTTAATAGAATTTATTAACAATTGTTTGAAATTTTGCAAAGATTTTTTCGTTTACTCAATTTTAAAAAGGATAAATAACAGTTTTTTAGTGATATTAGATGTTCAATTTTTTATAAAAATTTTCGTTGCTGAAATTAATATTGAATAAATTTATCATTCTATTTACTGATTTCATATAACGTGTGTGTTGGGGTTGATTAAAAAGATTGAATGAGAAGAAGATGTTGGGTATTTGTAATGGAAAAAAACGATGTTAAAAAAATGTAAAAGTTAAACTAGTTATGTATTTCGAATTAAAAAAAATATGTATTTCATCTCATTCCTATTGCACTCCCTCAAATCATTCCAAAAACATCCTAAATAAATAATTAGAAATCATATACCCCCAAATCTCATAAAATATAAGTTGAGTAATTCAATAAATAAAATAATTTTCTTGTTTCGATTTAGTAACACAAAGTATTGATTGTATACAAAGTTATATCTTATACAAAAATCAAAATGCAAATTAATGAATCAACATTGTTATTAAAAATGTCAAAAAATAACTCCATCATTTGATTTGATTTTTTCAATGTCATATTTATCTTGCAAATTAAATTAAAATGAAAGAATTACACTTCGTAGTAAGATTTAATAGTCACAATCAGCATTGTAAATATCTACATATTGCCTTTATAGAGGAATGTTTCAATCCACCTTGATGTGTTGAAATTTTGAATACATTAGGGTGCAAAATCTATTTTAATTTTTTTGAAATTTTTAATAAAATTATTAATCTAGATTTATTTAATTGGTAAACTAAATTTTAGTATTTTTAACATATGTACATATATATTTTTGATTTTTTAAAATGAAGTGGTTTTAATCATTTTTAAATTACTAAAATATCCTTATTTTAAAAAAATTAAAAATTACATACATTTCCAAATATAATAAAAATTAATACATAAGTTAAATACATTTAGATTAATAGTTTTATAAAAAAGTTTTTCAAAAAGATTTTTTAAAAAGTAGGTATTTACTGTAATGCATTGAAATTTCAGTTTATCATAGTGCATTGAAACATTTTTCACTTTGATAGTTTATATATCTAAGGAAGAAAAACTTGCGCATGAACCCTTTTAGATGTGCATTTGATGTTAGATTAGGCAAGTTGTTAGGCTTTATCATCCATCGTTGAGAAATCAATGTAAATCCTTAAAAGGTTGAGGTCGTTAGAAAGATGCTCTCTACCAGGAACATGGATGAGCTAAGGCGTTTGCGAGCAAGATTTTCTTGCATTAGAAAGTTCATTGACAACTTAACTGGAAGATGCTAAGGACGAAACTTGTAAAGAAGGCTTTCAATGCTACCGAACAGTTTTCTTAATCCACTAGTCTTAGTAATGCCACTTAAAGGAAAAAAGCGCATCCTCTGCATCCCTAGAAGCGAATGGTTGCGGAGATTATTGCTCGTATAAGAATAGTTGAATGGCAAGGAGTCATTAGTGCTATATTATCTCAGCCGTTTGTGACCTGGGCTAGCAAATGATCTCGTTAGCATAGGCTAACAAGAACACAACTCTTTATGAAATAGCTTATATATTTATTTTTATATAATTTAACTCAAAAAACACTTTAGACATTTGTTAAAGTAATTTATACCACATGAATAAGTTTTTTTTTTGGGGAAAATTACACTATGAATAAGTCACTGCATAAATATCGTCACTTTACTTTAATGAGCAGTATAACATATTATAATAAATTTTTTAATATGTATTAAACAATCATTACGATTACATTTTAATAGGGAAAATTAAAATATTTATAACGTTCAAATTTCTATTAATAGTTTAATTGATTAAAAAGTTAATTTTTTAGTAACTCTAAATATGTATTATTATTAAATACAATATTACAATAACAGTTTATTAAATATGAGCTTTACTTCCATATAAGAAGGTCACATAGAAATCATTATATTTAACATTACTTATTTAATTAGGAAACCAAGTTATATTCGAAATAAATACATACATGATTACATTTGCTAAAAAATATATATTCATGTATAAATTATAAAACTTATTAGATCCATTTACATATTATTATAATACAATAATATTTTATAAAATCATTTATCCAAATAGTAATGATATTTTAAATAATTAAATGTTACAAATACAATTCAAAAATTAATATCTAATGATAAATTATTTTATTACAGTGGTTGTGCACATTTGTATACTAGATTACTAGAGTCATAGAACTTGATACTAGACAAATAAACAGGTTTTTATGATGATATCAAGGATGCTATTACAATAAATGAAGATTATTCATCAAACATCATAGCACTAAAATTGGAAGAGATCAAATAGGAGAGGGTTATGTAATATAACTATGTACAATCTTATCTATAAATATGTAAAATCAACTTAATAAAATATTTAATACTAAATATTAATTTTAAAATTATATTTCTAATATTTAAATCGTCTAAAATATCATTACTATACGTATAAATGATTCCATGCAGTATTGTTATATTTTAATGCATATATAAATGAATCTAATTATTTTCATATTTTATACATGAATGAATATTTTTCAACAAATGTGACTATGTATATATTTGATTTAGATCAAACTAAGTTTTCTAGGTAAACAAATTATGGTAAATGTAATCAATAATGAAAAAGATTTGATGAAACCATATCGTAGGACCGTAATTAAAATAGTGACAATTTTTGTTTCTTATTAGAATAGATTGCATTATTGCAATGGTGTTAGAAAACTGCTTATATATAATGCCAAACTTTAGCGATGAATTTTTTGGAACTAATAGTAATATTGTCACATTCCAATCAAACTGAAATTTTTTTTTTATACAACTACGATTAGACCTGCTATGTTTTATGGGGCAAAATGTTGGACAATTAAAGAATAACATATACAAAAACTGAGCATAGAGAATAGGAGTGTTAAGGTAGATGAGTGGTAAAACAAGAAAAGATAAAATTATGAATGAAATAATTCGAGAAAACTTAAAAATGAGACCCATTTGTGATAAAATGAGAGAAAATAGATTAAAATGATTTAGTAATGTAAAAAGAAGGCCTAAAGTAGCATTGGTTAAGAAAATAGAGTTTATCCAAGTAAAAGGTAGTAGGAGAATGAAAGGAAAACAAAAAAAATATGGATGAAAGTAATTAAATAAGATTTAAAAATATTACAAATTAGAGAAAATTTAATCTTAAATTGCTAAGAATGACGCAACAGAATCCAACCAACCTCACCTAGGTGAGAAATAACTTATGACGACGATGATGATGAATAGTATATATTGCTGCGCAGGTGTTACCTAAGTGATAGCCCAGGTAGATATTATCTTGTTGACCAGTGTTCAAATCTCACTTCATACATGGGTAAATTTACCATTTCTTCAAGGTGTGGAGGTAGTTTACAAATTTCCCTCAACATGGGGGTATTTATAAAAAAATTTGTCTATGATGTGAGAGTTATGAATGTGACTTATTGTAATATTAATTATTATAATGTATAAAATCCCAATAAAAATGTATATGTCATGTTTTTAGAAATAATTTTAAACAACTGTTAGCAATTATACGTTGGTTTAACACTTTTTTTAATCTTTAAAAAGACACCACCACATGACAGTATTTGCTTAGTGTGCTCTTCAGGCTGGCTTAGGAGCTAGTTTCGAGTTTCGACGGCTCAAAATTGCATTGGATCTGTATTTTTTTTTATTGGGTATATTGGATCAGTATTTAAGAGTACTACTACTTGAGACTTTTGCTCTGGCGGTCAACATAATCATACAAGTGTCACTATGCAGCCCACGGAAAAAGCCTGGTAAGTTGCAAGAATCCCATTGGTACAACATGTTCAGACCCTGCAGCTATTACTTCATAAGGATTATGGCTAGGTTGACACGTGCGTGTGCAAGTCTTGTTGTCCACAGCTGAAGAATTTACAGGAAGGTAGGGACGAGATCCATAGCTGGAGTTTTTCGTAACAATTTTTAGAATTTAATATTCATTCTTAACTTTTTTTAAAAAAATTAAAAGATTTTATTTCATTGCCGAATAATGACCAAACTAACTAACGAGATTACCCGTTCAGAAATGTATAACTAAATTTTTAAAACTGTTTTACATTTTAACGCGGGCACATGATAAACCTCTTCTTGTTAAACAACACAGTTGTGATTGAATAGAAATCAGCCCGCTGCTTAATTCCAAATTTGCTTGCTTTTGGAAATTATATAGACATTGTTTAAATGGTAAAGTTCACGCGAACATATATTTTCAATTGAAATAGAAATTATTCCTAGAATATAATGATATATAGATAAATGCAAAATGATTATTTCCAAATTTCCAACCATCCTCTAGATCATTAACGCTATGTGAAGCATAAGCTTAGTATTAATCAAATCAAAGTAAAGTGGCATACATGATGGAAAAATCCCAACAGAAACTGTGGAAGAATAATATATATAATTTCCTGCCATCCATCTGAGAAACTGTGAGGGCCATTCCATGGTTTTTATGGGTATGATTGTGATTGATTAGGTGGGACCCATAAATTGATATTGCGGTCCAAACGGTCTAAATATCTTGGGTTGCAATCCTTTCTAGACAAACGAATCTACTGTCGTCTCCAAAGCTCGGTGCTGAGCAAAAGGTGGCAGGACACCTAATGTGAATTCCAATGGGGGTATCTGCATTTTTTCAAAGTTTTTTCAAAAGGGAAGTGTTGATGGGATTCCTGTTTGTGTTCCGAAATCCCCCACAACAACCTTGATAATTTGTAGGAATCCATGATCAACTTGGATGTGATTCTCACCTAAACCATAAACCAAAAAAGATCACATGCGCTGGGATTCCCGTTTACCTCTGGTAAACCATGGCGGAGGATCGATTCTGTGGCTCGCAGGCAAGGGCAGGCCAGGTGGCAATTTTCACGTCCCACGCCTCCCCATCGATCCTTTGGGCGAAATGAAAACTGACTATTTTAATGGTGTTTTATTTTGTTTTTAATAAAATTTACGTAAATTACTCTAGCAACAGCACAAAATAAATAATTTCATTGTTACAAGCGTATATGGTTCTTAAGCTAGCGGCTATAAGTAAAATAGAAGTAAAATTTTGTTGATAAAAGTGAGTCGTTGGGAATGAAGTCCTTACCCCTTTTACACTGCAGCTTCAAAAAAACTCAAATGCAAACTTTTGTTTAACGATATGCTATTAGGTGTATTAAATTAGAGTCTTATAAAAAAAAGGTATTTTAAATTAGAGGATGGATTTCGAGGAAAAATAAAGTAATTTGCATGTTAGCGACATTCATTGAGATGTGTAAGAGTCAATGACTAAAATTCGACGGATAACATTTGTTGTCTTTTGCAGATTCAGAATGTTTAAATGAATTTTAAGTCCTATTTAATTTATTATGATATATATTTAAAAGGGCTATGTTACTATGGAATCGAGTGCTGAGTGCACCCCTTTGGTTTTCCTTTTGGTTTTAATTTTTTTTTTTTTTAAAGATCCAAGCTATGCAGCATTCTTCATGAATATTTACGTTATATGAAAATCCATTTAATTAAATTTATACGTGATCTACAAAAGTGTAATACAAAAGATTTTTATGACATTAGTTTTAGCGTTAGACATTATAAAAAATTACAGTCAAGTTGATTTTTTATATTTACACTGAACAAATAGTTTTAAACACAATATACAACTTTAATCAAAGAGGGTGCACCAAGCAGAAAGTTTTGTAGCAGCAAAGAGCTATCTAAAAAGTATCTATGTGAAACATTTTTAGCAATTTTCTTTTTTATGGAGAACCTTAAGCTCGTGTATGCGTTATTCATGTTTTTATCTCATTTTTCAAGTTTCTCTTTTATACCCAACAAGACTATCATGTTTGGAACGTGATCTTATGCTCCCGGGAGCTGCATGCTCCTGTGCGCATACACTTATTTTTTTTTCAAATTTTTTTACAATAGTGTTAATCTATATGTATTTAATATGTGTATAAATTTTTACCATTTTTTGGGTATTTTAGATATTTATTTTTTTATTTTTAAAAATTAGTGGCATTTTAGGTAATTTTAAATTACTAAAATGCCACTGATTTTTAAAAATACGAAATAAATACTTAAAAATCTCGAAAAATGGTAAAATTTGATACATACGTTAAATACACTTAGGTTAACAAGTTCATTAAAATTTTTTGAAAAAAATAGGTGTATGCATCCTGAAGCATGCAGTATGCTCCCGGGAGCATAAGATCAGGTTCCATCATGTTTGGTACCATTTTTGAATGTCAATATTAGTAAAGACAGAAGAGGTTGAAATTAGAAGAGGAAATGAGGTGAAAATATAATAATGTATATTTGGTATAAGAAAAGTAGTATTGAAAATATAAAATTTTTATTAAAAGTTAAAGAATTTGTCTTAAAAAAATAAATACTATGCCATACACATACCATTCAAGTAAGTGAGAACGCTTGGAATACCCAAATTTCATAATTATTGAAGGAGGACTCACTAAGGGCGTGTTTAGTTAGAGGTAAAACTTTTGATGAAAAATTTTTGGAGTAGAAGTTGTCAAATCAATAAAAAATGATGTGATATAATAGGAGTAATGATGAGGAGTATAGAGAATAAAGTTAAAATAGATAGATTAGTTGTATGGGTAGTTGTGTAGAAATGATTGAAAAGTAGGGTAGTTTGTGTAGAAAAATATGAAAAAATAATTAAAAAATAGAATAATCATGGAGAGTGAAAAGTTTTAGATTGAAAAATTTTAGTTAATACTTTTTTATCCTAAACAAACACACCCTAAATTTTCTCATTACTCAAAATCATAGATGATATAATGAGAAAGAAAAAAATATATATATCCTTTTTTTAAGAGTAAATATTCATATACTTGAAATACATATTTCATACGTACGAAATTTTTTAGCGGTCTCTGGGGCATATACCCAAGTGGTGACTTACGATGCTAGCAACGAAGCGGTTCTGAGTTTAAATGTTCTTCCCTATGGTGGGGGTTTGCTCTGTGTGTGAGAGCTTGTAGTCTCCACTAAATAAGTAAATATCAGTAGAGCTCAATCTCCAATAAGTTTAGGTAAGAATTTGTTGTCTTTAGATGAATAAGCCTGATTGTATTATCAAGATGTTAAACTATACAACATAAAAAAAAAAAAAAAAAAATTCTTAACGGGAATTTTTTTTATTTTAGGTAAATATGCACTCTGAACAAGAAGATGCTGATTGCTAAAACAGCAAGAGTTTCTTGTGAAATGCGTTAATTCCAAGCTATTTCGGGCAGAAATCGGAATTTACGGGGGACGGACATGCAAAATCGCAAAAGGTCAAACAGAAATGATCTTGACTGCACGATCGCTCAGGGATTGCGATGTTTGATTAAGGCAGATAAAAAAAAAAAAAAATTCAAACCCATGTTAGCTAGACGAGTGATCCGACCAAACGGGGCCCACCCGATCGTCGGGTCACGCAGCAACGTGGCCTCCACAAGGGTAACATTCATGGGAAGTCAATTGCTGCTCTGCCTGGGTGCCCTTCTCCATACACCGGCTCTAGCCGAAATAATAACCACCCAAATTCTCCAACACAAAAATAATCCCAAAAATTGTAAGGCCAGATTGGCCAACTGAAAAAGAGCTAGCAGCCTCCCTTCGAGTAAAGAGAACAATTACATTGGTGCGTATAAATATTTATTTAGATTTTTTTATATAAAATATTTTATGAAGACTTCGACAGAATTCAATTCCTACAGTCAGAGAATTCCGGGTAACTTACGTCCTGCGTATGGCTGTTTCCAGTTTCCAGAGTAGCAAGGTTTGGTATACGGGTATAGCCGATGGTTTTTTATTTATTTCTACCTTGACAATAAAATAAGCCAATGCCATTAAAGGAGGGGTCGCAAAAAGCAGCGGGTTTTCCGGGTGCAAGGACGAATAAGGAAAAGCTGGCCGTGTGACGCGTGGCAAAGTGGCGGCCGTTGGATGGGGGGAGATGGACCGCGAGGAGGGAAGGGCGGAAGCCCCCACTATAGCGGTGAGAAGATGGATTTCCGCACACAGCTGTAAGAGTGAAGAGAAAGGAGGAGGAGAGAGAGTGAGCGAGTGAAGGAGAAGGGATTTTCTTGGAAAGGGATTTCTGTTGTCTTAAATTGTGGAAGTTGCAGAGGGGAGAAGGGAGGGGAGGAGGGAAGGTGAGTTTAGAGCACGGCGCTGGCATGGCGGCGTTGCAGGCAGGAGCTGTAATTCCGTCGCTTTAATGCTGGCTGCAGGAGGAGCAGGAAGCAGCAGCTGCAGCAGCTGCAGCAGCTACTATTGCAGAGAGAAAAGGAATTGAAGGAGAGACGCTGCCCCAAAAATCCTACGTGTCTGGAAATCGAGCCCCACGCCCACGAGAGCGAGCGGGCGAGAGAGAGAAAGAGAGAAGGAGAAGCCGAAACCGGGCATTTCTAGAAAAGAAAAGAACCCAATAACCCAAATCGAGAAGAAGAAGAAGAGGAGGAGGAGGAGGTATTGAGCTTGCGGGGCTGGCCAGGAATTCCCTGGTTTTCTTGCTATGGATTATTTTCTCCCGCAATTGACAGCAGATGCCTCGGGTGGTTGCGGGAGAAGAGAGAAATGGCAGGGTTCTCACTGAGGGGGAGCAGCGGCAGCGGCAGCGGCAGCGACGAGCACCAGCACCAGCACCAGCACCAGCACCAGCACCAGCACCACCACCACCACCACCACATCCCTCCCGAGAGCTTTTTCCTCTACACCCGGCATGAAGAAGACAAGAGCTTCGAAATATGGCAGCAGCAGCAGTTCCAGCGCCAGCGGCAGGCCTTCTATTCGGCATCGATTCACGGCGTAGGAATTTCAGATGAGTCTGCAACAACCGGGGGTGGAGGTGGAGGTGGAGTGTCGTCGTCGTCTTCGACGAAGATGATGATGATGAGAGGCGGAGGCGGCGTCAGCGGCGGGGGAGGCGGAGGGGGAGGAGGGAGCGGTAGCAGCAGCGGGGGAGCCGGGATGAGCTGCCAGGACTGCGGGAACCAAGCGAAGAAGGACTGCTCTCACATGAGATGCAGGACGTGCTGTAAGAGCCGCGGATTCCAATGCTCCACCCACGTCAAGAGCACTTGGGTCCCCGCCGCACGAAGACGGGAACGCCAACAGCAGCTCGCCGCTGCGATGCAGCAGCAACAACAACCTTCTCAAAGAACTGCTCTTGGATTGCAAGGCGGTGGAGAGCATCCCAAAAGACAGAGAGAGAACCCCACGTCCGCTCGTTTGCCTGCGTCTTCTTCAGGTACATACACTTGCACTAGTCCAACAAAACATATATGCTCAAAAACTCCTGCTAAATTAACACAAAATATAATATTGTAATGGTGCTTGTTTTTTCACTAATTATAACAGGAATGGAATTGTCTGGGCCTTTCCCAGCTGAAGTGAATTCTGCAGCTGTCTTCCGCTGCGTCCGCGTCAGCGGATTAGAGGATCCTGAAGACCAGTTCGCGTATCAAACAGCTGTGAACATCGGTGGCCATGTTTTCAAAGGCATTCTCTACAACCAAGGCCCCGACTCCCATCAATACAGCGGCGCGGGTGGAGGCGGCGAATCCTCCTCCTCTCCCTCCCGGAATCTCCTCCCCGCCGCTCTCCCTTCAGCTCTTCCTTCCACCACGACGGGCGCAGCCGCCACCAGTGCCGCAGCAGCAGCCGCCGCCGCGCAACTGCTGGATCCGTCTTCCTACTACCCGGCTCCCCTCAACGCTTTCATGGCTGGTACGCAATTCTTCCCACACAACCCAAGATCTTAGTGAGTTGATCTTCCGTTCCCACTCTGTCTTCAATTCCCCCACCTCAAAAATCTCTTCCACTTCCAACTAACTTTTTTTTTTTTTTTTTTGCCTGTATGCATTGTCCTTTGTCTTTGGAACCATTTTTCATGTGAACTCGAAGAAGCTGGAATGCAAATGTCCTCATTTTCAAATGATCTCTTCCCGTCCACTTTGATTTGCTTAGGCTGTTTTGTGACTTTGGTCTATCGTTCCTTTTTTCATGAAAACCTTATTTTATTGCCAGACTGCGAATCTCGATCTCGGGCTGGATTGACCTTGTGCTTTTCTTTATTGGGTGTGGCTTCGAATGTGCTTTCTCTTGCTTTGCTGTTCATCTTTCTCTAGTTAGGGGAGAGACGAGATTGGATGGATTTCGTGTTCGGCTGGGAAAAAGGAAAAAGGGAATTTTTGGGAAGTTCGTATTTTGGTTTTTTATTGGGGTGTGGCTGCTGGTTAGAAGACATGCAAAAGTCTTCCATGCATGGCGCTCTTTCTCGGGTCCAACATCTTCCTCAAACCAAGCACGCAATCGCGCGCCCCTCACTGCACACACTCCTCTCTCTCTCTCTCACATGTATGCGTATGCAAATGCTATTAATCACGGCACGGCACGGCACAGCACAGCTAGCGTTGTTAGGCCAATGCATGTTCTGATTCTTCCTACGTAGATATTCGGAATGCATGAGTATGATTTGATTTTTACGTGTATATTCTCTTTCCGTTGTGAAGAAGAACGCAACAACGTTTTCTTTTCCCTCTCTCTCTCTCTCTCTCTCTGCCCGCATGGATGCATCACGACCAACGTATGCTTTTGCTCCACTTTTGTTGTGGGTAATTGGAATTTTTAGGAACAGCCCCCTCTGTCCCAACATTGACTTCTTTCATGCGAAACATGGGATTATTTCCCATAAAGCTTATGCACGGATACATTAAACTGAACCCTAAAAAAAAACTGCTAGATCATGCACCTCTTTTTTTAAATCTTTACAAAAGGCAATACGCGTGGAAAGGCAAGTGGTAATTTTTCCAAAAGTAGAACGGAAAAAGGTCGGTCTGATCAGTAAAAATTTCGGGTGGTGAGCTATATTGGAGGAACACACAAGTAGATATGGGCATATTCCCGCCTCTGATTTTCATGCGTTTTGTCCGATTTTTGGCAGTAGCGTTTTGCATGTTCACATCTTGTACGTACGTGTTGGGGGGATGGGGTTCCCGCTGTCTGTCGGTTTGCATGCTTACGTGTGTTTGTGGGCTGTGAAGCATATGGTAGGTGGGTTGGTTGAAGGTCAAAAGAAAATGGTGTATTGAATGCTGCTCCCGTTATTTTTGACTGAATACCATCGAAAGCTGGCTAGCTACACGGCATTTCTCTTTCATTACAATGCATGCTTTGATGATATGTTTGGTGATAGAAGGAAATGTTCCTCCCGTTTGATTCACATTGCTGATGATGCGTAAAACACCTTTAACTCACATGTTTTTCCGTGGCCGATAATGAATAATAGTAAAAGACAGCAGCTAGACTCTCATATAGTCAATAATGAAAGCTAAGGGTTCTCCCACTCTCTCTCACATGCATCACAGAAGAGCAAATGGAAAAGAATAAAAGGTCATGTAGAATACGTAGTTGAATATGATTGTAGAATGCGTAGTTGAATATGATTATGGGCTGTTCTAGTAAACAGCAGGAAATTAGGTGAATGAATGTCTATTCTCTATCTGTATGTTGATGCATGTGTTCAGACAAATGGCATAGCAGCTAGCCAGGATGCACTTGAACACTGGAAAGCTCTCTTAATCATGTAAAGGAAGTTATATGTGTCATGGAGTAACTCTGGTAGGGCTGAACTGCTTCAGATTGGCCGCTTGCGATTGAAATATGAGATAACGTAGTTATGAGCAAAGACGAATATATCTCATATCGGGGACAGGAATATCGGTGTGTATGTTTTCGTTGTTCTTTCTTGAAAATTTTACATCATGGAAATGGTGAAAATAGGGTTAGTTAAAATTTAACATAATCAAATTATTTGGATAAGAAAGTAATATATAAGTACTCTAAGAAATGTATTAGACAATGTGAATAAATGAGTTAAAATGAATAAGAAGTAATATTGAAAGTACAAAAAAGATGGAAAAAAGAAAATTATTAAGATAATTATATGGCTGATTTATCGCTTAAAATCAATAATTGAATTGCACGGAAATCAAAGTCGTAGAAGCCATTAGGCCCTAGCTAAGAAACGATGGCATAAACATCAAAATCCTGCCTTTATTTGCAGTTCATTAGTGTCCTTTGTCAATAAGTTTTTGAATGGTTGGTTAATCGAAAAATAGCATTATGATGGATTACTTGCTTAAATAATACCATATCTGTATACAGATACATTGTTGTGTATCTTGAGTATACTGCTGCAACTATGCTTCCTGTAATCACAAATCTATAAATTTTGGTATTTAAAATTCTATTAGTTTTTGGGATTTAAAATTATGTTAATTGTCTCTCGAATTCGGAAAAGTTGTTCGTGTTGGTCTGTTATTGCCTATTACCTGCAAAATTCTCCAAAAAGTGTCTAGTATACTGGTAAATCTCTTTCTGAGCAGCTGCAGCATCTAGGCTAGTGGGACCAATCATTTGTACCCGAGTGCTCACGGAGATCACAGTGATAGCCCTCTGCTGTTATAAATTCACCTGCAAACGTCACCTCATCCATCTATAAGCCATTTGATGGTCAAAGCAGCAAACATTCTTTATCTGAATTTGGATGCTTAAGATGGATCATTAACACGCGAGGCTATTTTAACCAACTTCATAAAGTCGAATTTTACATGGATAATAGTTTTGAATGAGGTTTGCCCCATTAGTGGGCCTTTAACAAAAATACTCAACTCAATGCCCTTCTTTGTTCCATCTAGTAAATGCGTAAATTCACAATTTAAATTTGAATAAAAACGTTACAAATATTCTGACTAATCCTTTATTTGCTAGAAGTGCAAAAACTTTTTTTTAGGTTAACATATCTTGTAATTGATTTGTGATATTTATTTACATCTATATATCTGCATTACCAGTTATTCTTTTATCTGATCCTTGTTTATATCGTTAGTCTTTCTTTTTTAACTCTTCTTACCTACTTGAATGTCTCCTCAGTGCTCTTCTAGTTTATGCATAATAAATCTTCGAGGCTGTTTAAGTGCTTACACTATGACTCTAGCAATTGCAAAATGCATTGCTTAATTGTGTTGATAGAAGTTACATTAGGGCCAGTATGGCCAGTCTTCATGGTTATAGCTTTCGAATTTTCCGATGTAAATTTTTACATTACACAAGGAAAATGCTTATTAATTTTCTTTATTTTAGCTTAAACGCGTTTTCATTCATAATCAGTAGTGCTGGCCAAATGAGGTTCTCATTGAATCCATGTTTGCACGTTAAAATGCGGAACCAAATTGTTAGATTTCTTCTTTCCTCTTGGTTATCTAGGCTTTCCGTGATTTCCATCAGTTGTTACCCTTCATTGCATTTTGTATTCCAACTTCGCCTCCCTTATTTTCTCTCCATTAATTCATGTCCTAAAATTCGAGATAGGCGACAAAATATTTGTTTCAAAGCCATTGTCAAAACTTATATATAGAAAAAGATATTCAGGTGTAGCTTCGCCGCACCAGAATTGCAGTGTAGTTGCCCCAAAATGGGTCCTACATGATTATAAAATTGTAATCTACTGCATTTATTGTATTTAGATTTATGTATTTTATTACCATAGTAATTTTCATCCTAATTAGTTGTGTATGGACCCAATCTAAAAATGGTACAAATTCAACATGATAAAATGATTTAATACAAATGACAAATTTAAAGTGATTTTTTCAATATGTAAACCATTTACTATAAATTTATATATGGATAAATGATTATATAAAATATCAATACATTTAAGTACCTGTGAGGCCTATTTTTGGCTAAATGTACAATTAATTATGGTGCAGCTGCACTGCACAAGAATATATTTTTTATACATAAAGAGTAATTCAGTTAGTCTGGGCTAAGCAAATATCTCACTTAGCTCACTTAAAAAAATCCATTTACAATAACTTTTTTTGTTTTCTCATACACTTGTTTATCCAAGTGTGTTTAAAATATAAACCAAGTTTTATAATTTTTTGCCATATATATTTTAGATTTTTAAAGATAGGGGTATTTTAAATACATACATACTTATAGATGTTTAAAAAACACTTGGATAAATGAGTGTATAAAGAAAAAACTAAAAACAAAAGTTGTTGTAAATGAGTTTTTTGAGATGGGCTAAGCGAGACATTTGCTTAGCTCGAGCTAACAAGATCATTTCTCTTTCTCTCTCTCTCTCTCTCTCTATATATATATAAATATGTATAGATGAACCACCTTTTAGATTATTCATTAATTTGCTAATCATGACTTAGAATGACTATCTAGCTTTACTACTTTATGGATCTTCCCATAGGGGTGCAACTTAGGTAGGGTATCTACCGACCCAACTCTAAATTGGGTAGGATAAGTTAAAAAAATTTTACCTATTGGTACGGGTGAAGTAGATATCATTACCTAACCCTTTAAATAAGATAAAGGTGAGATACACTTGCTAGATACTCGGGACCGACCCAGATGAGTACCCTTGTTATGTAAATAATTATAAATGTGTATATAAATAAATACATAATAGTTTTTGTCCACTATTATTAATTATTGTTAGTTTGATTGATTCATTTATTTTTTAATAAATTGTATAAAGGTTGTATTTGTAATGACGGATGATCATAACATGAATGCGATGATGATATTAATGTGATTAATGTGATTATTAATATAGATAATGATACTACAAAGAATGTTGAAATAGATGTAAACAATAATAAAATGAAATTAATTATAAAATGTAAAGTCTAAAATCTAAATGAGTATTACTTTATGTTATTTAAAACGAAACAAAATTTCTTTCACATGTGGTTGTTAGTTATTATAGGAACCGATTTCGGGTGTGTTTGTTTCAAATAAAAAAGTGTCAACTAAAACTTTTCGATCTAAAACTTTTCACTCTCCATAATTACTCTATTTTTTAATTATTTTTTCACATTTTTCTACATAAACTACCCTACTTTTCAATCATTTCTACACAACTACCCATACAACTAACCTATCTATTTTAACTTTATTCTCTTTACTCCTCATCATTATTTCTACTATATCATATCACTTTCTGTTGATTTGACAATTTCTACTCCAAAAACTTTTCATCAAAAGTTTTATCTCCAACCAAACACACCTTTCGAACTAAAACCGGAATTGACCTTATGGGTAATGGGTATGATAGGTATGATAGTAACTGACCTTGTAAGCAGGTAGGATAGGGTAAACTTTTTGGAAATAGGATATGTTACTCAAACCAAACCAACCTGAGTTGCATCCCCGTCTTCCCATAGGCCATAACAGGGTGAAATAAGTCAGAATAATTCTGGTCTTCAATGCTTGGCTTTATGCAAACTTACCATCTTCTGATCAGCTTTAGATTTTCATAGATATTGCACTGTTCGGTGTGAAAGTGTAAAACATCAATCATATGGAATCTACACGAACATGTGCTCAAGTGCCATGGACATCCAGTGCACCTGAAAAAGCAATCTATGCTTTTGAAGCGCCTCATGCATCTACAAATGAAAAAGCAATCTATACTTGTCCTATCTTCATAACTGCAATTTAAAGCTAATGATTGGAATTATAACCCGGTAAAGATGGTCAGCTTGTGTTTTAAGCATAGCATTAGAAATATGAAATCAGGAGCTGTCAGGAAACGTAGATGCCGTTAATTTTAGCCATAGTTCATGAAATTCGCTCGCACTATTTTATAGATGCTCTTGTGAAGTTTGTGCAAAATTCTTCTTCTTTTTCCTGTATGTAGGCATGTTGTCTGCTTTAGTTAGGAGATTCTGGCTGTGGGCAAGAAAATCTTTTTTCCCTCATTTTTCCTTTTTGCTTATGCACTTTTTGGCACATTATCTTTTATCAAGAATTCAGTATTTTTAGTGCATATAGAACTAGTAAGATGAACTTAAATTTTTAATATGCAGATTAATTAATATGTAACCTTGCCAATAGGAGTTTTTCTTATTACTCGTCTTGAGCCCAAATAGAAGTGAGAGTTGACACATCAAGTTATTCACTAGTACCATAAAAATTTCCGTCATGTTTTTTCATGAATTTTTAAGTAACGTTACAAGTAGTTACTACTAGGTTGTTCCTTGTAAGCGATGCACCATATGGAGTTCAACTATAGATAGAAATTAACAAGGTTTGCTACATTGTTTCTCAGAAAAATTGACACATTACATCAAAGCTCAAATGTAGTAAGAGACGCATCTCCTTAGAAGCGATGTGCCAAAACAACTAGTGGTGGTGAAAAGTAGGCAAAAATTTTTGCCTTATTTAGACATAGTTGGGAGGAGAAGGAAGTCCGAAAACACAAGATTTACCTTGATATAAAGAAGATAGAAATACAATTATAAAAAAAGAAGATAAAAATAATATCTATTTTCAAAAGTTCAATTATTTGAAGTAAAAGAAGCTCTAAAAAATTTAAAAAATATACCAATTGAGAGATTGTGGGATAAAATTAATAAGTCATATAATATAGTTGCAAAAATGTGTGGCTAAAAAAGACTACGATAAGAAACAAAATATCATGAAAATTAATACAGTTTTATGCCAAAATGATTAACTACTAAAGTTATTTTCTTACTAAATAACTATTTGTGAAACATAGAGAGAAGAAAAAACATATACATGATTGTTGTGGATTATAAAGAGTATGTAATAGGGTTCTAAGAAAATTAAGATGGTAAATGCTAAAAAAAAAATTATCAATAAATATATTAATATTATTAGATATATGTGCGATGGAATTATAACAAATGCGAGGGCTATAAGTGGAGATATTTGTGATTTTTAATTGCAATAGTAGTTTAAAGTTTTTACTTTTTTTTTTTTACTTTGGTTATAGATGAACTTATTAGATATTTAGAAGAAAAGTACTTTAGTGTATATTATTTGCAAATGATAATATGAGTAAATGAAACAAAATGACTAAATTTGAAATCAAACAAGTAGAAAAATACTAAAATCTGATTATTTTAAAATTAGTCAAACAAAAACTAGATAACGAAATGTAACATTAATCATAGAAAACACCTAAATAAGGATCCAATTAAGGTTTTTGATTAAGTAGTGCTGAATGAGTGGTAAGGGAGATTACTATTAAAAATTTTGGAGAAATTGAGTAAGGCATTATGAATAGATTTCAAGAGGGATGGAAGAAGAGTGCTTGAGGAATTTTATTGTGATTGTTGAGTAGTAATTAAAGGAAAAGTATATAATATAGTGATTAGACCAACTGTGCTACGTGGAGAAAATTTTTTGACAATTAAATAACTATATAGAATAAGTGTAAGGGAGAAGAATTTTATGACGAATGAGTGGTAAGACAAGAATATGATACTAAAAATGAGGTAATATGAGATAAATTAAAGGGAAGCCAATAAACAATAAAATAAGGAAAAACTGACTCAGGTGGTTTGGACATATTAAATGAAGGCTTAAGAGGACACTAATTAGGAGAGTTGAATTTATTTAAATAGAAGACAATAAGAGAATGAGATGAAGATCAAATGTTGATAAAAACAATTAAATAAGACATTGAAACCATAATAGTTTATGGTCATAAACTACTCTGATTCCATGCGGCTAACTACACAGGGCAATCATTTAGTTAATTGCTTGGGGGCTGCACATGTACTTTATTAAAAAAAATTTGTTACACTTGCGGGCCCCATCTAGATAGGTGTCTATTAAATTTCTTATAATTTTTAAAGTTATCTAAATGGGTTTTTGAGCATTTTTAATATACATTTCCTATACGGTGGCACATGAGAAATGATTTTTTATTTAAAAATTTCACAAAATCCATCTAAATATTTTAGTCATCTATCTAGGAGGGGGCTTGCAAGTGTGTAAAAAATTAAGAAAATACATGTGAGTGTCAATGTAGAGTATCACACAGTTACCTTCGTGTGGTTAACTGCACGTAATGATTATGCTATAAAAGAATTATGCAATAAAATCCATGTAGTTAACCACGCACGGAAACAATTTGTTAATAAGGAGATTATATAAGGGCCACACTTCTATGAAATCTCCTTGATTTTTAATATCTTGATAGTTGATGAAAAATTTATTTTATCTATTGTATTTAAAATCATTCGTATTATCATAAAAATTCTTTCATTTGTTTAGTATCATCGTATATAGATCCCGCCTATAAATGTGTAAAATCAACGTAATAGAATAATTTAATATTACATATCAATTTTTAATTGACATTTTTCACGTCTAAACCATCTAAAATACCATTATTATGTAAGATAAATTATTTAAAATGTATTATTACATTATAATTTATATGTGAATGGATCTAATTATTTTTCTTAATTTACACACATGATGTCTATTTTGTTATTTAGATGATATTTATTTTTAAGCAAACATTGCCATGCAGGTACTTGTTTGAGATGAAATTTGGTCTCCTAACTAAATAAATAATGTTAAATATGATAATTATATTGGGTTTTGTATTGACACTTGGGCCTCTAATGTAGAGGCTTTGTTGGTGTAATCTACACCATGCATATAATCAGTTAACGCTGCAGTAAATTTTATTAGGCGACATAATTTGTTGCAATCTTATTGCTGATACTTGGTTGCAAATTATTCATTTGAACATTGTCACACGTAAACAGCTCATTCCTAACCTTCTGTTGGGAAGGTATCACACCACCATATTATGGCCAAATGTAGGAAGGCACCTTGTGGAAGCACTCTGGCCACTACATTTTAAACCACAGTCCACTAATCTCTTAGTTTGCTTGCCATCTAATTCTCTAGGCTATCGGCTATCACTTTGATCTTCTCGTGATATATGTAGTGTCTTTCAATTTATATTGGACTTGAGGACAGATGAAACATAAGCTCTTCCATAGGATATTAATATCTCCATCACCCCGCATGTTTAAACCTAAAAGTACTACATACTTTGAAAGAAAATTTTTGAGATTCATTAGCTGAAGGACCGTTTTTATACATTGTCTGAGAACAAACTAGACTAGATAATGGTATAATGATTGGGGGATGTTATGTGACCTGAAAATTTGTTTAGTTTCGCAGGTTTTCCACAAACTATTGGGGTCCGAAATTTGTTGTTGTTAGAGCTGCCAATCACTAAGACAGCTAGTCTAAATTCATAGCTGTAGTGCATCCAGTGCAGGTGTTTAGTGACTAAAATTACAGGGACATGTATTGAACTCTGTTTACAGTACAAATGAACGTTAACCACTATTGTTTTATGCAGAACTTGACCATGAAGTTGAAGAAATGGATTAGAATGTGCATTTATTAGTATCATAGGAGAAATCCTATAATATTATTGACCGATGCATTGGAGCTTTTGGAAGGGAGGTATTCTGATTTTATGGCATGCTCTTTGAGTACAACAATGGAAAACTTCGTTTTATAAATTTGAAAGGGCGTCCGTAAGGTAACTCGTCAAAAACTTATGTTTCATGTGTCCAAACAGTTTAATACTTCTAGGGAATGACAAATTAGGATCGTTGCATCCAGACTTATCAGTTGGAGTAAAGAGTAAGTAAGGCAATAATGACAAACTTACATCATGGAGTTTGAAATTATGGTATCAGTTGTTTCACGGATCAATCTAATAATTGTCCTATCCTCGTTGACAAGAGAGCTTTCATCATGTTCTTATTCTAACTATTCGAGGATGCTTTTGAATGTAGTCGAGGATAAAGATTTGTTGGGTGCTTTTGTTTCAATCAATCATCTACAGGTAGCTGAAAAGGGTATGGAATCAACAATCATTAGGAATAATTTTACAAAATCAATCCAGGGATTAAACATAACTTAATTTTACAGATTCAATCCAGGGATGAAACAGAACTGAAGGTTTATTTCAAAATTAAATTTACAGGAATAGCACTAAAAAAATAAAAGGAAATTTGTGGTAGTGACTTCAGCAAATGCTTCTTGGTGACCTAAGGGCTAAGATTTCCTGTTTAAAATGTATGTCCTATAAATTTTTTACCCTCTATCAATGTAGCATTTCCCAATCCGCTTTAAAGATTGGCTTTCTCGTCACTTCTCTCTTTTATATGCCAGATGATAATGCTTTTCTTTGATTTCGTCTACCCCTGTGCTCACTGTACAAATAATTAACAGTCTTAAACTTCAATATGAATTTCTCCTTCTTGATGGCGACACCATTGGTCTCTGAGAATAATTGATGTTTTCAGTCTCTTTTCGGGTTTTCTGTCATTAGTAGCTGATCAGGTAGTCATGTAATTAGAGGGGAACACATGATCTTGACACATATCACTTTTTTAGGGTTTTCTGTCCTTTCTCCCTTTTCTTTGGTACTCTATTAACTAGAGGAGCACACATGATCTAGTCATTCCATATTTGCATTATCTCTAATTCCAGTTGGGTCCTGATCCTAACCTGAAAGAAGAACTACTAGATATTTGCAGAAAGCAAGACACCATGGTCATCCTAGGGAAATTAAAAATTCCATTGCCTATAAAGCTAGTATTATCCTTTTTCCTCCACTCTTGTTTGGGGCTTGGGGTACTACCTGTGGAAGTTCATCACATGAAACTCCCTTTTATTCTCAGATAATTAATAATCTTTTTTCCCACGGCTCATTGATACTGTTCCGCTTGATTGTCCTAGAAAGTGACCAAGGTGAATCAAGTATGTGCATGTGTAACAGAAAATGAAGAAAGAGAACCTCATTACCTCTGAAAAAAAGCTAGCTAGCTAGCTAGCTGCTAATCCCCACCCACATAACAAACTTTTCAGAATTCTGGTGAATCAAAGTCATTAAATTATCAGCTAAGTTAGATTTTAAACCGTCTGATGATACACAAAAAAAATCTTTACTTAAGATTAAGGCAGAGACAGTGATCAACTCTAGAACCGTACACAACAGCTGTGGTGAATGTGTTTAACTATTTAGAAAGCCATAAGCCTTATCTGGCCTTCCCTTCACCTTTATGTTCATTTGACATGTTATGATGTTGCCCATTTGAAAATTTCTGATTCCCCGTTAGTTGGGACCATCTAATAACATTGATTAATTAGCTTTTATTAGCTTTTGATTTTCTCACAGATTGAAGAACTGAAGTAGAATAGTTATGCTTTTTTGGGATGAAGTAGAACTTCCGTTTGGGATCGTCTGATTTAGTTTATTGTATTTTATTTTTCATGAGGAAACCGTGCCAGATGACAGAAGCTCTATCAATCAGTAGAAACTGAGGGTAGAATCCCGCGGGCACAATTCATTCATTCAACAATAGATTCTTTTGGGTACCATAATATCACTGTAGACGTTTTAATACCGATATGAAAGCTTCTTAAAAACGACTGCAGTGCCAGTGTTTTTTTTTTTTTTTTTAAATGTTAAGAGTAGCTATTTTTAACCATGACAATCCATTTATTTCTATGAAAAGTCCATTTGTTTTCAGTTTATTTATTTTATTCTCAATAATTAGTCTATGCCTCACTGATCTAATTAGTGTTTAGACATTTTGGCAACCAATTCAATTGTTGTTGAATGAAGGGTTTGATGGGCTTATGATGCATGGTTGTTTTTCAGTTGGTGACGCATTTAAAACAGAAACCCTAGTTTGGACAGTCCACTTTCACTATATTTTAAGCATGATCCGGCTCTTAATTAATTAATATAATCAAGTACGCATATTTTTATTGGTCGTGTATCATAAATGGGGGGCAGCTACTAAAAGCTTGTATAACTATTCATTCTCCCAATATGTAGTACAGCCACTCCATAAAGTGAAATTAAAAAGGAGGATACAGTAGTGTCCGTTGCCTGCCTGCTATAATTAATTAGATTTTATACACGACCAGTTGAAAGATCTTCATCCCAATAATCATGCATGTTGTTGGCCGTTAAAATAATTAAAAATTGCAATTTTAATAATAGACTGGATTGCCAGACATGGGCTCCACGTGTACATTTTATGGTACGCTGTTGGACCACCATAATAAAGATTCATCTTCCTCCTTGACGCTAGCCATGGTTGAGGACTTGGATCTGCCAGGCGGCGACCGTCCGGGGGGGAAACTGCTCCCATCCAATTGATCGAATACAGCATACCAACCCCTCACCGTTGATCGTCGCGCCGGATCATTTGTCCAGCTTTTTGAAATGGAGAACATAGATTCTGCGATGGTTCTTCTTGTTGAAATCGTACACACTGCATGCCACGATTCGATGAGAGTCTTCTCATCGCCAACATTGCCTATAATTCCATCAAATCCGATGAGGACTTCCGCTATCGATTCCGAGATTTAGACACCGATTGCCTGCCCCATGGCGATGGGAATGCTAGATGGCACATGGTGCTATCGTTTTAAAAATGTGAAATAAATTATTAAACATATTTAAAAATTATTAAAATTTCGAAATGCGTATAACATATGTTTAACAAAGGGGAATGATTTTGTCACTTGGGCTAATCAAATGTCTTGCTTAGTTTATCTTAAAAAATTTATTTACAACATTTTTTAAAAAAAATTCTTCATAAAAATCTTAAAAAATATGTACACATTCGAAAATAATAAAATTTGACTTTTATGTTAATTATATTTAGATAAACAACTACATGAAGAAAAAATAATAAAAAGTGTTGTAAATGAATTTTGTAAGGTGAACTAAACAAGACATTTGCTTAGCTCAAGTTAATAGGATTACTTATAGACAGAAAATTTTTAAAAAACAAAAAAAAAGGAATTTTGTGGCTAAATGCAATTGATGTCAGCTGTGTCAGGCCGCATATGATTTGGGCTCTTTTATAAATATGCCTGAAAACATCTTTGATGAAAGAGGGGTTATTGAGTGCAGTCAGCATGAGGGGTCTTCTGCATTAGGCTGTGAGACATTTTTTAATTTTTCTGCAAACATGAAAAATTTGGTGTACTTAATTGAAAAATTGAATTTTATTATTTTTTATTACTTTTAAGTTTTTTATTTTTAAACACATTAGTATTTTCATAGTTTTCTGTCTCAAAAAATTACAAAAATGTCACTATATTTAAAAATTAAAAAAAAATACTTTAAAGCATCCAAAAAAAGTAAGACTTGTTTTTTAGATTAAATACACATAAGCTTATATGTTTATAAAAAAAATCAAAAAAAGATTTATAGGGGATCCCATGGCGGGACGCATGGGGTCACCCTCTTGGTGATATCACAATAATCCCATATTTTAATGAACATAACTCAAATCAAATTAACTAGTTCTCTGCTTGTATAAATCCCTCATCTTAAGTATATATTTAACTAAATCATTTGTTACCATTAAATTAAAGCCAAGTCTACCAAGACCATTTTACCTAAGAAAATAATGATATCATTCCCAACATCTTACCTTGTGTATATAAAAGGACGATCATAGTAAATTTTATTTATGTAGCTAAACTTCATTAAATATTGTTTGGTTATAATCGACTATTTAGCTGCAAATACTTGTTTTTTTAGTGGTGACATTTGATTTGATTGCATATAGTCATTTAATATTAAACGTAGCCAAAATAATATTTAATGCACCTATTAAACTTAGGCTGCAAATAGGATATAGGACTTAGCTTCTTTTGGTACCCAACCAACTTAAGATTTGAGTGCAAAAAGATGACCACATGTAAATAAATTTTGTCGACCAAATTATGAAATTATTGGCCAATATAGATTCTTGATTTCTTAAAATTACGATATCAAATTTCGAAGATATGAACTTAAAGTCCGATTCAATCTTTCAATCCATTTGTTATAATTATTCGTAAAATAACAAAGATGATCCCTGATTCTGTGCGGTTGATTGCACGAGGGCTTCACATGTATTTTTTTGTTAAAATTTTTATACACTTATGGGCCTCATCTAGACCTATACATTTTTTTAGAATTTTTAATCTATCTAGACATGCTTTCAGATTTTTTAAAGATAAAAATATGCATTTCTTGTGCGTCAAAAAATCCCAACAACATATTTAGATGGCTTTAAAATTTTTTTTAAAAAAATTGTGTAACACTCATCTAGGTAGGGCCTACAAGTGTATGTGAAAGATTTTGCAAACATATAGGCATATTTGCAAAATTATACTATATGTAGATAAATATATTAAATAGTGTACTAATATTATTAGTAATTAATTTAATCAAATAAGATATAAAAGATAAATACTTATAGAATAAATTGATAAATAATATAGGAATATAATTTTTTACATTTCTCTTATGTATAATATATATCAATTAACAGAAAATAGATGAAAATATCTCAAAACTTTAAATTTTTTAAAATATTTGTTACATTCGATAGAATAATTTGTTGTCTCTTAGATTTTGAAAATTTCTGCCATGAATAATACTAAAAATTAATTTTCTGATTTTTGGGGGAAAGTATATGATAATTTTCTAAAATATTGTTCTTTAAATATTTTTTGAAAATCTAAAATATTTTTGTATGCATTTGCAAGCTGCACCTATATCCTTCGCATCGTGATTTAGAATGTATTCAGTATTTGTTTGAATTTTGAAAGTAGAGAAATTGGGCGTGGGTGGATATTATATATTGTTTATTAACTTTATTACGTAAATGTTTATCTTATCTGTATATTATTTAAAAACTAATTATTGATACTATTATTTATTATTCAATATATCATTTACTATATTAATATTTTAAAAAAAATTGTGACTGTGTCTACAATATTTGCAAGAATTGCAAGCAAATTTCAGTGACCAAAAGGTCATTCCATCATTTTACATAATTTTTTAATGAAAATTTTACATAAAATTTTAGCAAAAAGAGATGAGGCCCTTAACAATATTTGTTAGAACTTATTTGCAAAATACCCCTTCCCCGGCGTTTGAAATCTTCCTGCTCGCGCCTGCTCATGTAAAAGTGAAGAACATTAAGGTTGTACAATTTGACACCAGTTACTGCATAAGCATCCATAATGTTATAGTACTTATTTATTTTATAATGTTCCTCCTTGTTCTTTCATTTCTGCGCGCATTCCTGTTAGGTAAGGTTACTCCTTATTGCATGAGCACCCATAATAATAAGAATTAAATAAACAATTGTAAATTAAATTAAACCCACAAGATAAAGAAAAGATTTATGTGAAAATTTCTTCAACTACGAAAGAAAAACCATGAAAGAAATAAACGGATACGCTGCAAGAAATTTAAAAAAAAAAAAAAAAAAAGATTCACAGTCATTCTCTGAATGCTTGTCACGTATCCTCGTCCAAGACTTATATGTATTATATGCATATATAATGACAGCTTCTCCATCTTTGTAAGTCCATGGCTCCACGACTATATCCATAACCAATATCTCGGTTGCGTATTCAAGGACGATGAATGAGAAATTTGTATGCATTCATTGGACCACAGACGCTACCCACTTCCATTATTGGTAGCACTTTCACATCCAAGAATAGATGGGTGCTCACGTGCGTAACTCATGCACGTAAGTCCAAATCACAAACACAAGCCACTTCCCTGAGACGCACGCACCTTGTCTCCCCTCATCCTCATAGGAAAAATCCACACTCGCCTCTTACCAGGCCAGAGCAGATGGCGTGTGCGACCTTCCAGCCTTTACGTTCATCCACCTCATATCATGGTCACTAGATGGACAGATTGGATTGGATTGCAGGAATACATACACCCTACCAATAAACGAAAATACGCTTGACCATTTTCTATTCTTAGTGATATTCTATTGCCTTAATTTATTGCTGATAACAACATCCGTCGTACGATCGCAGGTCGGCTCCGAATCCGATTTCCATAAAAGGGAAAGAAGCGAACTATCCGGCCTGGCGGGTTGTACGGCTGAATCGATGCCATCGGTGGAAGTGCATTCTACATACATAAACGACGCCTGATCATTTACGACCGGTCAAAAAATATACTTTTTTTTTATTTTTTTTGAAAAATAATTTTATAAACATGTTAATCTAGTTATATTT
>JAXCLR010000081.1:13932846-13973543 GCA_035584095.1 Annona squamosa
TTTATACTCTATATAAATCTAGTTTCATTTCCCTCATATATATTATATTTATTTTATACCATATATAAACATTATTCCTCCATAAGTTCGATTATATAACATAATATTTTTATATTTTTTTTTAAAAAGAATTTGGTTTAGTGGTAATTTCAAAATAAAAAAAATGAAAACTATTTTTAGAACTTGAAATGTTTTATTAAGTTTTTTAACTTAACTACTTCTGTAGGATGTTATCATTTGGTTGTTTCGATAGGATATTAATAGTTAGATGTTTACTCCACTTGAAATAAATTTGTTGTAATTTATTTGACTTAATACTATGATTGGTGATTTTTTTTATTATGATTGACATTATAAAGTTTTTTATAATTAGATATTAATGTTTATATATATGTTTATGATATTAATATTAAATTGCATAATAAAAAAATAATATACTTTTTATTTTCTAAAACAGTTTACTAGTCTACTCTTTTTTTTTGAGAAATGACTATTAGTCTAATTAATATAAAGAGAATGTTTAAATGAGTTTTTTCTTCTTTAAGTTCTTAAATACTCTTGAATTTTTGCTTGAAAATAGAAAAATATCATTTTAAAAAATTTTAAATAAGGTTAGGGTTAGAGTTAGGATTGAAGTTTTAGAAATAAGGTTAGGATTAGGATTCAGGCGAACCCAAGTTTCATGAGCCCGAGTTGCACCTCTATACGCAGATATCACGATAATTTATATATGAATATATGTATGTATGTGAAAATATTCAAGTGCAGACGAACCAAAAAAGGCTTCACATGTATTAAAATTAACATTTACTCCACCTATTTATTTAGAATTATTTATTTTATAGTATAATTTAACTTAAATATTAATTTTAAAGTAATATTTTCAATATCTAGACCATCTAAAGTATGTTATTTATATGGTTAAACGATTGTATGAAATACTTTAACATTTTAATATTATGTGAGGCTCATTTTTGTAGCAGACTATATCATAATTATAGTACAATCCATCTACACAAGATCAGTTCTCTATATAAATTTTTGAGCAAATGTGACCCATGTATATACTTGATTTGGATGAAACTTGATTTTCTAACTAAACAAGTGATATTAAATACAATGAATAGATTAAATTTTGCATTAATTATCAACGTCTTAAAAATTGAAGGAGTTATATAGGATCTATAAAAACTCATTTTCTATGTAACTCATTCATTTCTAATATCTGAATGGTTAGTAAAAATTCACTTTATCTATTGTGTTTAACACCATTTGTAGTATCTTGGAAACCCTCATATTTGTCTAATATTATTATGCATGGGCCCCATTGAAAAATAATGGTTTAATATTAAATACTAATTTTAAAGCTATATTTTTGATTTCTAAACCATTTAAAACATCATTTCTTAATAAATAAATGATCTCGTAAAGTATTATTATATTTTAGTACATGCGTAAATGAATTTAAGCATTTTTCATCATTTACACATGAATATATATTTCAAAAAATGTGACCCACTAACATATTTGCTTATGATGAAACTTGGTCTCTTAGATAAACAAATAATATTAAATACAATAAATTGATGATATTTTTCATCAATGATTAAAATCTTAAAAATTGAAAGGGTTAGATCCATTTATGAATATATCTATCTCTCTATATCTATATATAGTTCCCTCTATTTTAATATTTTGAAGATTTATACAAAATCTAATTCTTTCATTATATTTAGCATCCTTTTTTAGCTAAAAATAATTTTTGTGTAAATCAAATATATGTATGGGTCATAAGTGCTAAAAAATATATATGCATGTATAAATTAGAAAAATTACTTAGATCAATTCACATATATATCATAATATAATAATATTTCATAAAATTATTAATCCGCATAGTAACGATATTTTAGATGAATTAAATGTTGAAAATACTAGTTAAATTTTATTTATAATATTAAATTATATTATTACTTTGATTTTATATATTTATAGATGAGACTACCTACAGTAGCACTAAAAAATAAGAGCATTTTTATAATAATATAAATGATGTTGAATATGATAAATAAAGTGAATTTGTCATTATGAATATATAGAAAAAGGATTTAGCAAAGTCTCATTTCATTCAGATCAAATATGTGCATGGCCACATTTGCGCTGAAATATATATTCATGTATAAATAACAAACAATAATTAAATTAATTTATATGTATTAGAATGTAAGAATCATTTATAGAATCATTTATCCACATAGAAATATATTCTAGATGGTTTAGATTTGAAAATATAATTTTAAAATTGATATTCAACATTAAATCATTTTATCATGTTAATTTTACATATTTATACATGGGAGCCATCTACAATAATATTAGACAAATAAAAGATTTTCTAGAATACTGTAAATGATATTGAATACAATAATGAATTAAATTTTTTTGTCATCAAGCATCAAGGTATTAAAAATGAAAGAAGTTTTATGGAAGAAAATTTTCAGACAAACATTCCGTGCATGTATATACAGAGAGAGAGGCGGTTGGAGCATAATGAGAGAGGAGAGAGATCGAGAGAGCGTTGGGGCAAAATGGGAGAGGTTATGACTTAAGAGAGATTGGTATGGGATGAGAGAGGGTGAAAGAGATTCAGAGGAGATGCGGGGATGGGTTTTTTGAAATTTTGTCTCAATCGAATGTTTGTTACATGAACTAATTTGCAAAACATCTTCAAATTCCATCTCACGGCTCCAATTTATTTTGCCCGATCTGACAGCGCCCAGACAACAGATCATGTCTCGTATATATTGGACGAGTGCATTCGGACACCATAAATACAATTTAGTTTTCTGCAAAATGAGGCGCACTTGATTATAAAATTAACCTAGATCCACCCATTGTATTAAAATTGTTTATTTTAATAGCATGCTAATTTCATCTGAATTAAACATTTGTGCGAGCCCCATTTTTAAGTGACACAAAATCAACATAAGAAAATAATTCAATATAAAAATAATTTTTAAATTTTATTTTGACAACTAAATCATTTAAAATATTTTTTATATAGATAAATAATCGTATAAAATATTATTACATTCCAATAATACAGGCGGCAGACATACTACTGCCCAACATGAGTTCTGATTAGGTTGTATAGTGTGTACCATTATTTGAGGTGACAACCTAGCATATTATGCACGTTGGCCGCAAATAAATTGTCTCGTGAAGTACTCTGTGATAAATGTTTTGAACTTTTGCTTCGCAGATGTGCGGTAATCAGGGGGCAACATAATACATGACAAAAATTATTGCACGGTTGGTACGCGAAAAGATGGTGGTCCAAAAATCCGAAGACAAGCAGGACGAGTACTGTTTGATAGTCAAAGCACTGCATGTTGGGCCCACATATCTCTTGCACAGAATTCAAAAACCATTTTAATATTCTATTTTTTTTTTTTCCTAGATCAATATCTGCATTCATCAAAATTAAGTGATATATGTAGGTTGTAAGCCAAAGTTATAATTAAATATAGTGGACTAACATTTTACATAAATATGCGGGGTAGGTTCAACATTAAGATTTAAGCAAGAGCTGAAACAGTTAAGGTAGGCCTTATTTGCACCATTTCAGGGAAAACTAATAATATATTAATTGTATTCGAAAAAATATATTAATTCGATTTAAAAGTACGTATAGATGAAGCAGAAAATATATTGTTTTGGAGGAAATATAAACCCATTAAATTTCTTATCTTATATGTGACTTACACAAATTAATTTTTGATTGGAACTATTTTAAGTGGTACTACTAAATAAATAATAACGACGAAAATGGATGGAATAGAATAGCTCCCCTAAAACGGTGCAAATAGGGCCAGCGTTATCATTTTTGCTTAATGTTGAACTAGCTTTGAGTGATACACATTAGGGGGTGGGGACAAGAAAAAAGAATGATGTGATAGTCATGGTTTTACGATTTTTTAGTCACACGAATAAATTATATAGTTTTTCCTCACTAACAGTAAGTTCAAATATAAAATCGAACCAACAAATTTAAATGAACGCCGGAACCGGTTATAAGTGAACACTGCCTAAACTTGAAACCCACGGAAAGAAGGGAAATAATTCTAAATGAACGCCGAAATGGTGTCATTGTAAACTCTATATATATTTGGGGCCATGCATAACTTAAATCTCAGTAATTCATCATGCTCGACAAAGCTTACTCGGTAAAAATTCGAAACAAAATCTAGTTGATGTTTGAGCTTACAAATGATACATTTTTCATTTTATTTTTGTTATTTAAAAAGCTGCGATAGAAGCCAACTAATTACTGACACCATAAATTCATTATTGTTGATTCTGCATGTAATTCAGAAGCTTCTTCCCTAGAAATACATTGATTGGGGAACATGCAAGAATAATTAACATGTTAATAGGTTGGCTTTGAATGATTGAGTAGCTCACCAGGAACATACAGATGTATAAGGCAAAAGGTAATTTAAGGTTGCCTTTGAAATCGGCTTGGACCACTCTCCAACAAAGGCCAGTGGCAGGGGCATCGGCAAACAAAGCCTATTTCAAAAACGAGAAGAATAGCCGCCAGAAGTTCTATTCTAGAGGTAACACCCTTGTTGGATATGTGGGAGGACGGGTATTTAACTCTCAGTGAATGCATCCAAGTATTCATTTCTGGGCGGTGTCCAAGTTTAATACAGGTTGATGTTAGTCTCCCTATAGATAGGTGGAAGTTTGTTCCCAATGAATGAGCCAAAATGTAATATCAATGTAATGTTGTGTAATACTAGCCAATAAAAAAGAAAAAAAAAAAAAAGAAAAAGAAAAAGAAAAGAGGAACATCTTTTCAATAAAAAAAAAAAAAAAAAAAAACGAGAAGAATAGTTAAATCCAATGATGGAAGCCATCGATTGGATTTTTTTCAATAGTTCTCTTTTCTTACCTGCCACCTTTGCTTTTTGTTAGTTACCTAAAAGCAGGGACACAAAGGACATGTACACTGTAGTGCAGTAAGCTAGCCCGACCCTCGAAACAGTCCCTCTGAATGCCACACCGAGCAAAGCAGATTAACCTTGTTTAGGTTTATATGCTTAAGTAAACAAGCCTGGAAACAGTTCTTTTTACACAAATCACCCTACCAGAGCTTGAGCTTGCACAGTTTCGACACCCAAATGGGTCCAAAAGGCCGGCTGTAGCCTGTGCATTTGTTAAGTGAAAAAAAAAAAAAAAGCATAGATAAGCGTCATTTATTGGTTTCAACGCAGACGAAGGGCCTATCTTACGCTGCTTTTGGGATGGGAAGCACCGGCGTCTCCATTTGCAGGGGAGTATTTGACTTTGCTTTTGGCTGGATGTAAGGATTTTTCGCTCTAGAAATCAGAGCTTTCCATCCAACGCGCAGCCCTGCTTCGAAATTGGGCAAACAGGCTTACATTGGCAGTTTATGGCCAAGCATTTTCACCAGTCAATTTGAATGTGCACGCTTCTTTAATGTTGGCTACGTGAATCCTATGCACATCCACACATGCCATCATATTGTAAAAAATCAGTCTAAAAAAGTCACCATTGCATGCATTCTCTGCAGGTCGAGTTGATGCATGATCAACCATTTAGTCTACAAAATCCATGTTAATGTAGTGATCCTAGACAGATGAATCGGCTTTTGGTTTGTGGTTGAAAAGCATCAAGTTGAACCAAACTGATTTCCCTACTGAATCAGGGAAAACTGGGGTGTGATTTATGCAATTAGTATCAACCAACAAATCAGCAAATCAGTGTTGAGAAGTCTTTCTTTCTCTCGGTGCTGAGAAGTTATGTACATAATTCCATTCAAAATTGTGGGCTGCTGAGTCCTTGTCTGCAAAGACGTACTCTTCCAGAGTTTGTCTGTGGCAAATCGAGTGGAACCACCCATTTATGAGTTGGGACGTTCCATCCAATGCAAGAACACGGTGAAAATTAACACTGGTTCTGCACCCATTCCAATCAGGGTTCAGATAGTTGCAGGCGAGGGACAATATTCATTGATTGAAGCTCCTGGAAAACAGAAAGGAATCACAATTCAGTTTATTTGCGGGTCTACTGTCAGAACTTGCATTGTCTCAAGTATTTGGCAATGACAAGCTCACCTGAAATAGGAGCTTGCAAGCATATGGCAATTTCATCTTTGAGACATTATCACCGCTTTTGCATGTTGAACAATAGCCTGTCTTAAGCCTATGATGGTAATAGCCTAACAAGCCACATTTCCTGCATACCTGTGTCAGGTTAAACCATGAGTACAATATCAAGTTACTACCCACTAATTAGAGGAGCAGACAAGTTCTAGTAGCACCCAGGAATCCCTGAGTCCAACAACAATGCTGACAGTAAATACGGCAGTGATAATTTTCCTCTTCTATCAACTATTTTTCTAGGCCAATATCAGTGAAAAACATTGTTCTTATTGTAACAACAAAAACTAAAGAGAAACATAGCATCACAAAACTCATTCCAAGAAGTTTTATTAGTTTCCACTGAACATCTATATGACGCTCTATCTATGGTTTGGTTTCAGCTGCTTTGAAAACATAGCAACCCACCAATGGTTTGGAACAAAGGGAGGCATACACAGTAACAGGCACTTGTTGTCCAATGATGAATTCTTTTTTGTTGGTGCTCATAAAAATTCGTTTGAATTGGTAGACAGTTGGGTTCCATAATTCGGTGGTGGACAATGTTCGATAGCAAGAACTAAAGAGGCAAGTTGTAATTTGTGATCAAGAGAGAGCATTTCCTTTCTCGGGCAATGCACATAAAGGGCTCGTTTGAGGGACATAAATTCGATAGAATTAGCTAAAGAGACAAGACGTTATAATTTGTTATTCAAGAGAAACTAGTTGGGAATGCGACTGCACAGAAATGGACTCATTTGAGGAATACATAAATTTCACCAATTCATTAAGGTCAATCAATGAATTGCAAATATTGGGAGCCCAAACAACCAAAATGTAAACTCATTCAAAATGGATAAGAAATTAAATATAAGGATCCCTATTCTACCGCAAGATGGACAAAAGGGAGCACTAAAAATGGTTCACATTCTCCTGCAATGGGATATAGGTAAGAAGTGCCTCAACAGACATACAAATGAAAAATCTAAAAAAAAAAATTTAAATAAAACATCCCTTACCATATACATGCATGAAAAAATAAAGGTAAAGAAATCATAGCTGTCGCCAGGGGCTATAACATTTGGAAGCAGATAATAATACCTGGGCCACAAAAGGGTCACTAGAGATCATTAAGCGCTCAAATATCAACATACTAGCACCATAAGCTATCAAGCAATCACGCTCCATTTCACCTAAACGTAACCCTACAAAGATTTGAAAGCAATCCCATAATAAGTGAAATAGACTTAAGTTACGCTGTTATCCAAATAACCAAAATGAAAATTTTTACACCTCCATCTCGACTTCTTCCTTCAGTTGGTTGTCTTGTTAGCATAACACGGGGTCCACTAGCTCGTGCATGCATCTTATCAAGCACCTAATTCACCGGAAAGATATGCTTGTCAATACAATTAATAGTGACAAACCAGTTTCATTGCTGTGGTCCTTTTTTTTTATGAAACATTGCTTTGGTCTTGAGAAAGTAACAGCGGGACGTATATTAGCTCAAGGGACAATCTTATCCAAGCTCAATAACACAACTAAATATGGGAAAGATATCAGTTCAAGGGACAATCTTATCCAAGACCAATAACTCAACTATATATGAGACAGTCTGGTCCAGTTATGATAAAATTGGATTAAAATAGTGTCAAGAACTCACGCCATTCATCCGATCTCCATGATATGCAATCATTAACCATATCATATGGTGAAAAACTTGGTCTCCCAACATAGAGGAAAAAATGGCAACAGTTATCTTGCCGGGAAAGAGAAAATCATCATGATGAGCTAGGTAGTCCACATCATTCCGATAAAAAAATGTAAAATTCAGGGCCAAGGTTTGAAGATTTTATGCTCATAAGATCCATTAGCCCAAAAACAATCATTCTCGACATCTTGAGTTGTTAAATAATCAAAAAAAAAGGACAGGGAAGGTTGTTGCATGAGTGACAACAGCTAGACAGACAAATGCATTAAGGGAGAGTTAAATAAAATTTAAAATGGGAGGACAAAAGTTCTTATGGTTTGGCAGTCTGCAGCAGAATCCAAGGATTGCACCAGTAAGAAGTATCAGTGCAAGTTGAAAGCTAGAAGGCGAAAGGCCTAGAAAGATATGGGCACATGCAGCAATTAAACATTGGAAGGAGTATTGACTTAAATAAAAATGGGAAAAAATTTTAATATGGTGTATGGGGCCCAGAGGATAATGACGAAGATGAAGACAGAAATCATTGTTGTTGTTGTCATCATCACTGAGAGCCGTTTGTAACCTATGTGGGTCAGTTACATGAATTCTGTTGCAGCATTTTTATTGATTTTGAGTCATACACTTATTAAGACCAAGCACGTATCATCTAACTCATGCCGGTCTCCGTCTCACGTCGCCAAACCACAATTTTACCTTCATATTATTATATATTTTTTGAATTTATTCATTTTCACTTTCATCTTTGCTTATTTTATATCTCATTCATCTCAACATTCTCATATTAGTCTCATCTACAAATGTATAAAATGAACGTAAAGATGATGCTAATATCGATTTTAAAGATGTTTCAATATTTAATCCTTCTAAAATATCATTCACACATAATAAATGATTCTATAAAATAGTCATATTGACATTGTAATACATATGTGAATGGATCTAAGTGTTACGTGAATATGTAATTTTAAACAAATGAGGCTCATGTACATCTTTGATTTGGATGGAAACTTGTTCTAATTAAACACATGATGCTAAATACAATGGATGGAGCGGATTTCCCATCAATCATTAACGTGGGCCAAATTCAGTGTAACATGGTTCCTTAGATGTATGTGTCGTTCTTTAACTTTCTAACTTTCTAACCAATAAAGCAAAATATTGTTTTTGATTCTGAGATATGGAATCCAATTTCATGTAATTTCCACTGATTAGCTTTAACAATATCAAAATTTAAAATAGAACTGCACCTTAAATAAAATCCAAGTCCATGATCACTGGAAACCAAGTTTCTTACCATGTGCTTCAGTTTCTGATAATAGATTGGACCCATGTATATATAGGCTTGGAGTGGACAGCCAGTGATACCTACATAATATTTTCAAAATCAGGTCTAGATAAGGAATTCTAACTGCATAAATAGTTGGATACAAAAAACAATACGTGAAGTGAGATCGGTGCGCGTGCGCACACATACACAGATGGTAGCCATGCACGACAAGCTTCAATAACTAACAGGCTTCATGTTCACACATATAACCAATCAGAAAACTAACTAGTTCTACTAGATTAGATTCCTCCCACTTCGGTTTTAGCAGTTTATGGTTCAGTTCCTCAAATAATGCATAGCATTTTTCATTCATTTGAAATGCTTGCTTGATATAATTTTTTCCATCCATTTGAAATGTTCATAGTAAAATGGTATCGGGATATTTTTAATTTCTTCTAATCATAATATTGAATGATTTACAAAATATATATGACCAGCTTAAACCATCTGTTGACCATTGAACCAAACGGTTCAACCTATTGTTTGATTTCAAGACTTAGTCAGCAAGCCCATGGAGAGAAAAAATCGAACTTTTTACTTTTTATCTAGAAACAACAGATACTTGTACATTCTCAAATCCTTTTGATTTCACCAAGTTCAATTCAACCAGAAAAGTCGTTGCACTAATGGATATGCATGCATAATAATAGCTAATAAGAAAACCTGAATAGATAATATCTTTCCCACTGTAGTTAAAGCCATGCCGCACAAGGGTCTCACTGTCATGACAAAAAAGGAGGAAAGAAAGAAAGGAAGAGACTGTCAGCATATAAACTATGAAAAAGGACTTGCCAGCGACTACTCAACAGAAATGAAGAAAACAAACCTTATCACTTCAACTTTATCAGCATGACCACTTGGTTCTCCAAATGCACTACCATAATGGAATCTTCCACATGATACCCCAGCTTTGCCACCAAGGAGCTCAATCATCTTCCCAATAGTCATCCGACTGATGAATAACAAGTTGAATGTTACTGCTACAGGAATTCTAACCACTGATTACTGAGATTAAAAGAAGATTTATTGGTGTAACATTACAATTTTAAAGTAACTTATATGGGGAGTCCAGAAAATCTCCTTAGTACAGATTCCCCATCTTCCAATTAACCACCAATGCTAAAAGATTCGCTCCACTATGACTGAATATAAAAATCAGACATTTATATGAGAAAGATGCTTTTGAAGGTCTTAATGTTTCATTGCATGCTAATTCAGAATTATTTTAAATTTTTGTGGCCTACAAGAGTTACTGTTTGATGATGTTCATGCCCTTAGCTAATCAGGTAGGGCAAAAAATGATGTCCGGAAGATCCCACGAAAAAGCATGGTGGACAGAAACAACAAGGTTCCACTGTGATTTCAATTGAGCACATCTTACTGAATCAAACACTCCAAATTCTTTCTCCAAGTAGCACCATTTAATAAGACAACAGTCTGTCAATCAATTTTCACACTCAGATTCACAAGCTTAGAAAATGTATGTAGACCATCAATTTAAGTGTTTCTCGCATTAACTGTAACATTAGGAAGCTGCCAATGGAAGTTAAAGGAATTAATAATAGAGTGAGAATCACCATCACCAGATCTACCATCCTGGTTGATAATAAGAAGAAAAGACTTATATACCTTGGAAATCCATGAGGATTCATGATTAAATCGGGGCATATTCCTCGCTCGGAAAAAGGAAAGTCTTCCTGCTGAACAATGGTGCCACACACGCCCTTCTGCCCATGCCTACTGCTGAATTTATCACCTAACTAATCGCACATGCAGCACCCATTAACAAGTTTATACTTTAAAGGATACAAGGCAGTAACCTCTGGCAGTCAGTTACCTCTGGTCTTCGAGTATGACGGATTATAAATTTGAAGCACATATTATTGTCAGAATCTGAGCAAAGTGCAACTCTATCAACTACAGTAGTCTCCCCTTGGACACCTTTGAACTTCTGTGAAGTCCATTTGTACTGGCTGGAAAAACAAACAAGTTGAGCCAGATCTCTATATAAAATTATTTACTCAACCAAGAAAGAGAGAGAACCTGTCTGACAATCCTGCTGGATGACTAAAATCTGCTGTTGTATTGATTGGACTCTGTTTATTTATATAGACATCATGTGGTTTAATTATTTCCCCTGGAGCAGCAATCCCATCATCATCTAGTATCTGCACAAACAATTTGGTCTAAGGCAACAGGATAAACATGAAAGCAAGCACATACAACAAATAAAACCTACAGAAAGAGAAAAAGCAAAATATGCAGAAAGAGAAGTGGAGTTCACGGCAGAAATTCTTTCAACTTTATTCATATAACTTTGTAATGCAAAATATAAATAAATAAATAAATTTCTGTATCATGAAAAAGGTAAAAGCCCAAGAGTCAAGTTCATGGAAAGAGTGGAGAAGGAAAAGGAGAGAGAATCAAAATGAACAGCATGAAATACTCTGAAGAACTGGACAGTTCCTTCGAGTTCAAAGTTTTCAATATCTTTCTTAAACTCATTTTGGAAGAAATGTAAAAGAGGAGAAAATTACCAGTGTAAAAGGGAAGATGGTAATGCCAATAAATAAAAAGTGATATTAGCCATAGAGTCAATAAAAGATGAAATAGATGAGTTTTTGAAAAACAAAGAAGGTAGTAATGCGGATGAGTAGATTTGTTCTGAACTAAAGGTCAAAATAAAAAGAAAGAAAAAATGCTTATCTCTGTTCTTTCGCCAATAATGGGACTTTTATCCTTCTTTTACATCACCCAAAAAATAAATAAACAAATAAACAAAACAACCCATACCCAACCTTTTGTCCATTTGGGAATTGGAAAGGAAGTTGAACAGAGAAGGAATGGGTGATAGGTAATTGCATGTCACATTAACTAGAAAAGGGTGGAGCTTTCACCAGAAATGCATCAATTTCACAGCTTTTCATTTCACAAGAACTACAATCACAAATACTCTATATACACACATATACTCCTAGACAAATTAGTCACTTTTCAAAGGAAATCTCAACCAATAGACTTGTCAATTCAATAATATTAGTGTTCCTCCATGAGATAAAAATTCCCCAAATACGTGCAATTATGAACATAAAATGGTAAAAAAAAAAAAAAAAAAAAGGCAGACAATAACTATCAACATTTGATGCATCTAATCAATCGTCTGTCTCACCTGCATTTTGGGGTCACAATCAGGACCACGCTTGGGCCGGATTACTCTGTCCTGTGTCTTATTTCTGTATTTTTGTACCATTGCAGTCATCCTGTTTCACAAACATCAATGTGGATGAGTGGCAAGCAGATATCCGAGCACATTAAGGTAATGTACAACGGAAAGCAGAAAAATCCCCGGGCACATCACATTGATTCCACAAAAATAATGAACATTCTTCCATTTGAAACTTTGGATGATTGATCTATAAAACCCAGTTCATTCATTATATCCAGTACTGTTTGTTGACATACTGAAAGCAAAGAAAAAATCCAAGCACATCAAGTTGATTCTACAGAGTTGGTGAACATTCTACCATTTGAATCTTTGGATGTTGATCTATAAATCAAGTTCATTCATTATATTTAATACTGTTTGACTGTTTGTTAGGAAAAAAAAATTTGTGGTCCATACGAGTCTCCAAATAATATGAATTTTTAAAAATATTTGCCAACAAACACTACCAAAAATAATTAACGAATTCGATTTTGTGGATTCATCATCCAAGTCTCAAATGAAGCAGTTTCACTACAGCCACAAGGAAAATGTCTGTGAGAAATTTCTCTACCTGATTCTGTCTGTCTTTATTTACTCATGAAAGGGATGTGTGCATGTTGAGTAGGTCTGAGTGTTTATGTACGTGCATGCACCTCTGTGTGTGCACGCACGCATACAGAAATCTATGATTATTCCTGAACCAATTCATCTTGATCAACATCTGTACAACTGATATGCGACTATTCCTGATCCAATTTGCTGTGACCTAGATCTATCCAAGTTGAACCCAAAATCATTTTAAACAAAAAAAAAAAGGTTTCTAACCCATGTCGGAACTCAAGCATCCAACATAGAATAACTTCAGCATTGGTTGGATTCGATTCTAAAACCGATAGGCTCTCCTGGAAAGGCATTGAAAGGATACCATCCAGATACCTTTTCATTACAATACAACGACCAAAGCCGCGATCAAGAGATGATTTGTTCATGACTATTGCATCCTCGATATCATAACCACTATAGCTCATAACTGCAACTGTTGCATTTTGCCCTGCCCCAAGCTTATCATAGCCAACCTGAAAGAATTTTAAAAGCACATAATGTTCAATGATCTTCTGAATAAGCACATAAAAGGTAAGCAAACTTACCAGCTCAATTGTTCGGGTTGTCAGCAAGGGCCTCTGAGGGTAGACTAATAGATAAAGCAAAGTGTCCATTCGGTTCAGCTGCGAAAATGGAAACGCTAGAAGTTTAGCAATCACATCTCCATATCTGTTTCATCTAGTAACCACATTTAGAGCTTCAAGAAAACAAACTGCAACAAAAAAATCATGACAAAAGAACAAAATTTTACATTTTCAAGCTAGATCTCTCAAAAGAACATATAGACTAAAGTGTAGTCACAAACCAAGTGCAAGCACTTGAAAAGCACAAAATTACCGCAAACATCTAATTTGTGTGATTAATCAAACTACTTTACAGTCCAAGATTGTGCAATTATCTTTTTAATGCCAAAGCCTAAAAAATTCAGCAATTTATTCATGATCAACACTGCAGACCACAGACTATCAATGGGCTATTCTAAGTGCATAGTTTGGATTGCCCAGAAATTGACCTGAAAACTGACATTTTTATGTGGACTTGGATTGATAGTTCCTGGATTCCAGGTAATGGAATTCAGGTCCCCCAAACAAAAGTACAATATGGTTTGTTTGGCTTGAGTGGAAACCAAACCAAATAACCTGAACCCAAATCTAATAACTCAAATAATTTAATAATATAGACTATATTATAAGGGTAATTTGCATATATATCCAATTAGTTTGACGCTAATTGCAGATATACCCACGTAGTTTCACGAAAAGCATATTACCCCCACATAGTTTCACCAAAATTGCATATTATCCCCACGCCATTACCTGCCATTAATATCTAACGTGATATTTTGGAAAATGACGAAAATGTCCCATCAATAGTTTCACAAATTGCATATCACCCCCACATAGTTTCACCAAAATTACTTATTACACCCATGAAACTATGTATACCAATGAAGGCATTTTCGTCATTTTTCAAAATATCACATCAGATATTAACAGCAGGTAACGGCATGGGGATAATACACAATTTTAGTAAAACTATGTGGGGGTAATATACATTTCATGAAACTACATTGGTACATTTGCAATTATTGTCAAATTATGTGGGTATATATGCAAATTACCCATATTATAATTAAAATTATAATATTATATCTAATATTAGCTTTGAATATATAATTAAACTATTATATTTTTGAATCAACTATAAATCACTTCTTGTTTAAAATGCTATCAACTCACATCGTCTTATATATTGCTTTTATTTTAACTAGCAAACTCAATTTATTGAATGATTATTGATGATATTATGCAAATAACATTTTCAATGATTAACAGCATTGGATAATATACTTTACCTAATTTCAATAATTAACAAGATTGGAATCCTTTAAATTAACCATTCCAGAACTCCAAACCAAATATCTTAAATTAAATAACTCAAATATTTTAATAATATTTTTGGTTAGGCTACATTATAATTAAAATTATAATATTAAATCTCATAATTATAATATTATATCTCATATTATCTTTGAATAAATAATCAAACTATTATATTTTAGAATCAATTATAAATCACTTCTTGTTTAAAATGCAATCAAACTCATTGTCTTATATATTGCTTTTACTTTAAATAGCAAATTCAATTTATTGAATGATTATCCATGATATTCTGAAAATAATCTTTTTGATGATTAACAACATTGGATAATATACTTTACCTAATTTCAACGATTAACAAGATTAGATAATACTTTAAATTTTTTTAAAAAAATTTGCAGTTATATATTCAATAAATTTGTTAAACAGAAGAATATTTATAAAGTTCATCTAAAGTGGTGTAAAAAATTTATGAAAATTGATAATCTAAAGAACTAACTCAAATATTTACTAATAGTGTTAATCCATTTTAACCTAAAGTTCAACCAAATTTCTGTAAGCTTGGTTGGTTTGGTTTCAAGGTTTTAAAGAATGGGCTATTGTTTAGTTTCGGTAGAGGTTTTAGAGATTGGGAATAGATTCACCTCAAAACCAAAAAGAGTTGCACCCATTGCTATTCAGTCAACACTAATGACCATATCTAGCCACCTACCGTTAAAGAATGATGAGATGGTTAGGGGCATCGATCGGTTGCACTATGCATTTTTCACAATATTGATAATCGTGTGCTGCCCACATAATTTCAAAGAATGAGAGTTTGTTAGGAGCGTTGATCAGTCACAAAAATATTATCAGACTGAAAATCAAAAGAACTACAAATTTCACGTCTCATGTTTCAATTGGATAAACACAATGATAAATGCCATTTGCTATTCAAAACACTGATCTTCATCCCTCAGGAACCTACAACAATGAACAAATTCCTACCTTTCTTTTCTTGATTGCTGAGAGCTTCAGGTTATTGCCTGACACTCTTTGGTCCCTAGGAATGTATAAATTATTGCATACGTTAAGTTCAATTATAGTTCTTTCCATGCATTCCCACCACTTCTTTATTGCATTAGATCTTCATAACTTCCCAGTTCACCACCAAATTTCATAAGATAAATGCCTTGACCATTTCCTAATGCACTTTGCTATTCTTACTTCAAATAATATTATCACCATCTTCTTTGTTGCTGCAGTTCATTTCTTCTGTCAGTTCCTTCAGCGTTCACTTGTCACTGCCACCTATTTTGAATCCTTATCAGATCATTTTCATCAATATACCGATAATATTTACATTGTTGCTTAAGTACTATGATGCTGATCCGCCCATTACAGATTTATCATATTCTTAGTCATGCAATATCCACAAAACTGTAGTAGAACACTAAGAATCTCACCATGTGCACAAGCATAATGCCCATTATCAATTCAATGGGATAAACAGATCAGACACAATTTGATACCTAGCTGCTGCACCAACGCTAGAGGCAACCTGGTTATCTAGCAGAGTAGAACATCTAATTGCTCAAATAAGTACATATTGGAGTAGAAGACAAGATCCATAATAAATATGAGCCAATATTTGTAAAAGACATTGATAGTTTGAAAGTTGAAACATTTATCAAGAACAAAATAGGCAAATAAAATAACTTCCACAAAACGGAAAATATGCTTGCAAGAAACACAGAGTAACTCACACTCTTCAAGAAAGGAACTCTTGAAAAAAGGCAAAGAAAAATGTCACTAACCTGGTTATAAGCAATATTGCCCATGGCTTGTTTACCCATTGCACACTACAAATGAAATATCAGATACTGTAAAATGCAATGTCAAGATAAAAGAAAGGATGCTGCTTAAGGAATAAGAAATATGACAAACCTGATATGTATTTCGTGGTGACTGATTGTGATGAGGGTAAGGAATTAGTCCCGCAATAACTCCTAAGATAGTGAAAGGTTCAATTTCTATGTGTGTCGTTTTAGGACCGGCATCTCCCTCATAAAGAGCAATCTATCAATCAGATGTTTATGCCATGAGTAACATATACAGTACTTGATATCAGAAGCAAAAAGGGAACTAGACAAACCAGAGCATTGTTCTCCTCATTGACATCTAGATATTCAATCAATCCCTCATGTAGAAAATCATCAAAGACACGGACTCCATCCTTCACATAAATTAATAGAAGAAATTACTAGCGCTGCAGAAAAAATCTCATAGATAACGGGTACAATGATAAACCAAAGAAGTTACAAAAGACCAAACAAAACCTGCAATTCCTTCATATGATGTTCTTTCACTCTAGATATGCCTTTGTCAGCAATGACAAGAGGACGACACACACGACCTCCATCTGAAGCTATGTAAACACAGCGCTGCAACACAATTTGTTAGTCAGTGCATTGTCTATTTACATATATTGAGCACAAACGTGCCTGCCTGACTCTGGCATACCAATTTCCATCTCTAAAGCAAATATGCTAGTGCTATACATACAATATCCAAAGAAGTCCAGGCAGATTCGGCACACAAAAAAAGTGAGGGTGGAATGAATTGGGCCATACAACCAAATTTTTTTATCTGGCCAGAATCAGGGCCTTTTTGGCTGTGTTAAGATGGTTAGAAGCATGTTGAGAAGTTAGTTTTTATGTTTGGCTAATTCACAAATATGCTGCAGCTCCTAGAAATCAGGGGAAATTAGGGGAGAATCCACGTCCATGGGAAGCTACTTAATAGTGCTTCCAGGAAACAGGCTGTGCATTCAACAGGAAGGAAGCTAGGCCAAACACGCAATCATTCTACTCTGAAAGTGAGGACCAGATGGACCGACTTATACAAGTAATGACCAAGGTTAGTAGGGAAAAGTTTCTTTACAGGATAAAAAGACAGCAGTTATTTATTCATGAATTCATTCAGACATGTATTCCCAACCAGTGAACTTAGAACCCAGATGTTTGGAGACTAGCAAATAGTAAATTACTGAGGAAATTATTTCATATCAATGAAGCCAGAAATCAAAAGGAAGTTCAGAGAACAAAGAAAAAATGTAAAAAGTAAATGCTACTTAATGCTGAAATATAGTTTGAAAAGGTAAAGCAGAAGATAGTACCTGTTTTTCATTTACAAAGATGCTAACAAATTCCCCAACTCTACCAGCCCTCCGTAATTTCCTCATAGCATTAGTAAAACGCTTTCCAATAAAAAAGAAAAGGGGGAAAAAGACGATAAGTCAGGAACAATTATGGGTGCAATAAAATGATATTAACAAATAATAACAGTGACAAAGCATTCTATACCTGTGGCTGTCGATGTTTGCCGAGAATAAGCCCATTGAATATAACCAGAAAAGAATCTGGCCTGTGAAGCTCTTCCCCAGACAGTAATTCTAAGTCTTCTACTCCTAAATTATAACACTGTCAAATAAATCACAAAGTTTATATCTTGTCAGCAATCTTTAGATAACAGTTCCCAGTGGATTGATTATCTTGACTCAGTATGTATTAATGCATGAACTCATTAATGAAGGGTTCTGCTTTTTGTTACAACCAGAAATCTGGTCAACATTGCACTTAGCCCTAATCATCAGTTCTGGCTATACATGAAGGCCACAAAAATCTGGATGATCTATTCAATGATTATCAGGAATCCAAATTGTTTGCATGTGTAGTAAGATTTTCCAATTACTTGCTGATCATCCTATCTGCATGTAACTGGCAATGGGAAAATTTGATGTTATTGTTGCAGATATCATCATCATCATAAGACACTCTTTCCCACCAACGTGGGGTCAGCCTCGCTTCAGAATCCATTGCAAGAGATGAGGTGAATTTTCTTATGACAACAGCTGCCAGCGTGACATGCTCCTCAACTTCTACCTGGGCTTAGGGCCGACAGAAAGAGCATCCACTCCCATCGGCAGTTTTTCATCATTGCAGATATAGGATATGAAAATTTTAATGACAAAATCGCCCAGAACAGTGACGCAAGACAAACCAGAGTAATTAATGGACCCTCCTCTTCATCAGTTGTAACATGGGTCATCAGAGCTAGGTTTTTCACCAATCCACATGCTTCACCTTCAGGAGTATCACAGGGGCAAAGCATTCCCCACTGTTTCAAAAGAGAGCACCATTAATGATTTCATGAGAACTGCATTTCATAAATGGAAAAATAATTACATGGTAATTTTAGAAAGACTAAAAAAACTTTAAAACAAATAAAGCTGACACAAATATGAGAGCCGCCTCCTTTACCTGGCTTGGTTGCAAAGCTCGTGGTCCGCTTACTTTCCTTGATTTCTCAAACTGAGGCATGATTCTTGTCATGTGACCCACAGCTGCAATAAATGATAGTCTGCAAACCACCTGTAAAAAGGTTTTTTTTCCCCAAAAAAAAAACATTACTCTACTCATCCATGAGCAGTAGATAGAGATCAGGATAAGTGAGAGGGTAGAGATCTAAACCTGAGTCATTCCTTTCCTCGACATCTTAAAACGTTTGACCTCCCAATTACCAGAAGATAATGCCCTCTCTAGGCCGTGAGTAATAAAATTTTGCTTGAGGCACTGTTATGACAAGATTAAGGATTTCTATTAAAAAAAGCATGTGGAGAAGTTAAGTTAGAGATCAGCCCAAGAAAAGATAGCCAGCCTACAACAAGGAAATGTTCCATCAAAGAGGATTCAGTTTTGCATGAGCTAATTCTTCCATTTCAAGCTTAAGTAAAACACCAATTGGCATGTCACCCAAAACTAAGAGGGCAAGGTTCAAGACAAAAGAGCTAGGAAAGGGCCGCAAAAGCCCAATCCTGGCCAGTTGCCCATAACAACAATAAATGAAACAAAAATTCAAAAATGAATCCATCAAATGCTAACAAATAGCCAATACATTATCACATATTGTGTAACAGAAGATTTGTGCAACATGACTGTAAACAAGTAGAAGAACAAAAATGCAGTCCAAATTGGAAGAACAATGCAGTAGCACTAAGGCACGGAAGACTGGAAGGTGTCCTCAAAATACCAGTAAACAAACCAGCCTACGTAAGCCGGTTTTCTTTTGAATAAAAGGAAAGCAAACTCACAAGCCACAATATCTATTCTGTATCATAACACCACTGAAGATGCCCTCTCCCGGAATCACAAATGGCAGCAAAACTCCAGCAAAACATTAGCTTCTCCAAAGCAGCTATTCAAGATCCACTAAATGAATTTTCTGTGTAACTAACTAAGATTCCTTCTGTACACACTATGTTCTCAGGGTCCAGAACTGCCTCTCTAGGAATAATTGGCAGAAGTAGAACAAAGCAGAGATAAAACTCTAGCAAAGTAGTAGTTTCTTCAAAGAAGCTATTCAGGATTCACTAAATGGATTTTCTGTTAAGTAATATTCCTTCTTTACACAACAATTACTCAGGATCCACCAGTTCCTTTCTTATCATATTTGTGTATAACTATTTAATATTATTCATTTCACACGTAAGATTAAGAGAGACTGCAAATTATCCATCACATGCCTGGTGAATAACATGCAGTTTTAGACGGTGCAAGCAATTTTATTTGTGAGAGCCACCTATGCACTCCAAATTAAAACATTACTCTGTCATAAATATGCTTAAGGGAGAAGCATGAGGGTATGTTTGGATGGAGAGTGACTAACATGCACTGGTTTCACACCCCTTCAAGTGATGTCAATGTAACTACTCCCAACAACACTTTTTTTAAAAAATAAATAAATAAATAAAAATAAAAATAAAAATCATTAAGGGTCTTTCTGGTATGAGATTTTTAAATTTTGAAAAAACAAAAACACCAAGGGAAAAAATTTGCGGGAAGAATTTTAAGAGAGTGACCGATGTGATGTGATGTGATGTGATGTGATAGGGGAAATAATTAGGAGTAAAGAGAATAGACATAAAAAAATGGAAAGCTGTGAAAAAATTATCAAAATGTAGAGGTAACAACAGGAAAAGGGTAAGCAGGTAATTAAGATGTCAAAGCATATCAAAAAGCGTGTAAAAAGGAATAGGAAAGATTTTTTTTACCTCTTACCAAACGAACCCTAAATATATTTCTAATCAGTATAATTTTTTCATGAAAAACCAGTTTTGCTCCCATTATCTCCTATTGTGTTGATATCAACATGTATTTTGAATATGCCTTTCATTACATTGCCTCTCTAACGCACACCACCCAACAACTCTAAAGTGTACCTCTCACCTGGTTACAACATTGAGATACAGCCAAATACATGTAAACCTACTGACAACCCACAAGGAAATACACTTCAATTGCAAAGCAATTGGTAAAGCCTTTTCTTAAAACCTGCATTGAAGAAATTCAAAAACACGTGCACATGCACAAGTGCACCTGGCCTAAGTCATGCCCATGCATGAACCCCCACACAAGTCAAAACTGTCCAAAAACAAAGGTCAAATCAAAGCTAACAACTTACCTTAGGAAGATCTAGAGGACTAGAACGGCTTAGTTTTCCCAGAGAAATCTCAACATTCCTCTGAGCCTCAGCACACATTGTCTTGAACAAATCCTGCAAAACAAATTTCGAAGAGAAGACAGTAAAAAAAGTGTACAAGCCTTTTTCCACTAGGAAAGAAGTTTCTTGTCATGCAAAGATATTCTATAATTTCAACTTCAGGGAATGCATTTCTTTTCAAATGATAGATAACCATGAGTAGAGAAAATGACATCCTTGACTTTTGAGAGTAAAATATGTTGATAATCCCTAAAAGGACCAGGAAATTGACAAGTTTGCTTGAGAGTAAAAAATGTTAACAATCCCTACAATGACCAGGAAATTGACAATCTCTCTCTCTCAGGAAATTGACAAGTTCGCTTGAGAGTAAAAAATGTTAACAATCCCTACAAGGACCAGGAAATTGACACTCTCTCTCTCTCTCCAAAAATGACTTGACATCTTGACTACTTAACTACCCTACTTTTTTCCATTCTCCCCCTCATATTACAATCATTTTCTCACATAACTAATCTATTTCTTTCCGCTTCACCCATGACATATCACATCACTCTCACACCTTCCAATTTTTTCCTTCCACACTCCCTCCCTACCCACATTACCGCATGGTGCCTTACACTTATATGTCCAATTTAGAAATTTTTTTACCATGAATCATTCGATGAAGGCATGCTATGCATTAGGTTCATGGCCCATCCATCATAAACTGTTTATAGATCACTGTTTCAGACATTCTAACCCATGGACATTGAATTGCCAAATAGAGGGTTTATAGTGAAAGATGGTTCGAACACGGTCCATAGCTTCATGAGTTGCAAATCATATAAAATTTAATTTTTTAGATTTCTTTCATCTTAGGAATTAAAAGTAAATGGACTAGTGAAAAATGATGGATTAAGGGCTTGTCATACACAGTAAAATGGTGGGATCCACCAGATATAATTTATGACCAACATCAAAATAGCATTTGCAGGCATTCTTGCCTCCAGAAAATCTTAACTTGCTAGGTAAAGCAGATTAGGTCTAACAGGTAGATAACGAAGAAGTAAAAATATAATTTCAACAGCTAAATTAATTCAATTAAGATTAAATGATGATTACCATACCATGAACGAAAGCAGTGAAGCGAAAGGTAGTTAACTTTGGTAATGAGAAATTAAAATCTTACATTTAACTAGGCTGGACAAATTGCGATAAAAATTAAATTAAGCATATTAATGTTAATAAGATAAGTAAACATAGAAGCATATGCTTATAGACCCTATAGAATGGAAAGCCTTTTTGACAAAAGAGACCAAAAATGCAGATCCTGATTTGAAACAAAAAGATAAACCCTTTTTCATGCAGCCACAAACAACAACCAAAGTTTAAAATAAGAATATATATATATATATCTTCGAAATGTAAAACTAAGAATGTTTAACTATAAACAACCTCGAAAAGTAGAGAGATCAACTGGCCAGACAGCTCCAAACGTTTGTTTCCTGCATAATCCTGTCATCCAAGAATGGCAAGGAAAGAAGACGATTTGTTGGCGAGTCATTCCATGCATATTTTCAAGTTATATTATAGTATTGCAAAATATTGAAAAGACAAAACAAGAAATACATGAAAAAATAAGGATGTAATCGCATACAGAAAATCATGTTATCAAATAAGCAAATAAAATGAAAGCATCGAGTAGCATGCTTCATAGAAAGAGCCAACGCATTTACCTTATCATCAATGTTGTCCGTATTCAAAGATGCTTCCATCATGCGTCGCAACATTACAGCAACATATATACATTTGGGATGAAAATTACTCTGCTGAACCTGTTAAAACAGTCTTAAAACAACACAAAAATAATGGAGGACACTTCAAAGAATAAAATATATTTAGTTTTCAAGGAAAACTCACTGGAACATTAGCAAGGAACACATTGAGAAGAACACCCATTGCACCCTACAAATTATATGAATAATTTAGGTAAAAATTACAATATTCAAAAGAAATTGCCAAATAGAAGCAGTAAACAGAGAAGGAATAGAACAAAACCCTTTCATTCCGAGCACTTGTAAACGAAGACTTCTTCACCTATAAAGCAAAGCCATAAAACCAATTAGTAGCCATGTAGCATACATGAAAAATAAAGTAGACACACACTCCTTTTTCTTTCCTTTATCTTCCCTTTCCTCTTCTTTTTATTTTTCCCAGATTCAACTCTGTCACTTTTTCTATTTCTCGAAAGTTTTAGCAAAAATCAAATAATGGAGCTGAATGGCCACAATCATTTGTTGATCAAAGCTTATGATTAGCCAGCCACTCAAAAAACATAAACTTCAGAATTGACCAAAATCTATATGGAAGACATGGACCATATCAATTGTCATTATCATTCCAACATTTTATTATGTGGTCCCAAAGAGTAACATCAGGAAAGACAAACACTTCTAAGCTAATGACAATTGGAAGCAGGCTTTGCTCCTTAGCCCTCCATCAGTCAAGGGAAAGGGTTCATTTCGTGCAGGAGTCATCTAGGCAGACTGTATAAGCAACTACCAGTCTACTGCGAGTTCATTATCTGCCATTGCCATTCGATGATGCCCACGACGTCTACCTCAGTTTTCTTAAGGGAAGCACAAGGTCGCCACTGAATAAGGTCTTAAAAAAGGCGACTAAGAGTGTCAAACTCAAGCAACACTCCAAAGGATAATTGAAAGATACAGCAACAGCAACCTGACAAGCACAAATGCTTAAATTATGCAGCTCGAAGAGGCATTAAAGTGCTTATTATTTATTTCAACAGCCCCAATGAGAATCAAAATGTGAAGGAACAACAAGCTGCCAAGCATAAAGACTAAGGTTTCCATAGAAGGCTTATATCCACCTTTCATTCATTTCTAGAATACAGGTTCTTAACTTTGTCGTTCCAGTTGTGACACTATCTCAAAATTCGGGTTGCAACTTGGGCTGGATTGAGCTTGGGGGTGTTGATGGTCATAGTCAACCCATCAACCAGCTCGTCCAACTCATTTATAAATGGTTTAGGTTGAAATTTTTTAATAAAGGGGTAATGATCTGCCAACCCGTTCAATCATTTAATTAAATAAATGGATTAGAATTGAGATTTTATAATCCGCCAATCTGTTTAATAACCCGTTTAACTCATTAAAGTTTTATATATAAATGTAAACCCTTCGTTATTTTCTCTTGCTATGTATTCCTCCCGTCATCTAATTTTCATTTTTCAACTGCCCTAATTCCATTAACCTATTACTGCCTTATTTCCATTTCCCCTGCCAAGATCATCGTCTACCAGAGTTTAGGTCTTCATGTGGTCTATCATACAACCCATTAACAACCCACTACCCGTTTATTAAATACGTTAAAATGAGTTAGCATTGAGATATTTTTACATATGTTAGGATTAGGATTAGGCTACAACTCGTCCAACCCATAGTTCAGAAGAATATCAGTATCAGAAGGCATATCAGTCTCTCTAAAAACAATATGATCTAGCCGTATTGTATCGATATCGGACTATATTGGATCGTAACGAATAGAATTTATTTTTACCATAAAAATATTAAAAAATATGTGAAAAATCAAAAAATAGGGAAATGCAAGAATATATAATTATTTAGGAATTTGCATATATATAGGATGGTATAATGGCCTATTTTCTCCTATAAATAGTTGTCTATGTAAAACAAATAGTATGAATTTTAAATGAAAAAAGAAATCATACACAAGACATGTGAACTCATTAACAATTCAACATACATGATACATAGAAAAATTAAATATGACTAAAGTAAAAAAATATACATAAAATAAATCATAAATCAATTAATTTCAATTCACAAATAAAATATATCTGTGTAAACACAAGATAGAAACCCATCAAAAGTTGATAACTTTTTATTTTTGAGATGTTCAAGTTTACTTCTAGATTTTAAAAAAATTTATAAATTAAAAAGAACCTCAAATTTTGCTTAAATTGCCAAAAAAAAATCAATTATATTACCGTAAACAAATTTGTGTAACTGATAAAAAGTTTTACCTTTCTAGTTTTTCAGAATAATTTTAAAAAATTTTAGATTTCTGAATATTAAAAATATATAAAATAAAATAAAATTTTATCTAGTTGCAAGAAAAGCAATGAATATTAGTGTAAAAATGAGTGTAGAGGAAGGAGAGAGTTTTAGAAATAAAACATGCAAAAGAGTGAAAAAAAAGAATTTTTTTATAATTTTATTCATTTGGCCAATATACCCTTGTATCAGCTGATATGCTCAATTTTTTAAAACTCTAGCCGAAACACCCTCATATCCCATGTTGGACATGATCGATATGGATACGATACAGCCGACACGCCCCATATTGGCCAATATTTGAATTCATAGTCCAACCCGATCTATTAACACCTCTAGTTGATCTTGAACCCAGCCCAACACACCCAAAAAATATAGTTTAGAAACTTCCATTAAAACGCGAACCCAAGAACCCGCTTTGTAAATAAGGTTATGGTTCAAGCAAACATAAGGAATCTGAGCCCAATTTTTCATTTTTTATATCTAATGATATTATATACATAACATCTAAACAATATTTCTTCAAGTTTATATGTTTTCTATTATTTATATTTATGTTTGAATACATGTTTGTCATGTTCAAATTCAATGAACTACATTACTTTCATTTAGATCTATCTTTATATTTATATTATTTACTTTTAAGCTTATTAATTTTCTTCCTTTAATCTTATTTTGAAAAGTTAAATTTTTCTTCTAGAAATATATTGGGCATGTTTGGAAGTAATAAAACTTTTGGATAAAAAGTTTTTAGAGTAAAACTTTTTTATTGGAAGAAAATTATGTGATATAATAGGGGTAATGATGAGTAAAGAGAATAAAATTAAAATAGACAGGTTAGTTGTATGAATAGTTATATAGAAATGATTAAAAAGTAGATTGTTTGTATAGAAATGAAGAATATGAAGAAATAATTAAAACATAGAATAGTTATAGAGATTGAAAAGTTTTTATTTGAAAATTTTTTGAGATATACAAACATGCCCTATATATTACTATATTTTTGAAAAAAATACTGAGGCTATGTATTATTATTTTTGCTCACATAATTTGTTGTTGTATATTTATATGAGATCCTAAACTTGAAATCTTAAATCAAACGGACATTTATTGACTCAAATTCCAACCCAAAACTCAACCAGAACCTGATTTTCAAAATAGGTTTAAGGTTTAAGTCTTATAAATAGGGTTGAGGTTAAGGCTAAGACTAAGGTTAGGGTTTAAGTTTTATAACAAGGGTTAAGGCAAAACCAAGTTACAACCCTACTCAAAATGACAGCCAAATAATAAGGTTGTTCTGTTGGGTGGGTGAACAACATGTACCTTCAATTCAAGATACTCTAAGGCTTGCTCTTGTGTATACACCCTCTCGGATGCACATTCCTGAGTTATTAACAGATACACAACCACCAAATCAAAAAATTGTAAGCTTCTAGTATTCAAAAGGAATTCAAAACCATTCACATCTCATATTCTTTTCCTAACCACAAACAAGGTAGAAACATGAACTTCTAAATCAACCAACCGGAGTCACCGAAAGACCATCAAAATTGCCAAAAAATGTGGCAATGCAAAGTAAAATGACCAGTAAAGAAGTAAAATGTTAAAGACACCCACGAGTTGCCCCATTACCAAAGGAAGTTTGACTCAAATCAACAAGGTAATAGGCTTCAGTCTGCCTAACTAACAAGGATGTCCATGATGGTTATTGCATTTGCTAGAGCTAGCAAAAGTTTCATCATATCCCATGGGTCACTTTTGCGTAGAACATCACATCCAAGCCTAGTTAGATAAGAGATTTGACCATGAATTTGATTAACACTGAAACCACAAGTCACTGTAGCTAGAAGACAACATTCAACCTAGAGAGGAAGCTGAAGCTTTTATCAACTCATCCTATTTTCTGTATGATGGGGAATGGCCTCCCATAGTTGCAGATGTGGCTACATTAAGATTTCAGTGGAGCCTTCTCATTAGGGCCATCATAATAGTTTGACAACAGCCAGAACATAATGTTTAAAAATCATTTGTTTGGTTAAGAGCACAAAAATCATTCCACGGAATCACTCTTTGCTTGTGACCTACATAAGCCTCTAGTTGTTCTTTTATTCATACTTTAACAAAGATAAGTAGCAGTAAATTACAGTTGCCTAAAATATCATCGAGCTATTACAGAGGGCTGAAACAAGAAATCTCCCACTGAGATCTTAGCAGAGCCCCCCTCACTGAATCAACATCATTCAGCATTCCCATTTGTCGAGCAAAGAGTTCCTTCCAAGCAAACTGAATCAAAGGGAAGGCTTCAGCAGGGAAAGGAACAGGCTCAAAGAGAAACAACCAAGCTAGTAAAGAATGCCATGGCTGATGACTAGACCACATCAGATTTCCAAGTCAACAATGATTACAATGAAGGTGCTTTATAAGATGAAGTACCAATCTTTGGACTGTTAGGAATCTTTAATAACAACATTAGATAAATCAATCAAAAAAGTTCACAACCATATCTGAATGCAACTTAAAAAATAACGTAAACTATTACTCAAAAATAAAAAGTAAAAATATGAGGCCAATAAATTTTACTTGAATAGATGGAACAAGAAGATCAGTATACTTGGGATCTCTGCCAACCATTTGCACAACCTCTTGATCACTCTCCATCCCCATTGCTTTCATTACCACCATGATAGGAATCTATAAAAGGTAGCTAATATCAACAAAACAACAAAACTTATTGTAATGAAGCTTGAAATAGCCAGCTGTGTGACACAAATACCAGTTTACTAAATGCATTAAGCTGCAAATATATCTTTTTCTTTTCCATAATAATTACTGTCTTGCTTTTCCGCTCATGCGTGCTGCTGGTAACAGATGCTGCTATGCTGTTGGAGAAAAGTCAAATAGAAAGATAATTATCAAATCAATCGATAGAGCAATACTTCAGCACCAGTGTCAGGATACAAATTACAAAATCCATAAAACATGCTTGTAACAAAGGTGTCCAACCAAATTGTTAGCACAATATCACATATAACATGAAATAGAGAAATGAAAACTGACAATGGCACTTCTGCTCATATAGCATTCAACAACAAGCATGATACAATTCAATTACACTTTTCAAGAATGACAGCATCAGTGATTAAATCAGTTTCCCCTTTCGTTTCAGCAATGTGGCAATTTAACCAGAGTTTGGTCGTCACATCAGGTGCTCTTAATGAAGTCCTTACAATTATAATATCGTCAAACATAATTAGTATGAACAACAAACTGTTGACGTGACTTGTAGGTTTGGATTTTCTTCACAGTGTCAAGCACGGAGTGCAGGAGTGGTCAACCAATATCAGGGTTGTGTCTGGATGAACACAGCCACCAAATTAACAGCTTATGGCAGCAACACAAGTACCTTCTATGTAATTTGTTATAAATAAGACATATTCAAGCATTAAAAAGACTTTCAGTGAACAACATTATGTATTTGGCTTAGTAGTGCAATTGCACAGACTCCACCGAAGAAGTTGATGCTTGAAGATACAACCTGAAGCATGACACAACACAGTTCAAAACTAGCTTGGTAAATGGCAGTGCAAAGCTCAACTTCATTCAGAATAATGGAAAACAAAAGGAAGTATGCCCTTGTTTCACATTTTATCTTTTTCCCAGAACGTAGAGATCTGCTGGCAAACTCCAAAAAAATTAATCACTATGATGAATCTAAACTCTAATTTTCATGCATTAATAGTGCAGTTTTTATAACACATTCAACTTATTTAAAGTAGTTTTTCCCTGACCCACAAGATTTGGGAAAAAACTCCTAACTCAATGTTTGCATAACTAAAACTGAAACTTAAAAATCACAATGATGCTGACAACATCATTTGGTTCACCGATGTATCAAAAAATGCATACAGCATTTTAAGGAAATAATGAAAATTGCCTTTTGAACCACTATTGAAGAACTCACCGTCCCTTTTTGTCAGTGTCAATAATTATTCGATTTTTTGATAGCTGTTCTTGAATCAAAACCACCTACAAAAATAATTACCAACAGCACCAATTACAGAAGCTCAACTGACAAACTGAAGTAAAATACACATCCAGCAAGACAACTGATAGACAGCAGAAGAAAAAACAGAACCCACCCCCTCTCCTAAAATAAAAAAGAAAAAGAAAACTCATGCTCAGAAAATATGAAACACAAAAAATACACAATAATATCCATTTTATTAAGAGTGGTGATGTTTTACACCCAGGCGTTTTCAACCACGTCACCCCACCGTCGGATCTTGTGGGATTTTCTACAGCCAATGGATGGAAAACAGGAGATAACACTACAATTAACGCGTAGGAAAAATTAGCAGATACCTCCCCTCTCTCTCTCATATCCGATGAAGGCATGGAGCAGCTCTCTCTCACTCGTTCTCTCACACCCCTTTCTCTCTCTACCGCATGCGCTCCGCTGGTCGCCAGCTGCGCTCGTCCTCTCCTCCGGTGACGACCTCTAACACTGGCCACTCCTCCCTCCCCCATGTCCACCACCAAATCCTTCTTGTTGTCTTTCCCAACTCGACTGACGATCTCGTCAAATCCAAGACATCATCCACCACCTGAAACAGTAGCCTACTGCTCCTTGCAAACTCCCTCAACTTCCCGATCTCTTCTTCCCCACCACCCCCATGACCACAGATCCTTCCAACAGCGTCCCTATTTGTGGCTGTGGATCAAATCTAGATGCTCCAACCCCACATCCTCCTCCCCCTTTGACACCATGTCTACCACTTGCCCTCCCACTAAGCCCTCCCTCCCGATGCTCCTTGCCAGCTCCCCAAATGCTCACAACAGCTCTCCATCGGAGCTTCCTTCATCGTTGTCGCAATGTGCTCAAAGGTTAACACTAGAATGGCGTCTCCAACCAGCTCCGCCACTCTATTTGTGATATCCCACATTGGTTAGGATGAGGGGAGGAGCCTGGGTTATAAGTGGAGGCCGTCAGGTACCTCGGTGAGGCGCCTTTTAGGGAAGGACGGGATGCGCGTGAACCCAGAAGGGCAAAACCATGCGGGCTGAGGCCCAAAGCGAACAATACCTTACTGTTAGGCCCGAGGCGTTACAAATGGTATCAGAGCCGACTCCCGACCTTCGGCCGATGATGTCTAACAGGGACGCTGGAGCCCCAAGGGGGGATGAATGTGATATCTCACATCGGTTAGGATGAGGGAGGGAGCCTGGGCTATAAGTGGAGGCCACCAGGTACCTCAGTGAGGCGCCTTTTGGGGAAGGACGGGATGCGCGTGAACCCCAAGGGGCAAAACTATGCGGGCCAAGGCCCAAAGCAGACAATACCTTACTGTTAGGCCTGGGGCGTTACACTATGGTTGGTGGCTTCCCTCCGCCAAAGGTCGTCGTGCATTAGCAACATGGTGTGCATCATCCCAGTGGCACAAGCTGACAATATGGCCATCAGCTCACAACCAACGACGCAAAACAGAGGTCAGACACGCTTCCCACAAGCAAGGATAGAGTAGCGCATTGAGTCATAGTCAATGGTTCGGAATATCAGCCAATATGGGGGCATATCGGTCATATCATATCCATATCGATCATGTCCGATACGAGGGTGTTTCGGCTAGGGTTTTAAAAAATTGAGCGTATCAGCCGATACGGGGGGGCGTATTAACCAAATGCATAAAATTATTATAAAAAAAAAAAATCTATTTTTTCACTCTTTGGCATATGTTTTCTATTCCAAAACTCGTCCCTTCATCTACACTCATTTTTACACTAACATTCATTGTTTTTCCTTGCAACTAGATAAAAGTTTATTTTATTTCATATATTTTTAATTTTCAAAAATATAAAAATTTTAAAAATTATACTGAAAAACTAAAAGAGAACTTTTCATCAGTTACACAAGTTTGTCTATAGTAATATAATTGATTTTTTCTTGCAATTTAAGTAAAATTTGAGATTATTTTTAATTTATAAAAATTTTTAAAATCTAGAAGTAGACTTGAACACCTCAAAAATAAAAATTATCAACTTTTTATGGGTAATTATCTTGTGTTTATGTAAATATATTTTATTTGTGAATTGTAATTAATTGATTTATAATTTACTTTATATTTTTAACTTTATTTATATTTGATTTTGTTATGTATCATATATGTTAAATTGTTAATGAGTTTACATGTCTTGTCTATGATTTCTTTTTCATCTATTATTTATATTGTATGTTTTCTAATAGACAACTACTCACAAGAGAAAATAGACCGATACATCATGCTATGCATCGCCAAAATGCTATGTAATTATATATTCTTGTGTTTCCCAATTTTCTTATTTTTTTACATATTTTTTCATATTGTTTATGGTAAAAATAAATTCCATCCAATACAACCCAATACAGTCCTATATCAATACAATATGGCCGTATAGTATTTTTTGAGAGTAGACCAATGCGCCATCCAATACCGATATTCCGAACCATGGTCATCGATTTGCTCCACGATGGCGACTAGCGCCTTGTTCACGAAATGAGCCTTTTGGAGCATGTATTTCTTGAAATCAAAGGAGGGTGGGAGGATATGGGAGCATTTTGATGATGTGGGTATCTCTGATTTTCTTTGGCGGAGAGTTCGGGGATGGGCATTGCAGAAATGGAAGATTTAGCAAGGGTACTGCCAGCAAAGATTGAAGATTTGGGTGTGGAACCTTTGCTTCTAAGGTGGTAAAGCATCCCCCATTGGAGGTTGTCAATGTCCATATACAGCGGGTCATCGCGCATCAGCAACATGGTCAGGATCATCTCACCAGCACGAGTCGAGGCATGGCCATGCCCTCATTCCATCCCGCCAACTCACAAGCAACAACTGACAGAGGAAGGTGACTGGAAAATGGCACTGACAGCAGCTGCATGATCCAACCGATGAAAATGATCCAACGAGATAGGACAACCCTTAGGCATGGTCAAAATGCCGAGCGTTACACCCAGCTGTGAAAGATCGCCTCTCTTTTACTCCATTTCGAGCAAATATCAAGCTGCCAAAAAAAAATATTCGCACAAAGTGATGGATCTTACATTATACTAGGCTGTAGGGATTTTTGCATTATCAGATAGTGTCGTGAAGTTAAAATAAATCACTGTACAGCTTCTCTGCCAACGATTTTGTGCTCATAGAATGTATTTATTACCAGTTAGTTACAGATTTGCAGTGTTAAAAAAAAGAATTGAAAGAAATAGCGCACAAGGGGTGACAATATTCTAAAATCTCACTTCTTCTTCAACATCTTCTCATTTTTTTTCTTCTTTCATGGTTCCCATGAGAAAGTGCTCCACAAAAGCAGAAGCCCATGCAAGGATCATAGGTGGTAGTAAACAGTAATGGGTTATTCCTAGCTGGAGATGACAGATAACCTAAATTACCTCCAAACCCAAAAGTTAAATTGATAAAAGACTTATCCTGTTAAGAAAGAGCCAGAGAGGAGCATGAAATCATACTTACAAATAGATGCAATAAAGCAATTGAAGAAATCAGCACGAATCTCATTGTTAGGAGTTCTTCTAAAGTCCAAAGAGCTGATTCAAATCTTATGAGTTCAGAATAACTAAGAATCAGGACACAAAGGATCTATTTGGGATGACAAGAAATTGAGGACGGAATGAGGAATGGGGGATGTAATGCATATGATAGAGGTAAAGTGGTTATAGTTACAAACATCTATATATATTCTGCATTATTTTTCACCCTTAGCATATTGAAAAGATATTAGTTAAGTGGTTTCAAATATAAATCATTGATAATTATATATTTACTGAGACCCTTTATTCATATGTTCTTGGGAAATTTTATTGGATCATTGGGCAATTTTTCAAAATTATCCTGGGTAGGTTTTGATGGGCTGCACGTGTAGAAACTCCTATTGGTCCAGTGGACAACCAGAAAATTTGAACGCCTTCCCAAGCAGAGTCGTCCATGGCATCCTTTTGGCCAAAACCATCATCCTACCAAAATTTCAGCTGGCCAGCTCTCTTCAATTTTCAATCACTAGCAGCTCTCAAATCCACCAGAAAATTCTGAATGGCAAAATCCAACCCTTTCCTTTTCCTGTTTTCTCCATGGATGGCTAAACCCACCTTCAGCAGCAATTTCAAATCCGACCATCCGGGCCATTAATTTGATGACCAGATCCACTGGATCTGGAGGTCTTGCAGTCCATCACGATTTCAACAGCATCTCAGGCAACAGCAGCCTCATCAATTGTAATCAGATGCATCAGTTCGTGTGAGACTTAGAGGACTCCAAATCCATTTCAAAGTCCAACCATCATGAAGTTAATCTGCAAGCAAGCAATCCGTCAGAGCCATCCAAAAGCCTTTCAAGCAATGGCCTGGACCAACTAATGCCATCCATTCGATGGTTTTATGAGTTGCATTATCACAAGCCATGTCCATCCAAATCATCTCAAGCCATGGCATCCAACTATTCTATGATCCATTAATTCTAAGCAACCATGGCTCATTATCTCACTGATTCAAAGCAGCAGCCCGTTGAAATTTTCGGCAATAAAATTAATACGATCTTCACCAACTTTGGGCGATCTTCAATAAATCTCATCCGTCTACTCCAGCAGAATTCCCAGCAATAAAGTTTGGCTGTTCAACATGTGTGATTTAAAGCACCACGTCAGCAAATTCAGCCACCCTTTCCTGGCGAATCTAGCTAGGCAAACCCGCACAATTTTATTTCAGCTATGATTGTGTCAGTCAAGAGAAGCACAGATTGCACTTCAGCCATTCACTTTCGTGCAAAGCACCGCAATTCAAGCAGCGCATGAAATCTGCTTTCTGATGGGTGTTCTCTACAGGCTTTCCACCCTCATAAAAGGGGCTGGAGGGCAAGGCTCCGGATCATCAGTTCAACTCAAGCTTTCAATTTTAAGCTCACAAGTTTGGAGAAATTTTGGAGGAGAGGAGATTTTCTTCATGCAAGTCATCTAGATTTGTTTTCTTTTGCTCTATTAATTTAGATTTTTATTGTCTTTGTTTTTAGTTAAATTTTATTTACAGTTTTTTCCTTGTATTTTAGTTTTAGTTGTCATTTTGTTTTAGATATTTTAATTTAATAAAATTTTCTTTTCCAAATAAGTTAAACTTTCGTTGCTTCTATGTGGATTCAACCCGTCTCACCATTATTCTACGCTATAATTAATAATTAGTTTTAATGTAACTCAGTATAATTTGAGATTGGTGACCATGCATACCTAATGACACACTCATGGTTATACACCAAGTGAGAATAAAGAAAAAAATAGATAGGGTATTTGGAAAGATATGAGAAAATGGTTGAAACTCTAGAAGAAAACGATTAGAATATAAGGGTAAAAATGGAAAAAAAAAAAAAAAAAAAAAAAGGTAGTTGGGGATTAACTTCTGTATTCTCATTCCCCCATTTCCATTCACCTCTAAAAAAGCACACCCCGAGAACAACCTATAGCAAAGTGGAGCCTACTAACTATGGAGGTGCTCAACATCGGATAGATATAACAAAATAAATGGGAAAAAAAAAAGTTTTAACGCAGTGGGAAGCTTAAAAAGGACTCAAGAAGTATAAATATCGCAGACCATTCCTATTCTGCTGGCCCAAGAATCAGAAACAAGAATAGAAGTAAGCTCTTAGATAGTTTTTACTTCCCAAAAGAAAAAAAGAAAATTCCTAGATAGTTTTTAGAACATTGATATAATTTGTACAAGAAAAACCCACTAACAAACAACATAGGCAATAAAAGAGACACATGGCTTATTTTACCTCAACTAGCATTGTGTAAAATAATATAATTACTTTAGCATACAAATAATCTGACTGATCTTGCATTAAATCATTCTTATCAGTGACTTAGAATAATTGACATGGTTATCAGTACAATTCAAGCTGCCTTCAGGAGAAAATAGAATCTTGATGTTGTTTTCAGGAACATTTTTGATGTAGAAAGAGGATGGAATAAATCAGAAAAGAGTAAGATCCTCTCGATGGAATCAGAGAGAAAAGGAATGAATTAAGGAAGATGAAATAGAACTAGAAAACAATAGGGAATTCAAAAATCGTCAACTTACTATAAAACTTAACACAAAGTACTATTTATAGAAAATAGATATGAGGGGGGAAACTAACAACTCAGGATATAAACAAAAACCCAACAATGGGAGAGGTCAAAAGACTCAAAATATATATATAACCTCTAAAAAGTAAAAACCTAGTTTGGGCTTAGAGTTAGAAAGTTTATTGCTTTTAGCAACAAAGAAATGAAGCTGCAAAGGGAAATCCACCTTATTCTTGGGAAGCATTAGCAAATCATAACCTTTTTTTAGTAAAAGAAATGAGGCTTCAAAGATGAATCCACCCTTATTCTTGGGGAGATTGTTGGTACCACAAATCGTTCTTCTCATTGTATCATATTATTTCCATCTTTTGGTTGGAGATAAAAAATCTCTGATTTGAATTTTGGAGAAAAAAGAAAAGTATTCACATCAAAGGGTCATTGGTTTGATATAGACAAGTATTCCATAAATTGTGGTTTTACCTGGGGACGGGATATCCCCAAGAGTGAAAATATCTCTCCCGGCATCACAGCCTATTCTATTCTATTTTCTCTACCAGCTTCTGAAACAGGATCAGATCGGTGAACAGGATGCTTCCCCTCACTTCACTACCTTTCAAGAATCCAGTTCGATACATCATTATAAGAAAAATTTTGCATATGCTGTCTATTGGAACCACATTGAGAAATGGAACAAAAAATTACCTTCTCAGTTCCCTTCACCACAAAATACCCACCTGGATCAAGGGGACACTCACCTGCATAGTTTAAAATCAAGGGAACAAAATTAACAACAGGGAACAAGTATGCATCTGTGTGCCCAGCAAAGGGAGAAGAAAATGTTTCCTCCCCTTTTTTCCCTTTCTTTTAATATGATATTTCTTTTATCAACTACACCTATACCCACAAACTTTACTTTCCTCATCATTACCTATGTGTCCAATTATCAACCCTCTGTTTTCCAACTATCATTCTTATTTACTGCAATTATGCACTCGATGGCCTATGCCATTTTCTTTGAACTCTTTTTTTAAATTCTACTTTGTCCGCTGACTTCCAAGATATAATCATCATGGTGACATCATCTACTTTTTCTACTCATCTTTTGAGATTTTACTTTTTCCCCATTTTCCTTCTCTTTTTCCAATTCTCAAAGTTCATGACTAAGGGTGTGTTTTGAAAGTGATAAAACTTTAGGATGAAAAGTTTTTACCGTAAAAGTTTTTGAAATAGGAGAAAATAATTGATATAATAGGCGTAATGATGATAAGTCAAAAGAATAAAATTAAAATAGATCAATTAGTTTTATGGGTAGTTGCATACTTGTGTAGAAATGATTGAACAATAAGGTAGTTGTATATGAAAATTTGAGGAAATAATTTTTAAAAATGAGATAGTAATGGAGAGTGAAGAGTTTTAGATTGAAAAGTTTTGGTTTTGCTAAACGTACTCTAAAAACATAAGTAACAACAATGGAAAAAATATAATATAAGATAGGTATTAGAAAGGGCAGGTAAGTCTCATAGAACATGGAAGGGGGAAAGAAATGAGTATGGAACTTTTTCTACTCCATTTCCAGGTAACCGGATACATCAAACAACTTTAGTAGAAAAAGAAAGGGACCAAATGTTAGTGATAATCAGTTGCACTTAAACAAAATCCTTCAACAAAATGAATAAACACGATAAAACTGTCAAACTAGTGATTAAGGTAGATACACAACCAAGCCTCGCTAGCTCTGCTTCATCCTTTCCACTTAAAACACATCGGCAACTACGCAACATAATTGGCATTCGTCCAATTGTAAGTCCCTTTTGCTGTGGCATAAAAACAAATAGGCATTCAAAGGCATGTAATTGAAAGGGGTACGTGTTTCACTATTACTTCTTGATCATCTTCCTTACATGTTGATCTTTCTCAGTTCCATTGTTGTATGTTATATCAACCTTTATTGGAGCAGCATATCTACAGCAGAAAAATGGTACAGTCAGATTTCATGTTGCAAAAAATGTAGATATTATCTAAGCAAGGTGTGCAAGGGACAGGTAAGTACAAGTCTTGTAACTTCAAAAAAAAAGTCTATGGTATTTCGGGGCCCCAACATAGCCAAAGAGGCTCTACATCCCTCCCTAATAGGTTCCAACTTGACCATCAAACTGCAGGATCCTGCAGCTAAACCTGATGCTCATAGCACCATAGACCATAATCTATGGAAAAACTAATAAACCAATAACTACAAAAAATTAGTTCTGCGCTTACAGATTTCCATATAAAAGACTAACAGCGATCCCAACTTGTACCTTCCGAACTACCAAAGAACTGAGAAAACAGCAAAAAGAAAGAGAAACCTCCAGATATTGTTGGAAGCACAAAATTACGTTTCCTGATAGAGTAAGATTGACTATCCAGAAGCCGGATAAATGTGTCATGTGTCTTTCAACTAAACAGCCATAAGAATACAAAAGAGGTAATGATAAAAAATTCTCTAAAACCCATCATTCCTCTATAGGCATTAACAGTCCCTACTCCCAACCCGCTCAAATGCTATCGAAATCTATCTTAGGCCTGTTTGAAAGCTAAACAGATGGGCGGTCAAAATTGAAAGACTTTTACACCAATTGGATCAAGTATTTGCCCAAAAAATGGCCCATATGGACATCTAAATCCAGTATAATGTGGAGGTTTGAAGATCCTACAAAAGGACACACTGGTGCTACCTTAATATTTTTCTATCCATTGGTTACCCAATCATTTGTTCAGCCAAATCCCCAATGAAGACAATGTATCAGTTATAGGTTAATCACAACCTGATCAACGAAATTGCATGGTTTTTTGTTTTCTTTGTCAAAGTTCCTAAACACAAGCACTGCTAAATAAAAGAATCAATTCCTTTTTGCATAACATTATTATGAAACAAAAAAGGAAAACATAATGCAATGCAAGGTACCTCAGGAAGCACACTGCACACAACCAGTAACATAATAGAGTGTAGATAGGCTAATCCCTTACAAGAAAAAGGAAAGAATTACAAACTTACGTCATATCAGAAAGGCGGCATTGATGGGGTGTAAGCTTCTCTTCAGAAAATTCCAACATCATAGATGGCTCGCCTACATAAATGTCATTGAACCTGAAGTATATGAAACCATAGAGAATCAATAGAAAATTTTCTTGCCAATGAAATCAAAACAAAATGGACCCATTTCTGGTGGCCATACCTGATGAACAAACCAGGGTAGGAATTAAAAGTTATGCACTCATTCTCTTTCGCATGGATGATCTTCTTTATCTCACAGTTGACAAAATAATTGAACGAATCAATGTGTTGCTTCACCAACCCACGGACCTGCAATGATCGTCTCGACTAAATAACCATTCTCTTACTGTATACATGCTATCGATGTTTAAATATATAATTATAGAAACACGATTAAAAAAAATGCTAGCTGTGTGATCCAGTAGTGTGAAGATTCTAAGAAAAGCAGTGCTAACTTCTCGGTTTCATCAACTTCCCCGTAGAAACAAAATAGAAAAAGCAATATTCCTCGTCTAGCAGTGCGAGTATGCTAACAACAGCATTGGAGAACCCCGCAGTTCATTGAACTCGTTGTAAAAAACACAATAAAAATGTCGGCTTACTGGTCTAGCAGCCTAAGTGTGCTGAGAACAGGATCGAAAAGTGCCACACTTCATCAAATGCATGATTAAAAAAAATTAAAAGCTAGTTATGTTCTACCAGTGCGAGGATGCTGCGAACAGCATAACTAAGTGCCGCACTAAATAAAAATCATACCAGCATTCTGGTCTAGTAGTGTGAGTATGCCGAAAACAGCATTGATGAGTGTCGCACGTTATCAAAAATCATATTATATTAAGATCTGTAGTACTAGGGGGAAAAATGCTCCACGATTTCAAGTGGTGATGCCAAGCTACAAGCAGGGGCGGAGTGGGAGAAAAAGGACCTTGAGAAACTCTGGAAGAAGCTTGAACTTGTCGACGGCCGACTTCACCGGAGCTGAGAGGGATCTCATGGATACGGAGGACGACTTGTTGCTGCAGCAACGGCAGCAGGACACGCAAAAAAAATGGGGGGTGGGGTTGAGAAGGGGAAAAAAAAAAAAAAGCAAAAACAAAACAACAAGGAGGAGGAAACCGAATCTACCCATCGATGTCGGGTTCTAGAACTCCCATGCTTGCTGTTTTGCTCTTTCTCGGGAAGCTGTACTGTGCGTAAATCGCCCGCTATCGCTTCTTTCTCCGTCTATCTCCGAGGCTCCAACCGTTTCCCGGAAGGCCAAAACCCTGCTAAAATCCTGAAACCGGCGTATTTACAAACAGGTCCACCAAATTCGCACTTTTTGACAGTTAGAGCCCATTGCGGTGTTCCTAACTTGCATAAATAGAATAGGGATGCGACGAGGATGTCACGTAACTTTTCATTTTCAAAAATATTTTTCTCGTACTCAGAAAATAATAATTTATTTTTTTATTTTTCATATAATTTTCCTTGATTTTCATGTAACGTTTTTCATTCATAGTACAGACACTTCTGTTTTTTTATCCTCAATCTCATCTCATCCAAATTGCCAAAGAACATTTAAATACTTGAACTATTTTTGCCACGAAATGACTAAACTGCCCTTTTTAACTTCAAAACAAATAGTTTGAATTATGTAAATAAAGTAAATATTCTTTTTTAGCAAAAATTCATTAACATGGCGTACGGAAAGATTTAACTAAGCGATGCAATTCATTTAAGATTTAGATGAATTTATTAAAATAATTATCTTTATGGTTTTACATTAAAAACTTAATGCTATCAAGACTTTGCTGAAGACTAAAAACTGTGTATTTTAAATTTAAAATTGATCAATCTGAATTTAGTCCAAGACTCGGCTGAATTAAATTAGATATTTAAGTCATCGGAAATAAAAATGGTGGATTGAATAAGCTCAAGATTTACGTGAAGAAAAATTATCTATGGATAGAGGATCAGTCGAAAATTACGGGCTCAATCAAGTTTTTTTTTTTTTGATTGGTATATAATTACATGTATCTCAACACATATTATACTTGAAGATCTGAGACATTCTTAC
>JAXCLR010000081.1:13973643-13996933 GCA_035584095.1 Annona squamosa
ACCGAAATCCCGTATGGGATTCGATCCCCCCACCAGCCGCTGCCTCGCCAAACGCGCCGCCGCTGCCGACCAACCGACCTCGGTTGGTAGCTCAATCAAGTTAAAGTTCTACCAAGTGGAGATTTGAATACATATATGTATATAAACGAAAATATAAGGCTATGTAACATTCCTTGTTATGGAAACTCGTTTCTCAAGAAATTTTTTTTAAGAGGATTAGCCATCCTTTTTCTTAAAAAATATTATTTTATTTTTTACATAACTCAGTTTGGTATACACGTGCATAGTGTCAAAGATAGATAGAAATGCAATCACCTCCATCTAATTCTTACTTGAAGAAGCGTATGCATTTAATTAGTTTAATACAAAACCAGACATGTGGTGGACAACTCATAATGACTAAGTCAACTTCACTTCTCATAGCTGTAAGAATCATTGTTCTTACTAGACGATGATGCTCCACTTAAGGGCTACGAACATTGATGAATTTTTTTTAATACAAATTTTAGTTGTTACTAAGATGACATTATAGTATTTATTCCATTTTACTATGATGTAAAAGAGTTTAGCTTTTATCTTTATGGGTGCATCCCTCAAAGGTAATCAAAAATTTGGAGAAGTAACTTCAATTTTGTTGTAATATTATTAGCAACTCTTCAAATTAAGGAATTGACTTTTTACTTAGCCCTTGTTAAAAGTCAATTGCTACAAATATTTAACTTAAACATGAAAAAGATTACATTTTTTTAACGTGAAAAACTAACAGCAAATCACAAGTTTAAGGTCCTACCATCATTAACACTAACTTAATAGTGTGGTGGGAATAGAATTATTTGCACCTCCATATTTGATTTTAATTTCATTATGTTTTCTAATTGTGTTTTGCTTCTATAATATCTCATTTTTATATAATCTTATTTTTGCATCTTAATAATTAATAAAAATTCTATTTTATCTTATTTAGATCATTGTATAAACTTTATTATTTTCTAGCAGTGTTATATATGTACCTCATTTACAAATGTGTAAAATTAATGTAACAAAATATTTTACTGTTATATATTAATTTTATAATTGTATTTTCAACATTTAGATCATCTAAATTGATATTGTGAAAAAAAAAATCTATAAAGTATTTATACATGCTAACGTGTATTTGAATGTATTTAAATATTTTTCATAATTTATATATGAATATTTGTATATATTTTTATACTCATATTTGATTTATATGCAATTTTGTTTTTTAATGAAATAAATAACACTCAATATAATAAAAAGACCGAATTCAAATCAATCATTTTTTTATTAAAACAAATCAATCATTAAAGCAAGAAAAATATATAAAATCATATGAAATTACTTATATAATCGGGTGTTGATCAGGTGCACTTGAGAGCATCGAGGCGCATTGCTCCTGGATTAATGTTCCCAGGTGCATATATCTATTTTTTATTTTTTAAAATTTTTTTACACAGATGTTAATTTAATTGTATTTAATATATTTATCAATTTTTATTAATTTTGGAGATTTTTATATATTTATTTCAAAATTTTAAAAATTAATGGCATTTAAAAAAAATTTAAAAATAAAAAAAATATAAGTGTAAGTGACCAGAGCTTCCCACTTACAGGTGATCAGGACCTTATATAATCTGGTTACATCGAAGTTGATTTGCGCAAAAGTCTACTCTCCAAATAACCTAACTCATTATTTGCAAAAATTTATTTATCAATAGTTGTCCAACATACCATTCTAATTTTACGCGAAGCCAGAGTCAAGACACGAGATCATCAAGAAGGATTTTGTTCTGATCAATTCAAGCTAATGATCAAATTATTCTTCCGAGCACAAAATTCTTAAAAGAAGGTATTCTTATAAAATCCATAATCATAAAAAAAAAGATGTCCAGGAAATAGCAAGGCAAATGAAATAAGTAAATTCGGAAAGGAGTAGCAGTGTTCACACGTTTATGTTATAACACTATTGTATTTATGTCTGCCTTTTCATTCCTCGTTCACATTTCTTTTTGGTGTGTTTGTTTACGCAGACAACTTTTCACGCAAAATTTTGTTAACCAAAAACTTTTTATTTTTTACAATTATCATATTTTAAATAATTTTAAAATCTTTCTATACAACTCTTTTATATTTTAATCATTTTTATACAATATTTATATAAGTAATTTATCAATTATAACTTTATTATCTTCAAAACTCATAATTATTCACATTATATCACACTATTTTCTTACATTTTAAAAACTTTTATGCAAAAAATGGTTCATAAAAAAATTTATTACTTTTCGAAGTTCCAAAGTATGTTTGTTTTCTTATAAATTTTTAATTAAAATTTTTCAATCTAAAACTATTTACTCTCTATAACTACCATATTTGTAATTAATTTACACATTTTTGCATCTAAACTATTATACTTTTTAATCATATATATATAACCACTTATACAACTAACTTATATATTTTAATTTTATTCTATTTGCTTTTCATTATTACCCTTATTATATCATATCATTTTCTCTTAATTTAAAATTTTTTTAGGATTTGTTTGGTCAATAATAAAATTTTTGATGAAATTTTTTTGTGTATAAGTTTAAAATGAAAAAAAATGATGTTATGTGAGATAGGCAATATTAAAAAATAGAATACTTATGGAAATAAAAAACTTTTAAGGTGTGTTTGGCAATATTAAAAAAAATTAAGCTAAAACTTTTAAACTTGAAACTTTTCACCGTTACTTACTATTATACTTTAAATTATTTTTTTTATATTTTTCAATACAATAATTTTACTTTTTAAACATTTATACATAACTATCAACACAACTAACATATTTATCAACACAACTAACATATTTATTTTAATTTTATTTTCTTTACTCCCCATCATTATTCATATTATGGGTGTGTTTGGTAATGAATAAAATTTTTGATGAAAAATTTTGAAGAATAAAAGTTGTTAGATGATGTGATATAATAAGGGTAATGATGAGTAGTAAAAAGGATAAAATTAAAACATATAGGTTAATTGTGTAGAAATGATTGAAAAGTAAGGTAGTTGTGCAAGAAAATGTGAAAAAGTAATTAAAAAATATGATAATTATGGAAAGTAAAAAGTTTTAGATTGAGATGTTTTAACTTGATTTTTTTTTTAATTGCCCAACACACCCTATATCATATCATTTGTTTCAATTCAAAAACTTGTAAATTAATGATGTGTTTGTTTAAAATACAAACATGTCAACTAAAACTTTTCAATTTAAAACTTTTCACTCTCTATAACTACTATATTTTTTAATTATTTTTTCACATTTTCCTATACAAACTACCCTATTTTTCAATCATTGCTACACAACTATCTATACAACTAACCTATCTATTTTAATTTTATTCTCTTTACTTCTCATCATTACTCCTGTTATATCATATCATTTTCTATCAATGTGATAACTTCTACCTTAAAAACTTTTCATCAAAAGTTTTACCCTCAACCAAACACACCTTAAAAAAAAAAATCATCCAATTGTTTTATACTTCCCTGAGACACTCTTGAATTAAAATGTTTTGAAGGGAAAAGTTTTGACAAATATGCTCTTAGTTTAAATATTTTTATTGTAATTAAATACTCTTTTACTAAAAAATTTTTGTTTAAAAGTTTTACTACTTTCAAAAAATGAATGCATGAAGGAATTAAACTGACAGAGTGTGTTTGGCAATTTATAAAAGTTGTCAAGTTAGAACATTGCAATATAAAACTTTTCACTTTCCATAATTACTTTTTTTAATTTTTTTTTACATATTTTTCTATACAACAACTCTACTTTTCAATCATTTCTACACAACTACCAACACAATTAACCTATTTATATTAAATTTATTCTCTTTACTTTTCATCATTACCTCTACAATATTACATCATTTTCTACTGATTTAACAACATTTACATAGGGTGTGTTTGGTTAGGGGTAAAACTTTTGATGAAAAATTTTTAAGATGGAAGTTGTCACTTTGATAGAAAATGATATGATATAATAGGAGTAATGATGAGAAATAAAGAAAATAAAGTTAAAATAGATATGTTAGTGGTATAGATAGTTGTGTAAAAATGATTGAAAAGTAGGGTAGTTTGTATAGGAAAATGTAAAAAAATAATTAAAAAATAGAGTTGTTATGAAGAGTGAAAAGTTTTAGATCGAAAAGTTTTGGTTGACATATTTATATCCCAAACAATTACACCCATCAAAAAAAAATTTTTCATCCAAAGTTTACAGCTTCCGAAACACACCCGTAATTTTCTCCGAAATTTCCAAAATTCCAAAATTCCAGGGGACTGACCCATGAACGAGGAAGTTGCTAGTCCGAGCTGGCGGAGAAAGGATTGGAGGGAAGTTTGCGGCTAGGACAGGCAGGACTTGCGAAAGGACGGAATGGCTTATCAGAAAGCCTCGCCACCCGCACAAAAGTCTCCTCCTACTGTCATCACCAGTCACCATGCTCTCTCTCCTCCCTCCCTCGCTCAATGCCCTCTCCCACGCTTCTCCTGGTACTCTCCCTCTCTCCCTCCCTCTCTCTTCTCTCTCTTGCATTCGTTATTTTACTCATTTTAGTGTTGTCTGAATGGAAAAGAAAGGAAAGCGCTGCCGCACAAGAAATTTCAAGGGCCGCGCTGTTGCTCGGATGTGCCATGGCCACCACAAGCATTGAATTTGGATCCCACTGGGGAGAGGAGGAGATGGTTGATTGGTTCTCTCATTGCAGCTGGTTAGCGACTTCTTCCAGTCGACCTTCAAATTATGATATTGCAGTCCTTAAATCCAACTGTCTAATTCTCAAATTGTAGCTTGATGATTGTTGATCCATTTGATTGGTATGTGAAAAAAATTTTCGAGCTCAGGACTGGACAATTACATATGATTCGATGCTGTGGGCCGATGATTATCGCGACTTTATAATTGATGGTGTCCATCAATGGAAGAAAGAAACATTTACCATTATAGATAATGCATCTGCGTGCAAAAGTCTGCCAAAAATTTTCTGAATGCAAATGCAAATATCCACACAACTTTAGGTTCTGCTTTTTTCGGATTTGAAGATACATGTTTCCATAAGTTGCAGTTTTCCACCTGTTTTGCTTGTTCTTATTTTTCATGGCTTAAATTTTATTATGCTTCAGTGTCTGGCATTTTCATCTCTGACACAGCCGGCACAGTTGTTGCTGTTAGTACAAGTAGAAGAGCTGTAAGTTTTTCACGAAGATTATGAGATTCTGTATTAATTTCTCCTGCTCGTGCTAGTTAAAAAGTATATGCTTTGACTGTTTTTCGCTTGTTTGTTTATTTTTTCTTTGCAGCTTAGAGCATCTAAAATACCCGAGGAGGACTACACCACTCTTCCGAATGGACTGAAGTTAGTAATACACAAATCTTGAAAATTATCTGTATGCCAGAAAAAATTGTCATTTCTTTGCTTCTCTCAATTTAAGTACTTGTATTTCTTCCGCCACTGTGAGTGGCCATGCGTGTCCATTTTCTTATCCCTTTCATGAGTATGCGAACATGTCTGTGTCTCACATCTGTGGAAACATTAGTTGCAGTCTTGACCATTATGAACGGTAATCCTTGTTCTTATTATGTTCTGTAAATCAGGTACTATGACTTGAAAGTTGGGGGTGGGGCTGAAGCTGTTAAGGGATCACGTGTTGCAGTACGGTTGTGTTCTCATTAGCTTATCTTTATGCTTTCAAGTCAACTTCTGAAATAAAGTGCCGATTTGGTGTGTAAAGCTACCACACATTGTGGGGTCGGGGAAAGGCCGTTTATATCCAACCATGGCCTTGTTTTTTACAAAAATGTTTCCTGTGACTCAAACCTACAACCTCAGGTCACCAAGGCAGGAATTCTAACCTTCTGAAATATTTTCCTGGGAAACGTCATTCAACATTTTTTTCATGTTTGTGTAGCTCGCTTCTATGCCTCAGTTGTGCAATTGACTCTAACTTTGTCTCATGATTTTTCTGTTTGGTTCTTCATTTGATGTTTTAGTTGCAAGTGAATTTTTTACTCCATAGATTTTTTATTTTTCTATTTTTCTAAGATATTGATCCTATTCACAATAGAAAACACTTTATGCTTAATTGCCGGTGGTGGAGTTTTGAAAGTTATAAAATGTCTCTTGAAAAGATTAAAAACATCTTAAAAAATATTTTATTTTGAAGCGGTTGCCTGCACTCCATGCTCTGCCACGGTTAATTGCAATGGGGATACTATACTCCCACTGGTGCAGATAGTGGCTGAAAATTTTGTTGATGGCATCAAAGATTCAAAACCAGATTAACTACTCAGAGAAAAAAAGAATCTTTTACTATTGCAGATACAATATTTCTTTCTTACGTTAGCACTTTGCTATCTTTTATAATTAACATAACCATGCTATCTTTTATATTTGTAGGTTCATTATGTAGCAAAATGGAGGGGTGTAACTTTTATGACTAGCAGGCAAGGGATTGGTGTTACTGGAGGAACTGTGAGTGCACATTATCAGTGAATCATTTTCTCTTCGATTCCAGTCATTTTGAAATCGTACATGAGAAATCTTGGGTACTTTCACTTTTTCATTTCATTTGGTATGAAGGAATTGGTAAACTTTTGCTTGATCAGCTACGCAGGTTATTGCTCAATTTGGGATTCTGGATATTAGGTGAAATTTATTCCAGTCCACTGAATAAGATGTCCAATAAAAGAAGTCTTGCCACTAGACATGATTTCTTGCCCATTTTTCTTATCATTGTTATGGCCAGTTAATGCTGGTTAGGATCATCCAGTATAATTTCATTTTCTGCGTGCACTACACAATGTATGTTGAGTCCTGATGGATGGTCAGGCAAGTTATTGCACATGCGACAGAGGTGATCTTGCTAATAATTTTGTCTGCCTTGACTCAATTGATCATCTCAATCATCCATCCGCAGTAGCAATTTCTTTTCTTTGTTTCTTTTCATTTTTGGACTTTTCTGCTGATGTCGCCAATACCATGTTCTGTTTTTAGCATTAAATTCACGTACTTATGCATGTGTGCCTGCAAGCTTATTCTACAGAATTGAGATGGTACATAGCTTCTTCGTTGCTGAATTTTAATGACCCAAAATGATTGTTATTTATCTTGGATAGCAAACTAACCATATTTGATGATACTGGTATACTGGCATTCGCTGCAGCCTTATGGATTTGATGTGGGTCAATCTGAGCGAGGAACTGTCCTTAAAGGACTTGACCTGGGGGTGATGGGCATGCGAGTTGGGGGGCAGGTGAGAAAGATATTCATAATTTCACTGTTATATTTTGATGCTTTTCTATGAGCCTGGTGTTTAGTTTAATTTATAGGTTCAATGATGGATGCAGCACTCGGTCCAATAGAAACTCTGGGGATGAAGAATGTTACTTATACTTGCCAAGTATTATTATGCTACTGACTTCTAAGAGCACTCTAGCTGAAACTTGCTGATTTCTTACTGCTGCTATTTTTGTTCTAACATCTCTCATGTCTATGAAAGTGCCCTAGCCAGCCTTTGCCTTAGCTATGTGCTTGGCATTCTAATTAATCCGTCTGCTTGGTATTTTTCTAGAGATTGCTCATTGTACCTCCGCAGCTAGCATATGGAAGTAAAGGAGTCCAAGAAATTCCTCCGAATGCAACAATTGAGGTATAAAGTCCTTCAGCCATTTTTGTTCAGCTCTGTTTAGGGCATGTAAACAGGTTTCTAATGGTGATGGTATTGTTCATTTTGTTTCTAAACTCCTCTCTTTTTTTATCACTTAAAATATGCAGTTGGATGTTGAGCTACTGTCTATCAAGCAAAATGTATTTGGGTATGTAGCAATGTGCTGGGTTGCATTAGTTATTTTCTGCTTTCGAATTTCCTTGGTGCCTAGTTATTGACAATATAGCATAAAGTGACTTTACTACTGTTTTGGTATCTATTGCAACTATACTATGTTAGGACTGGTGTGAAGATCGTAGAAGGCTGATAGGAAAGATCATCCTGCTCCTGCTGGTGAAGCGTGATTTTGAAGGATTCTGTTTTAAACAAGTGCCTGGAAGGCACTTCTATGGTTTTTTTTTTTTTTTTTAAATCCATAATCATGTTATACCATATTTCTTTTACCCATTTAACAACACATCTAAAAATGTACTTTAAATTGGTCATGTGCACAGCCATGCCTAACACTTGATTTTCGTGATCAAGTTTTGTTATCAAAACACCATGCTTGCATCATCAAGTAGAATGCAATTGATGAACAGCTTTAGCTTACTACAGATGGTGGAAAACGCTGTTGTACTACACACAGCACGCACGGAAAGTGGCAGATGATCATATCATGACATCTTGTCTGGAATGTTCATGTATGAACTATATTTTGGGATGGTTGTGAGATCAGTTGGTCCTGTTTTATTCCTTTCTTTGAACAATTCTTGAGAGTTGAGCGCGCTTCCAAGAATATCAGATACGCATGAATTTGTTAGAACATTGAGATTCGGCCAAACAATAGGAGTATCGAACGAAAGATAGTCTGCATTGCTAGATGGTTCCAGGCCTCTTTCTCAAATTTGGGTTCCCATCAGAGGTAGCTTGAGTCTGTCACAGGAAATGCAGTGAATTTATCAAATTAGTGCGTATCATGGTTCAGATTTGATTCCAAAGTCAATCTCATGGGCCCTTTCACACAGGGAACTGATCTGTTGGTTGGATCGGATTCTATCGCTGGAATGGTCTTTATATCTTGGTGGATTTTGCAAAAGATGAGAATATCCTGAATTTACATGGAAGGAGAGCAAGGACTACAAAAGAGAGGAATCCTTTCGAAAAAAGTAGAGGCTGCTTTTTCCTTTTTTTTTTTTTTCCTCAAAACGGAATGCATGATAACCAAATAAATTCTCTATCAGTTTTTAATCCGCATCCTTTGCATGAAAATATGAAAGCTGAAATGGTCTTTGGGAGGTTCACAAAAACATGGAAATATCCATAATTGGCATGAAAAGAGAGAAGGGATCAACGCAGAAGTAGATAAATAATTAAAGAATAGCAGCCCTTCCAGAGGTGGAGAAGCTTCCTGATCCTTTTACCAAAATGGAATAAACAGTAACCAAATGAATTTTCTATCATCTTTTGGTTGTCCCTATCCATTCAATGGGATCATAAGGAAAATTCATCCATATCAAGCAATGCTTTTCGTTATACGGATTTGAAGAAAATAAAATACAAACATTTGCTTGCTAGCTAGAAGGATTTGTCCAAAATCTTATTATTCCTGTCGCATTGAGCTGTGAACGTACAGTCGTACACCTGGCAATTCAGTTGCAACCCTTTCATATGATATGGGATAAAAGTCCTTTGCTAGAATGGTGTCCGGCTGTGCCGCTGCGCATGCTTAACAAGTTAACATGGGTCCTTAGTTTAATGAGGATCTCTTCTGTATATTTATTATTTTATTTTATTAAGCGTCTGTTTGGGAATGAGGAAGAAATTTGCAGGGTATGGTTCTGAAAAGTAAGAGATTTGCAGGATGTGGCATGGGTAATCATTTGGAGTGAAGAGGATGAGGACAAAGCAGATAAGATCATTGTAGGAAAAAACTTAAATAATGATTAAAAAATTAGGTCGTTAATTAGTTAAAATGTCATATCATATTAAAAGCCGTGAGAAATTGGAAAATTTTTTTCCTACTATCAAACAGACCCATACACCTGCCATTCGTTTTATTTTTATATCAAGAATGGCGCTACCCGTTAATTAAAATCCTCAATATAAGGTTTGCGGAGGAACATTGCGTGTATCTAATCTTCAATTAGCTGCAAAGAGGGGCAGACTGAGGTTTGTGGAGGAACGTTGCATGCTTATAATTCCATCCTCAATTAGTTGCAAAGTGGGGCAACCCTCACCGGTGTGCTGAAGGTTTGCCCTAGACAAAACTTGGATGAGCAGGCCAATTCAAATTTCGTGGAATTGAAATTCAAAGAAGTCATTGGAATCAGTGGATGGATTGCACCAGCATTAGGTATGTGCGTGGGGAGCATCCATTCCTTCCATGATAAGAGCCCCTGGTCCTCTCAAAATTTATCCTTTTTCACTGTTTTCTTTTGCAAATCACAAACAACCCAGTTCTGAAAAAGCCATTTCCTTTAGGAGGAAAAAAAAAAAAAAAAAAGTAGTCGAAAAAGGATTCCGAATCCCACCATCGCCAAAGCATTGGAATCCACCTGTCCTGTAAAAACGCCGAAAGTTTGAAAATATTCTTCGTTCACCGATTTATTGAGAGGCTGATAACACAAATATATAGAATGAGATAAGATTTGGACGAGGAGACATTGTATTGTATTGAAAAATAAAAAATTGTATTAAAAATAAAAAGAAAAGTTATTACACCAGCCCTTCCTGGGGCGTAAGCTCTGGAGACCCGGGCAAGTGGGCAACCAAAGTCAAGAGTCAAGACGCTCTGTCCTTGGCTAGATCTTTCATTTTGTAATCTATGCCTCTAGAACTAGAAGCGTCACAAAATCTCCTGCCAATGCCGCCTATTTTCTGACAAAACCACTCCTCCCACCAACTATATAGACTACTTAGGATATTAAAGGAGGTTCCAAGAACTTCTTTTTTTTTTTTTTTTTTTTTTTTTTTACTGTTCTCTCCTTTGCAAGTTATAAGTTCTCCCTTTTGCAAGGGGACCAATTGCAATCCTTATTTCACATGGCAACTTGGTGATTTTTAGTAAGGTCTAAATTTCTTAGGCTTTTATTTTTACATATATTTTTGTGTCTATTTCGCTATGCGTAATCTATCAAATCGACAATCGTTGACAATTGACTCTTGCTTCTGACCCTCATCAATTGCCAACTTAAAAAACCTTTTTAAGAGTGAAAATGATTACTGTACTTCTATTCCATCCAATAAAAAAGCTAACATTTAGCATTATACTTGGGCAGCACTTGACATTTCTGGTCACAAAATGCTATTTAGTAACATAAATAATTAGTGTTGTTAAAGATTGACTTTTAACAATAATAACACAATGGATATTGTGAAATGTAACTTTTTAGTAGTAAAACTGTCATTAAAAGTATGGCTTTTACTGATAAATTTTAAAATTATCACTAAAATATTTTATGAATGACTTATAGTGATTTTATCGAAGGGACATTCCAATATAAATTAACATATACTGCAACAAGTTTCAGCATCGCTAGAAGTTGAGTTTCTTGTAATAAGCCTAGTGGAAGATGACAAGCTAGCTCCTGTTATCTGTGACTCAATGGCGCCTTTTTATTTATTTACTTATAAATAGGTTCAAAATTTTATAATTTCGGGGATATATTTATATATTTTCTACCGTTAATTTTTGAAATGCAAATATATATATATACACACACACACATAATATAGATGTGCAAAAATTATAGAATCTGAAAAGTAATTACATTTATTTAAGCACATATTTTACAATAAGATAAATAAAAATGCAACTATATGTGTACGCTAACAAGTGTTTGGCCAACAATATTATTACCAATTTTCTTAAACGGGCATGCTAGTAAGGCATTCAAATTTTAAGTTCATTATGCTTGATGAAAATCTAATTTATTTATGATATTTAATATTATTTGTTTTATAAAAGACCAACATTCGTCAAAATCAAGTACATGTATCGGCTATATTTGCTTAAAAATAATTATATACATATGTTAATTGGAAAAAATAGTTAGATACATCTATATAAATTAGAATATAATAATATTTTATAGAATTTTTTATCTATGTAGAAATAATATTTTAAATAGTCTAGAGGTTAAAAATATAATTTTAAAATTGATATTTAATATTAAATCATTTTATTATGTTGATTTTACATATTCGTAGATGTGATTATGTATGGTAATACTAAACAAGTAAAAATTTTTTTAAGATACTATAAATTATTTTAAATATAATAGATAAAATAGATTTTCAATCATTAAAATTTTCAAAATGAAAAGAATTTCGTATAAGAAACATTTGGCAGTAGCATTATCGTCTTCTAAAAGCATTTGGACAAGGACATTCAAATGCACCGTGCACACCTAATTCGGCAGAGTACTGACAATGAATTAATGATGATAATTTATTGCAGACTTTTTAAAAAAAAAAAAAAAAAAAAACAAAGCTTGCAATGAGCTCGAGGCGAAGATCGAGCACCGCAGCTACTAATTACAAATGCACTGCTAATAATAGTTTTCGACATACTTTTGGAAGCGTTGTGGAGGTGATAAAATATTGTATAAAAAGTTTTTAGACATAAAAGTTGTTAAAATAAAAAATATTATGTGATACAACAGAGATAATTATAAAAAATAAAGAGAATAAAATTAAAATAAATAAGTTAGTTGTATAGATAATTATACAGAAATGATTAAAAAATAAGATAGTTATAAAAAAAATATAAATAAATAATTTAAAATAAAATAATTACGAAGCATAAAAAACTTTAGAGAAAAAATTTTTAGCTTAACATATATCTGACCGTCACCAAGCGCACGATCTCCGCACTCCGCTGGCCGCTTTATTCCTCCGGCCCTTTCTATTTCTCTGGCCATATCTACCTACTGTAGGGCACGTATATGAAAACACATACAAAGCACTTAACCATGGCAGGAACAAGAAAGCCAGTCCACTACTCTTCCGAGCATCCAAACATGTCGAAGAAATCAAGAAGTCCAATCCCCCAACTCCTCTTCCTCCAGCTATTCATAATCAACATCTCTTCTTCTTCTTCCCAAATCACGTGCCCCAGCTGCGGTTCCATGCAAGTCCCTTACCCCCTCAGCACCGGCCCCGGCTGCGGCGACCCCGACTACGGCCTTCGCTGCAACGCCACGGACGGGAAGCTCTTCTTCGACGCCCTCAACGGAAGCTCCTACCGCGTCCTCAGCATCCTGACGTCCTCCCAGCGCCTGGTGGTGCAGCCGTCGCCGTGGATCGCTGGCCAGTGCGTCACCCAAGACATGCCCACAAGCGAAGGCTTGCACCTTAACCAATCTCTCCCCTTCAACGTCACCGCGTCTAACACCATCTTCCTCTTCAACTGCTCTCCTCGCCTCCTCATCTCCCCCCTCAACTGCACCTCCTCCAGCCTCTGCCACCGTTATCTGGAGAGATCGGGACGAGTGGACCCCCGGCGCGAAGAGCTGTGTACGAGCGGCGATGCTCCGTGCTGCACCTTCGTCGCCGGCGGGCTGCCGTCGGCCTACAAGATCAGGCTCCACAGCTCCGGGTGCAAAGCTTTTCGAAGCATCCTCCACATGGATCTGAGCAAGCCCCCCAGCCGCTGGGAGGAAGGGCTGGAGATTCAATGGGCTGCACCGCCGGAGCCTGTCTGCCGAACCCAACTGGACTGCGCCAAGGCATCCACGTGCTCCCCCACCAAACAAGGCGTCCGGCGCTGCCTCTGCAACCGGGGCCACCGCTGGGACCACGCGCTAGCAGCCTGCCCGAGGAAAGATCTCCACCGCTCCCTCCCGCGCACGGCCCGCCTTGCTCTGAAGGCGGCGGTCGGAATCCTAGCCTTCTTCATGGTCGCGATGGCTGCCGCGGCCGTCGCCATAAGGAAATCCCGGAAATTCTCCGGCGCCGCCTCGCGCCTTGCAAGAGCGAGGGAAGACCTGCTAAAGGCCAGTACCGGGGGGAAGACGGCGCGGATGTTCGGGCTGAAGGAGCTGAAGAAGGCGACGGAGGGGTTCTCGAAGGAGAGACTTCTGGGGAGCGGAGGATTTGGGGAGGTGTACAAAGGGGTGCTGGAAGACGGAACGCCGGTAGCCGTGAAATCGGCGAAAGTGGGCAGCATCAAGAGCAACCAGCAGGTTCTCAATGAAGTGGGGATCCTCTCCCAAGTGAATCACAAGCACCTCGTTCGGCTCTTGGGCTGCTGCGTCGAGGCCGATCAGCCGTTGATGGTCTATGAATTCGTCTCCAACGGCACCCTCCACGAGCACCTCCACCGAACTTCGTCGCCATCGCCTTCCACCTTCTTGGATTGGAGAACGAGGCTGAATATCGCGCTGCAAACAGCGGAGGCCTTGGCCTACTTACACTCGTCGGCCCACACCCCCATCTACCACAGGGACGTGAAATCCACAAACATCCTTCTGGACGAGCGGCTCAACGCCAAGGTGTCGGATTTCGGGCTTTCAAGGCTGGCTCGCCCGGGGCTCAGCCACGTGTCGACGTGCGCGCAAGGCACGCTGGGGTACCTGGACCCAGAGTACTACAGGAACTACCAGCTGACGGACAAGAGCGACGTGTACAGCTACGGGGTGGTGCTGCTGGAGCTGCTGACGTCGCAGCGGGCGATCGATTTCCAGAGGGATCAGGACGACGTGAACCTGGCTATGTTCGTGCAGCAGCGAGGGGTGATGAAGGTGGTGGACGGGAGGCTGCTTGAAGGGGAGTGGGAGCAGGGCGGCGGGGGGATGGTGGCGAGGAGCTTGGAGGCGTTCGGGGAGCTGGCGCTGGCGTGCGTGAGGGAGAGAAAGGGGGAGAGGCCGAGCATGAAGGAAGTGGTGCAAGAACTGGAGTGTATTGCGGAGATGGTGCGTGACGGCCGAGACGTTGGAGCTGGGAATTAATAAGGAATAGACGGTGATTAGCTGGTGAGCCATAAGCCTGCATGCAATGCAATTCAAAGGCTTTTCCTGCATGCATGCACTGCATGCTGCTTGATACTAGCTACAAATGCTGAACTTTGAGGTTGCTGATGGCGTTATGTCTTGTAATTAATCCTGATCACGTGGGAGAGGTTCTTTCATTGGCATGTAACGTAACATGATTCTGGCAGATAGGATTACTATCTCGTACAAACGTACCATCAAATGCCAAGCCTCTGTTGGATAATGTAGTCAGAAAGAAAATTCTTGGGTTTATTTGCAAAAATAATCCTGTAAATTTTCTTATATATGATCTTAGCTTTATGATTTCCATATTTGCATATATAACTCTTTAAAATTTGACATTGTGCAAAAAAACCCTATAAGCTTGACGGATTTCGAGAATGACAGTCAAGTGGATAACGAATATATGAAATTTTCGACATATGCAAAAATTTATATGATAGATTTTTAATATAAATGAAAATTGGTTTAATATAAATCTATTTTATATAGAGAATGAAGTTGTTTTAACAGCCTCAAAAGCTAAAGAGTTACCTCGACAAATATAGAAAGTATGAAGTGAAATCATAAATAGACAAACTTATAGAGTTATTTTTGCTAATAATTTAAAATTTTTAAAAAGCTAGCAGTGTTATACGTACAATAAAATAGATTTATTTTTTTAAAAAAAATATATATGTAATCAGCCACTACTTACATCTTTTACTCTATGAAATTTGATACTTTAAAAATTTATTTAGTATTTTATTTTAATTTTTGAAAAATTGAAGCCAATTTCATTCAAACATCAAAGTGAGACCCGCACATATATAAATTTTTAAGATAAAATATACATATTTAATATAAATTCTTAAATAAAAATACATTTCATGAAAATCAATCGATATATAGATGTCTGTCGTCTAAAATCGCTGTCCTCTTAACGAAAGCTTCCCAATTAAAACTCGTTATCTCTTTTCACTCGCTTCTTCCAACAACTTATCATCCCTTTAAAAATCTTGCGAGAATGATACTAATCTAATACAAATTCACTCCGACCACCATAAGCCACTCTTTTGGCAATTTCAAAAACTGTTGAATCTGATGATGGTCATTGACTGGGTTTCATTTTTCCTTTTAAGGCATATTTGGCCATTCATCTAAAAATAAGTAAACTTGTAAGTACAGCTGCCTTTCTTTGGAAAGTTAGTATATTTCGACTTTTTAAGAGAAAAAATAACTAATGCCTCATTCGACCTTTTTATTTTCAGTGAGAACTCTATGCTTATACGAGAAGTGACGCACTATATTGAGATGCTTGTTTGATATTGTGCCGCAACGTGCTTGTTATTTGAAAAGCTTTGATTTCTAGCTTATGATTTCTGTGCTTTGCGGGGTTTTTAAAACCAAAGCGTAAGGGCTAAATGGATAAGTTCAACAAACTTATCCATAAAGCGGAAAACACTAGCCCTTCTTATAGAAAAGAAACAGACCAAACACATCCTTATTTCTGACCATTTTAAGCTTAAAAAGCATGTAACAAAGAAGCATAAAAATATTATTTGCGCGCAAAGTGCATAATAAATTTATCATAAAAAGTTTAGGAAGTAATAAAATTTTTGGATGAAAAGTTTTAAACATAGAAAACTTTAAAGGCGAAGAAAATGATAAAATATAATAAAAGTAATAAATAAAATAAAAGCAACGATGAAAAATAAATAAAATAAAGTTAAATAGATAAATTAAGTATATGGGTTATTATGTAAAAATAATTGAAAAATATAATAGTTATATAAAAAATGTGAAAAGATAATTGAAAAATAAAATATTTATGAAAAGTGAAAAGTCTTAGAAAGAAAAATTTTATTTTAAATTTTTATTTATTTATTGCCAAACATCATATAAGCAAAAAGGTCAATGTTAAGCTCGGCTAAATGGGCCTTCAATATGGCATTTTCATAATGTTGTCAAAAGCTTCTTGTGGGAACCGATGAACACTTTCAAAGCCGTAACGCACTTCACACGTGCAATTAGTAGGGCCATGATTCTTCTAATTGAGCTTTTTCAGGACTATTTGTTGTATAATAATAAAAAAAAGATTATTTGATGTATGAAATTTCATACATAGTATTTATTTATCTTCCCAAAAACCTCATACCTTCCGTTTCTCCCGTTCATTCACTTCACTTGACTTCATAACCGTCTTTCCCATTGGTTCTATCCGTCCGATTTGACTAGTTCTCATTCCCCACCTTTCTTCCCCAATTTCTTCTTTCTTATTTGACTCTTGCTTCTACAGTTAGATATCTCTATAGAAATCGCAAAATAAACGCACAAATTTCTCAGAGTGGGCACACGTTTAGGACGCACCATTCTAGAGAAGATACATGTCCCCACCTTCTTCAATAAATTCAATACAAAAATTTTAATTTTTGGCAACCAAAATTTCTAGCAAAAGTTAAATTTTGGTTGCTCAAGAAAATCGGTTGTTAATAGTTAGTGATATATGTCATAAAGCAACTATTTTAAATTTGGTTGTTTTCTATTTTTTGATTCTCTTTTGTCTCATTGATATATGTCATAGAGCAACTACTTTAAATTTGGTTGATTTTCTATTTTTTGATCCTTTATTATCTCTACAACTGATTCAACCAACTGATTCATTCAAGCGCTATTTATTTATTTATTTATTTTATTATTATTATTTTTTACGATTTGTTAATTCTATAAGACATAGTTCTTGAACTGGGTGATAAGTAGCCGTCATCCTCGATCTAAACAAGGTTGTTGGCAGGACGCTAGAAATGAGACACCAACTATAACCACTGGCAAACATTGGGCTCGGTTGATTTTCTATTTAAGCAACTAAATTTTATTTTGATTGTAAAAATATTATCGTAAGTAAGAAAAAATTTTCTTGAATAATTTTTCTTGTATGTGAAAGTATAACTATAACTAGAAAATTTTTCTTTGCTTATAAAAATATCATTATAAACTGTCATGCACAAATTCAGAAAACCGACTATTGGGTCTGACACACAAAACACACAGACCCAGAGACTGTCCATTGGGCCTGTAGGCTATGGGTCTCACAGTGTATATTGTTCGCTTTGGCCTGACAGCTTAGTCGTACGGCTTTAAAACACGTCACATCATATTAAACTTAAAACCTACTTATAAACTACCAGGAACTTTTCTCCCCTTTTCAATATAGGATTTGGTTCTAGGTTATTACAAGCTCACCGACTTCAGCCTAGTTTGTCCTCAAACCACAATCCAACTTTGGGCTTTTGCCTGCAACCCTGACTTTCATTGGTTCAACTCTCCGAACCACATTTACTGAAGGGGGGAGCCGCTCTGATACCACTTGTCACGTACAGACCTAGAAAAGCAACCGTTGGGCCTGACATATAGAGCGCACAGATCTAGAAAATGTCTATTGGGCCTGTGGCCTATGGGCCTCACAGTATGATATTGCCTGCTCTGGCCTGGCAGCTTAGCCGCACGACTTTAAAACTTGTCATACCATATTGAATTTGAGGCTTACTTACAAATTATCAGGAACTATTCTCCCTTTTTCAACGTGGGATTCGGTTTTGGGCTATCATATAAACAATTGAATTTTTTCAAGCATAAACATTTTTATTATTAAGAAAGACTTTTTTGTTGCTGATGCGGTTGCCAAAAACCAACTTTCGCGTGGTGATTGAATCACTTCTCCATCTTCAGAGTCAAATGTCCTTCTTATTAAATCATTTTAAAAAATTCTCTTGTTTTTTACCGCACCTCAATTAGAACAAGGCTTTGACAATGATTGTGACGGTTATGCTCATTTCAATTATGAAAATAACAAGTCATTTATCATGTTCATTTATATCTACATGTATTAAAAACTTTTAGGGATATTATTAAATACACCTAGGTGTATTTAACTCATTTTTAATTTTCTTTTAAAACTTTTTTGTAAAATTGTTAATATAAGTGCATTGATTTTAAATTACTAAAAAGTCATTGATTTTTAAAAATTCAAAAAATACCTAAAAATATTCATAAATTGTAAAAATTGACATACATATTAAATACACTTAGATTGACAGTTGTGTAAAAAAATTTCAAAAAAAGTAAGAAATAATTTTTGCGCTAGGGTACACAAAAGCTAAATGCACTTGGGTATAACTGATCGGGCTCCAAACTTTTATACCTTATACATTTTTGAAAATATTAATAATTTACTTTCAAAATATGCTAATTCCTTATGAGCTCCACTTAGATAACTAGGTTACATGAAAGTGATCCGATGTAACTCTATAAAATTTTAAGATATTAATCATTGATAAAAAAAATTTTAATTTATTTATTGTATTTAATATTATTTATTTAGGTAATAAATATAGTTTCATCCGAATCAAATATCTACATGACATTTGCTCAAAAATATATGATCATGTGTAAAATATTAAAAACTTTAAAATCTATTTATAAATGTATTAGAATATATTAATACTTTATAGAATTATTTATTTATCTAGAAATGATATTTTAAATGGTTTAGATATTAAAAATATTACTTTAAAATTGATATTTTAGCATTAAACTATTTTATTACGTTGATTTTATACATTTATAGACTAGACAAATGAGAGAATTTTATGATAATATAAATGATGTTAAATACAATAGATGAAGTTAATTTTCTATTAATCATCAAGATTTTAAATATTAAAAAATTATAAGGAAAAGATGTTTTATAAAAGTGGTACCCATTCTTTACAAACGTAAGTTTCCACTAAAAGTACCATAAAAAGTTTCCACTATAAAATTTTACTGGCATGATAAAATAAATGTTTAAACAAGATAAATTAACTAATGAGTCGCTGCCCCCAAAAAATATGGACTTTTGGATCACATCTTGGTCTGTAGGAAGGGACCATTTCCATGACGTTGTGCAGCTATAGCTGAATTAGGATTCCAGTTGATGGATGGTATCTAATAGAGTAATAGTGGCTTTAGGTGGCTTAAATCAATTCATTATATAGGCTACATACATATGTGTGTGTGTATAGCTAACTGAAAAAGTACGTACATGCTAATAGGTTTGGCATTTGGGGCAAAAATTCCCTCTGTTTTATAACACATTTTTCCGCATGATGTGATATCTTAGTTACCTAATTATTATATTTTAAAGTTATTGTTTCACATATTTTCAGATAATTAGCCTCCCCATTCTAACTTTATTGCCTTTGCTTCTAATCATTACCTAATTTATATCACAACTATTCTCTCATTTTTTTCTCAAATGCCTAGCGCACTTGTTAAAGACCCCATAACTAATGATGCTGGGGATCGACCACACATTTGGAGAAAATAGCTTATTAAATATAACATGGAAACCCCACTACAAGTTTTTTTCGTATATTTTCCGCTCGCTCATTATGTTGCCTTCTTTAATTCTTCTTAAACATCATATTGCTGCCAACTATTTTGAAGACAATAGTTAAGCATGGACCATGTGATAGTTCTCTCCTTCTTCTTTTCACTTGTATATTAAAAAAATGAAATTGTATTCAGCTATGAAAGCTTCTTATAAATTACTGAAATTTTTGGAGTTTTTAATCCATAATTTAGTAGAAATTGCAAAAAACGCTATAACTTTTACAAAATTTAGATTCATATCTCTGAGGTTTGCTTATATTTAGGTTTAAAATGATGAAAACATCCTTGTGAACAAATAAAATTATAAAATATGAGAAAATACCTTTAAAATATAATTTTTATTTTTAAAGAATATTCTTAGCATTAAATTTTTTTTAAAGTAATATTTTATATTTTGAAGGCATTTTGTATTTTATAATTTTATTTATTTTTGAGGATACTTTCATCATTCTAAAACCCTTTTTAATGCCTATAACTAATGGAGGTCAATTTTACAGATGTAGATGCAAAATTTACAAAATTAGTGATGGAATTCAACGAATGCTGCGTTTGGCCAAGCGATTCCAAGCAAAATCGTGCTTATTTTGACAGAAAAAAACAAGTTTGCAGCGTTGGGCCGAGAAAATAAAACTACGACTGCAATTGGCAATCGTGAAAAATCACGATACGAGAGAAGCTCCAATTTGCCGCTTTTCATAATCGCACAAGCCAATCGTTATTTGCTACAAATTAAATGACAAAAAGGCCCTCGTAACCTCACGTAACTTGAGGGGTTGAATTGTCTTGAACTTCTAGATAATGATATTCATTATTCAAGAGCTCAAATAAAATATTACAATGGATAATTTTTAAACTGTCCCGTTTCTGTATAATCGGGTGCTCAAATAAAATATGACAATGGATAATTTTTAAACTTTTCCGTTTCTATATAATCGGGTTACATAAAAATGAACCCCATATAATTTCTTTAAACTCTAAGATGTTAATCCTTAATAGAAAAGCAAATCAATTCATTATATTTAACATCATTTGTTATTTAAGAGACCAAATTTCATCCTAATCAAGTATGTTTGTGGGTTATATTTGTTCGAAAATATATATTTATTCATCTGTAAATTATGAAAAATATTTAGATCTAATTACATATATATTAGAATGCAATAATACTTCATAGAACCATTTACTCACATAAAAAAGATATTTTGGATGGTTTATATGTGGAAAATACTACTTTGAAATTGATATTTTAATATTTTTCATAATTTACACATAGATATATATTTTTATTAACAAATATAGCCCGTAAACATACTCAATTAGGATGAACTTGATCACTAGATAAACAAATGATATTAAATACAATGAATTGATTAATTTTTTATTAAAGATTAATTTTAAATTTTGAAGGGGTTACATGGATTCACTTCTATATAACAAGGTTATATAGAAGTAGAGCCCATTTTCAAATATAAAAAAGTTTTTAATGAGATAATTCTAAATATATTTCATTAAAAATAAATAAAAATAATGTAACATTTATACCTAAGCATGTAGAGATAATTATGTCACAATTACTATAATAGAATTGAAAACATAAAATAAAAATAGATATATAAAATAAAGTGTTACAAATAATAAATATTAAATTTGGTGAGAATCTAAAAGAAAACTATACCTTTTTACATTTTAAAATTTTAAAATAAATATACCATGATAAAAATATTAATATATTTTAATAGATTTATTTACTTAAAAGAATTTTCTTCTATTACTGAAAGGATTTAAATTTAAAATATTATTATATTTCTTTTTTGCTAAATATTTTAAGATAATCTAAAATTTAGATTATTATTTTCTTTATGTAAAAGTAGTAGTCGAATGAAATATATATTCATCTATTCTTTTATAAAATTTAAAATTTATTAAAGATCTGTTCATGGGTTGAATAGAGATTTATTTACTTTAATGACATATAAGAAACAATAATTCAAAGTTAAAAAACAATCATTTTGTACTTATTGGTATTTTCACATGTTTAAAAGCATTTTTATATTTTAAGCCAAATACCAAGATATTGTTAAAATCGTTTTTTAAATTATAAAGTCGAAAACTTCTTAACTTTTTTTAACCACACTTTTTATAAAAGTTCCATTTGTAATTGAACTTTAAAAAAAGCTTGAATTTAAAAGTTTGGCCAAATAGAGCTTAAACCTTGTGAAAAAATTCAAAATTTCTTTGGAAATATGTGTTAGTAGAAGGAAAATGAAAATGATGGATTGTCAATAGATATTGCAACGAATAATAATAGCTATATATAAATTGGAGTTGACTTTCAGCCTTGGTGCACCTGCGTGCATTTTACATTTTTAAAAATTCTTTTTAAACTTTTTTATATAATTATTAATCTAAGTGTATTTAATACGTATCAAATTTTATCATTTTTAGAGACTTTTAAATATTTATTTTTGATTTTTTAAAATCGATGGCATCATTAATTACGAAAATGCCACTATTTTAAAAATTCAAAAATATATACCTAAAAGTCTAAAAATTGATACATAGATTAAATACAACTATATTAATAATTTTGTAAAAAATTTTTAAAAAAATATTAAAAATGCATTTTTGCACTCTTATCGGCACACCCGGGGCACTGTATCACATCCCACTGTGAACATGAATTTTGTTGCAGTGGAATGGTGAATTTCTTACCGATTAAATGTTAACTTCTTCTTCTGGTGACTAAAAATCAATTAAATTCTTCCTTTCGACGTGTGATAAATCACAACCGGAAAGCTGGGCTTCCAAGACAATCTTTTACCTTCCCGGAAGAACTAACAATGTTCGTGTATATTCCTAGGAGCCCTCCACACATAGGTGCTCAAATCATTTTTTTAATTTATTGATTTTTTAATATCATGCGTAGGTTCATGGAAAATGTCTAATTTTTTTATTTTCAAATTTTCGAATAAAATATTCGGAAACATAAAAAATATAAAATTATATATATATATATATAAACACTATACTTTGGCCCACATAATTGTAAAACCCCGATCTTAGACACATGTATGAAACCCTAGAGTTGTAAACTCTAAGTAATATATTAATAAAATATATATTCATGAGTATGAAAATATGTGGGAATAGAGGTTAAAATAATTAATTAT
>JAXCLR010000081.1:13999110-14047160 GCA_035584095.1 Annona squamosa
TTGAGTTTCGACTCATGTTTTGTTTTCCCAACCTCAGACAGGTGTAGGGAAAGCCAAGAGATGAAGGGCATGAGTTGCTAAAGGAAAAGAGGAAAATACAAAGGTTAGTAGATTTTTGTATGAATAGATTCCCTAATGGAATATGATGAAAAAGGACATAGATCGTATGAAATTATGAAGTTATGAATAATATGAGAAGTTGATGATTTATGATGATATGGATGAGTCCATTATGAATAATAATGAGTATATGTTTATGTGAAGAAAGAAAAAGAAATGAAAAAAATTGGACGAGATCCGATTAAGAACCCGCCGTGTGATCAGGGCAACAATCCTGAGTCACGTTTACCAATCGACAAGATCTTGGAGTAAGGACTATGTGGACACCTCGGTTTGGGGCGCCACAATAATAGTGAAACAATAATTAAAAACAGGAGTGCACGGGGTGCAATAGATGGCGCCCTCTATTCCTCGACGTCGATTAAGTGGCCGTCTCGCTCCATCAACGGAGCTCTGTTGAGCAAAATCCCATCAGATGCAATTATGCAAAAGCTAAATAATATGGTTCAAGTGTAGTTTACCCAAAATAAATTACATGAAAGACAGAGTAACTAAATGAACTATAAATTTACAAATAAATACTCGTAAAAATGGCGTCTCTTAAAATAAATCTTCTCTCATGGGTTTCTCTTCCTGGACAACAAAATGCACATATAAGTTTAAAAAACTCGATAAGTAGGATAGATGTGTACTATTTAACTTCTTTCCCCTTCTAATCCATAAAATACTTCTCGTGTTACGTTTTTGAATAAATTCAATGACTTCTCATCTCAGCCGTATAAATCTTTTATCTGAAGGTGCAACTTAGATTGGACAGGTCTAGTCCAGGTTAACTCTATTTTTATCATATTTTTAAAAATATCTATCCCTTGGTCAGTCAATTTGAGATTTACCCTATTTATTTTTTAAGGTAAATTTAGTTTTTATTTCAATTCTAAATCGATTCTTTAAAAATGATCTTTTGTAATATATTTGAATATTATAATTTTACTATAAATATTACTTAATATTTATGATTGATATGGTAATAATATAATTTTAAAATACATGAATTAAATATACTAAATAATAGATATTCTCAACAATTTATTATATTTATAAAAGATATTTTAGGTCTTTAAAAATATAGTATATCACATAAAAGATTATTTAAACATATGTTATTAATTCGAGCTGGTTCAGGGTACCAAAATTTTGAAACCTATGTTACCTTAATATTGAGTCAAGTATTTTTTATTTGAAACTTACCATACCTTATGGGTAGGAAAATAAGAACTTATCATACTCATTTAAGAGTATTCAGAAGGTTGACTCACGAGCACCTTGCTTAAATTGCACCCCTACATTTATCCTAAAACCTCAAAAATTTTAAAAATTTTATTTTTATGACTTAGTGACTTAGAATCATTAATTCTTATTAAATTCTTCTAGGTAGGTTCGTGAGTCATATTCATCAAAATCAAAAAATTTAACCATCATTTACATGACCCTTATATATATATCACACTTACGGGTTTAGGATTATTTGATTAATTAAATTAGACCTCATGTCCCTTAAGATGTCATCAAATTTTGTTTATGGTTTGGACGAAATAAAGATAAGATGAGTATATAAGATATGAAAAGTATTATTATGTGTTGAGAATAAGAAAAAGTACACCGAGTTAAAAAAGTTTGTCTTAAAATTAAAAAGTATGTTGTTATTTGATTTTTTTACTAAAATAATCTTGTAAATTTTCTTATCTATAATTTTAATCTCATGGTCATAATATTGGTGGATATAACCCTTTAATTTTTTTTATTTTGTGCAAAAATAACTTTGTAAGCTTAATTAAATTTCAAGAATGACACTCAAGTTGAGAACAAACATTCAAAATTTTTTGCGAACATGCTTACAAGAGTTGACCAATATTACATCTAGATGCCTAAATTTGCCGATATTATAAATACACCTGTAAAGTTTGCACGAAATTGTAAGCGTGTTTTTTTTGTTAGGACGTTGTTAGAATTTTCTGTAAAATAATAATAATGCTCTTTATGCCAAGTGATATACTTACAATTTTTGGAAATATTATAAGCATATTTATAGAAAATTTAAAATAATAATATAGAAAATAATGAAATAGCAAATATGTTTACAATATTTAGAAAATTTGAAGCGTATTATTTGACTTAAAGGGTATTATCGTCATTTTATAAAAAATTATAATGATATCTTAAAGGAAGGAACACACTTACAATTTCATACAACATTGTGGGCATTTGTGTAATATTGGCAAACTTAGGAACATAAATGCAATACTAGTCAAATTTTGTAAGCATATTAATAAAATTCTGATTTTTTGCATACATAAAAATTGGTATGGTATAAATATATTTGATATAAAGAATGAATGCTCACATAGTTATTTTGGCACAATGTTATAGAGATTTATATTTACAAATACTAAAAATATAAACTTAAAATCATAAATAGGCAAATTGAAATTGTTATTTTTGCAAATAGTCCTACGTTATTTTGTTATCCTGAATTCCTACTTTCACGAGTTTTTGTTTCAATGCACTTCGACTAGAAATTTCATTTTGTAATATTTTTCTGAAATTTTTAATAAAACTCTTAATTAGGGGTGAGTTTGGGAATAGATAAAACTTTTGATGAAAAGTTTTATAGAGTAAAAATTGTTAAATAATGTGATATGATAGAGGTAACATGAAGAGTGAATAGGATAAAGTTAAAATATATAGGTTAGTTGTATGGATAGTTGTGTAAAAATGATTGAAAGTAGGGTAATCGTAGAGGGTAATGTGAAGAAATGATTAAAAAATAAGATAGTTGTGAATAGTGAAAAGTTTTAAATTAAAAAGTTTGAACTTGACATTTTTTTTCTATTGCCAAACACACCCTAGGTATATTAACTTATGTATTAATTTTTATCATTTTAAAAAATTTATACATATTTTTTTTATTTTTGAAAATATGGGCATTTAAGTCATTTAAAAAGTGCTAAAATAATACTATTTTTAAAAATAAAAAATATAGATACATTTTTCAAAAAAATTAAAACTTAGTTTCAAAATTAGATATACCTAAATTAAGATTTTTATAAAAAAAAAAATTTCAAAAAAAATTAAAAATAAAAATTCTAGCAAATGCAACCAGCATTGAAACATTCAACCACTTTCGCTGGGCTTCCATCTTAGCCTATTTACTAAACGGGTACGTTATTTTGCCGTCGTTGTCCTTGTCGGCCGACTCAGGACCACTCATATGGGCAAAATATGGACTTGTTTGGGCGTTTAGTCCAACTTAGCATAGCCCAACCTAAAACATTTGTAATATACGCATATATCGATCTTCTGAAATCAATATATTCTTCATCAGCTTATTAATCTAAAAACACTATTAAATGGATTTTCGTGCTTAAATTCCTCATTAACAAACATGCACACAATTTAGAAAAAATAAACTTCAGTATCTCAGGAGTTTAAATCAAATAATCTTCTCGAAGCGTTGTTCAAATTGATTGAACATTCATATTTAAATAGTTATGCAACTTCGTAAGGACACAAATAGAAAATTAAGTGGGTGTTTCAAAGACTACAAGATCTTAAATAGAATCTCAAACGAAAAATTGTATTGAAACTATTAAAAATTGAAAAATTTTACGCTTAGGGATTTTTGTATCCTTTAAAATTGGCCTAAATAAACAATCTTTTTTAATTTTTAGTGCAAATAAACTGATATTTATTAAAATTTTATGTTTAAATCCATATTTAAGTAAATAACTAAAATACGCAGCCAATTTAAGCCTCGTTTTGGTCGCATGTCACAAAAAATACGTTTTGAAATTTCTTCATCCCTTTTACCTCAAAAAGCAAAAGAAATTTCTTTATCCCTTTGGATGATTAATTAGTCATATATGTTAGCAGCTCAAAACTGAAAGGATAAGCCAGATTACACGTTTATAGAAAACTAAATTAATTAGCTTTTCAAAAACTAGCGCTATGTTGGTTGCGTTCCGAAATAATAAAGCTCGGTAAACGAAGTCATACTTTCCTTGTGATTATTTTTTCTCAACAGGATGTGTTCTTCCGTCTTCTGTTTTTGATGGAAGAAAGTACTCAAGGTAGGGCCTGATCATAGACGAAATGAAAAGTAAATTAGAAGAAAATGAGTTATTGTATATTGAGAATAGAAATTTTGCACTAAAATTATAAAAAAAAATTATGAAAATAAAAAAAGTATATTTTTTTGGACTGATAAAAATATTCGTTAAGAACATAAAATTTTATTTTATTCTAATCCATATATACCCAACTTTAAACTTCAACCTTTCACCACACTTACCCTTAATAGATTATTGTTTATATCCACGAGTAGCATTCTGTGAATTTTTTGTTACTCGTTGACATGGGCAACCACACGAAAGCAATAAATGAGAGGTCTATTTGGAAATGGAACATAAAGTGGACAAAATTAAAATAATGTATTATTATATAATGAAACGTAAAGATGACAAAATTAAAATAAATAAGCCGGTTATATCGATAGTTGTGTATAAATGATTAAAAAGTAAGATAGTTATATAAAAAGTATAAATAAATAATTAAAAAATAATATAATTACAGAGAATATAAAATTTTAGATCACAAAATTTTAATTTGATGTGTTTTATTTATTACCAAATACAACTGAGGATTAAAAAAAAAGTAGTAATTTATGTGATGATGCAGCTTCTTGTGGTGCTTCGTACGTATGAACACTGCACAGGACAAAAATTCCTGCAGAAGTTTCCTCAGCTGTGAGATCCACTTCATGATCTGAAGATCGGCGTTATAAGAGCCTCTTGTAAAAGTCAATGGAAAGTAAAGGACGTCGTATTCGTGGCGGATGATCTTTCGAATCCGGTCCACGTGCTACGAACCGAAGACTGGCGCTGTACGGCACCCGAAGTCTCGACGCTTCTCACCATAAGTCCCCCTTCCATTTCGGCTAATAAGCAAGCAAGATTCATTAATTGCAGTTTTTGGCTGGAATTAAATGATAATTCCATTGCCGAGTTAAAAGCTTTTCACGGAAGGTCATATAAGGAAAATCACTTGAATTGAATTTTGGGCATATTAATTTTGAAAAAGTATGGACGTCACCGAAGCAGTTTTTTCAAATATAGATGCCATTCTAACTATCCTAGATTTTAAATAATCATCCCCTTTACTTTCTATACCCTTCATTCCTTCCTAGCCTGCCTCATTTAACATCATGCACCCAATATTCTAAGTTATTTTTTTTAGCATGTTCGTTAAATTAAAAAATTTTTCAAACTAATTTTTTTTATTCTTCACAATTATCTCATTTTTAATTATTTCTTCACATAATTATATACAACTATTCTATCTTTCAATTATTTATATACAACTATCTATATAATTAACCTATATATTTTAACTTTATTCTATCTGTTAATCATTATTTTTTTAATTTCACTATATTCATCATCATTAAACCTATCATATCATATTATTTTCTCTAAATTCAAATACTTTTATTCAAAAAACTTTTCATTCAAACGTTTTATCACTTCTCAGATACACTTTTTTTTTTTAAAAAAAAAGCCAACTGTAAAAACGCATGTAATTCGTCATTATCTATTAGTACATGTTAATTTGGCTGCATATAGTACCAAATGCAGCGAAGTTCTTACAGTAGTTGCAACCCAAATTTTATAGATTATTCTTGAAATTTTCAAAATATCAAATATACCTATTACGTTTTTATTTAATTCTAAAAATACTCATTCCATGAGTTAATGTTGTTAGAGAATATACGAAATTACTAAAATGCCCCTCAAATTTATGATACAATTGAAAATATTGAATGTTATAACTCGCTATTGCCTATGAATTTTAAATTTAAAACACCTTAATTTTATTTTCTTTTTATTCATTTCATCATTTATTATTTTGCAAAACGGGAAGAGTATTTTGGGTATTTGAAGTGGGTTATCTAAATAAGATTTTCGATTTTTTTTAAACGAAAAAAACGGTGTTTTTCATAGGCTGGCGTGGTTTATTCATAGGGAAGATTACAAACATATTTGGAACCGAAAGGAAGCAGATCAGAGCGCTGTATGCATCATTATTATTTCACGCAAGCTGGTAGTGTTCATCTGCTTCTCTTAAGGTTCACGTGGGCTGCTAGCGTGAAAACATGGGCACGGGGCACCTGCTTTCGAACTGAAGTCCGCACGCACGATTTTTTCAACCATTTTTAGGCATGTCTGTCTTTTCATGTCTGTGATGTTGTATGGAATTTCGACCAATGCATTTCTTGCACCTTGTTTTAAGTGCCATGTGCGCATTGCACCCTGATGCAGCACCGACCTCCAAAGCAATTGACGAGTGGAAAATCCAACGGGCACCAGGCCCGATGATAATGTTTTCCATCTCTTTTGTAGATATGAGACTTTAATTGCATCCACGTTCTTAACAAAGAAAATGGATAACTTTAAGTTTAGCTAACTTATGATGGTGACCTAGGGCACAGCTTGGTGGTTCACATCCTCGCCTGTGTATATGTAATTCAAGGTTCAAACTGTAGTGTGTCTTCGTGTAATATAATTTTTTTTTGAAAAAAGCTAACTCTTGCACCATTAAGTTGGAATTAACTTACCTTTAAGTTGGCGAGTGCTTTTGTACATGGTAATGTAAGATTGGGTTTGAGCGGCCCATCCTCATGACAATTATTTATGACATGGGGAAATTCAATAATAAATAATTACTTATTTCTGTTAAATTGTCATGAATGTGAAGCGAGAGAGTTAAGCAAGAATCATGAATAAATAATTTGATTTGGAGTTTTAATTTAACTTCTTTAATTATTAAATTGGGATGTAATGGATCAACATTTGTTGATTGTTGTTAGTAGAATTGGATAATGAACCAACATTTGTTGATTGTTTTTAGTAGAATTAGTTGTATTCTCTCTTTATTGATCTTTTAGTTTACTTATGGTGTGTTGTTTTCAAAAATTTTCACTATCCATAAATACTTAATTTTTTTAATTATTTTTTCATATCTTTAATATAAACTATCATACTTTTTAATCATTTCTACTCCATACAATTAAACTATCTATTTTAATTTTATTCTCTTTATTCATTATCGTTACTCTTATCATATAATATCATTTACTCTCATTTTAATAACTTTGACACTAAATACTTTCCATTCAAAAATTTTATCACTTTTTAAACATACCATTAGGCTTAGTTTGGCTAAACCTTTTGTAGGAAAATAATTTTAATTTGTTTCCCACAATAGCAATTTTCAAGACTATTTGACATATAGGATTCTGTGTCCCATACTTATATATGCAAATAGAAATATTAAAATCACTTTTGAAGTATTTTTTGCCATCTACCATGTGGCCAATAAATTGGCTGTTAAAATTCTAAAAGATATAGTTATGTCTCATGACTATATCTTATTTTTGAAATTTCAAAATATTCAAGGGCAAAAAATAGAAATTTCATGTTCGCTTTCACATGAGAATTTATCTAGTAACGTGTAGGTTGAAATGATAGTCTCCATTCACATAAAAGAAAGAATTTATCTAGCAAAATATGAAAAGTGCCAAACTCTGTATGTAAAGTCTATGAATATGTTTATGTGCATATTGGAATCTTCCTTTATTTCCCCTCTCCTTTGTGTTTAATTGTTGCCAGAAAATAGTATTTAAATTTTTTGTTTGTGAAAACATGAAGTCAATTCTTATTTCAACTACATTGAACTATACTCAGATTGTTTTAATTCAATCATGAGTACAAGAAATATTGTAGTTGTAAGAATGTCATTTTTTCCTTTCAATTAGGTTGAAAAGTAAAATTGATTATCTTTCTAAATAAAAATCTCCAAAAGTCTTTGCAAGCATTTTTTTTTATTTGTGCTTTATTCTGGAGCCTAGGAGGTTTGAGAAGAATGATAAATCTGACATACTTAGTGATGCCATCCATGCTTTGAAGCATGTAAGAAGTGAACCTCCAGAGCTCAAGGTGACAAACAAAAAACTTTGGGAAGACATAAAAAATGTGTTTTGAAAGTAAGAAAAAGGTAGAAAAATTTTGGTTAAAAATTTTTTGAAAATGGGAGAGATTAATGTTATTGATGGGAGTAATAACAAAAAGTAAAGAGGATAAAATTAAAATAGTAGGGCTGTTGTACAAAAAATTGTGGATAAATAATTAAAAAAAAATAATCGTACACAAAAATGTGCATGAATGATTAAAAATAAAATAGAAGTGGAAGAAAAATGTTGAATAAATTTTTTGTATTTTATTATTTTCTAACATACCCAAATTCCCTTCAGGTGTGTTCATCAGCTTGCACTACATGCTAAAACTAAGCTAGGTTGTTTAATTTAATAGCCAATGAATATATCTGAATCCATCTTGTTGTCCAAATTGTAAGCATTATGGTACTAACCATTTTCCTTCTTCAAGTGCACTTGAGCCCTACCTAATTTATGCATGTATCATGTATTGCTTCATACAAGTTATGATTAAAATAATTATATTAAAAAAATTTTGGCATGTAAAATGATCAACTTAAGCTTTTTGTATTAGTAGTATTAGAGTCTAGTAATGTAAGTTATAAGTTTGACTTTTGGAAGAGGCGACCTAAAAGGATTGACTTAGAAGGATGGATTAAAATTAATAGTAAGTGAGTCCTTAAAAAAATTATAGTTAATAGATATTATTGGCTTTTGTCTTTTCATGCCTCACCTAATATCCAACCCATTCATATATTTGGTCAGCACCCTTTTGTTTCTACTACTTCAAAGTGATTAGTTTTCAACTAATAACAAACCTAACGAGGACTATGACCTTAACCAAAGCCATTGCCTTTGAGTTGGCTAAACTCACCCTTGAATTCCTTTAATAAAGACATTATAATCTAAAGAGCAGCAAAAAATGGGCCAACTCAAGGAATGCACAAATGCAATCCTTGTAGCAAAAAAAAAAATTAATATCCCTCAAAAAGAGGGAGTATTGATTGTGGAAATAGTCATAAAGAAATCTTAGAAAGATGTTCTTTATGCAATCAAAATCCTTTAGAACTTCATCACTAGTAACCAAAATAAAGAGAAGGAGACAAGAAGGTAAACAGAGAGTGGGTTAAGTTTTGAAAATAGAAAAAGTATTTTACTTGTTACCTATGTTTAACATTGGTTTTTTGCCTAATTTAATGTTGTTAGTACTTAGGCTCATGATAAAAATATATCCAAAGTTTAAAACACAACAAAATAAAAACTTTTAAGGTTTAAAACACAAATATACAAATATCTAGATTTATAAAACTTTGTAAATTTGAAATGAAAAAAACTCATTTGTACTCTCGCTTTGGTTTATAGTGTCTTTTTTCTTTCGTTATTCTATGTGACTAGAACTATATTGATTGAAAGTGATAAAGCTATTGTGAGCTCAATTATTTCTAAGTAACTAAGTTAAAAACTTTCATAGAATAACTATGTCATCGTTTATAAAGAGGTACAAATTTGAACTTAGAATCATCGTTTATAAAGAGGTACAAATTTATCCAAATAAAAAAATATTTGGCCTCATTTAAAAAATCTATAAATCCTAACTAAAATTTATCCAAATAAAAAAGTGGCAGGCCTCATTTAAAAAAACTAAAAATGAATGTAATAAAAATATTTGATTTATATGTTAATTTAAAACTATTTTTTTACATAATAAATTGTGTAAATATTATTCTTATTTGGATAAATAATTTTATAGTGTTACATTTTATAATAGAAAATGTTTCTACGAAATCCTTTTTCTATATAACATCTTTCGTTTTTAATAGATTAATGAAAATAAATTTCATCTATCATATTAACATAATTTACATTACTTTGCTATTATTATACATGAGTCACATTTATAAATGTATAAATTTGATGTAATAAATGATTTAATACTAAATATCAAAATTTATGGAGTATTTTCAACATATAAATTATCTAAAATATCACTACTATATGGATAAATAATTCTATAAAGTATTGTTACGTTCTAATATATATATATGAATGGATCTAATCACTTCCTCTAATTTACACATGAATATTTTATTTTGAATCAAATGTGCTCATGTACATATTTGATTTAGATGAAAATTAGTCTTTTAACTAAATAAGTAATGTTAAATTAAATTTTGTATCTATCATCAACTTTTAAAAAATGGAGGAAGTAATATAGAACTTTTTCTACATAGAAGTGGAGCGCATTATAATGTATATGTAGATGAATCTAAATATTTTTCTTAATTTATATATGAATATATATTTTAAAATAAATGTGGGTTATTTACATTTTGAAAATTTCTAATTCTTTAACTAAGAAAATTTTTAGTCATACAATAAAACCAATGATATTGATTATTAAACAAGTTTTCCGTTTCTATGAGACTTCTTTTCCATGTAATCTTCTTTATTTTTAGAGTAAATTTAAAATATACCTACTATATTTGCCCTTAATTATAATATATCTACTAAGTTTGAAAACTTTCACATATACTTACTAAGTATAAGTGAAATTTCAAATATACCCATCATGACAGTTATAAATGTTTAATAATTTTAAAATCCCAAAATATCCCTAATTAATTTAACATTTATTCTGATTTGTGTAATATTCAAACCATTAAAACTTATTCTATTTAGTTTTTCTCTTACATTAGATATGTTTTCATTATATTGTTTAATTTCTATCATAGCTGAATGACTATTATTATTAAATAATAAGGGACATTTTAGACATTTCATATGATGGATAATGACAAGTTTTAATTATGCCTGATAGAATGAGTATATTTAAAATTTCACTTATACTTAATGAGTATATGTAAAAGTTTTTAAACTTAGTGAATATATATGTAATTAAGGGTAATGTAGTGGGTATATTTGAAATTAACCTTTATTTTTAATATTTTAATGGTTAATAAAAAAATTTATTCTGTCTATTATATTTAGTATCATTTATGTTGTTATAAAAATCATTTATTTATATGATATCACTATATACAAACCCCATTTATAAATATACAAAATTGATATGATAAAATAATTTCACAATAAAAAAATTTTAATACATATGGAAATATATATAAGCATTTCTCTAATTCATACCAAAATACACCTACTTTTGAGCAGATGTTACCTAGATATATATTTAATTCTAATGAAACTTGTCTCTCAACTAAATAAAATTTTGAATCAACATCAATATCTAAAAAATAGAAGTAGTTATAAGCCCATTGAACAATAGGTTAAGTTGTATTTTGATTCCACCCTCAAAATAGATATTACACACAAGGTAACATAGAAAACTTCTTATATTTTGTTATGTGGTTGGGTTAAGTTGACATATATGTATTTAAAAAATTGTAAGTAGGCGAGTAATTTTTTTTTCATTTCACATTTTTCTCCATTATTCATGATTAATGAGTGTTAATTTGATTTATTAATAATATATTGGAGCAACCCACATATAACTTCAATATGGATAAGATTTTATACTAAACAAGCGTAAAAATATTAAAATTTAAAACTATGATTCTACCTTATAACCCAAATTGTCAACATGAGATCAAACCAAACTTCGCTTTGATTCCAAAACGCAAGATAAGGTCCTATTTGCACGAAACATGATTATATGCACAATGATCTACTTTAAGCTAAAATACAACATTTATTTATTTTATTTTATTTGATTTTTCTTCGTAAATATGTTTTCTTAATTGTATTTAATCTATATCAAGTTTTATCATTTTATAATACTTTTACATATTTTTTTTTATTTTTTAAAAAATCACTAATTTCAAGGGCATTTAAGTTATTTTTACCTCTTAAAAAACTTGATTTAAAAATAAAAAAGATATAAAAGTATTGTAAAATGACAAAACTTTGTACATAACTTGAATACACTTAGTAAAACATGTTTATGAAGAAAAATAAAACTATAACTAATTATTAAAATAAATAAATATTATATTTTAATCCAAAACTGCGATGATGTATATAATCAAGCTTTGATTCATACATCATTCAATGGTGTGTAGACGAAGAATTTGGAACGTGGGATTATCATTACTTCAAGGGACACGTGAAATTTTTAATCTAAACTTTTTCAATATTCATAATTATTTATTTATATTTTCTTATATAACCATATTATTTTTTAATTATTTCTACACAACTGCTCATATAATTAACCTATGATTATTATTATTGATAAAAACTTATTATTTTAATATTTTTTATTCTCCACTGTTACTTTTATCATTTGACATTATTTATTTTAATTTCAAAAGTTTTTATCACTTCCCCGCAAAAAAATGGCAATTACCGGATAGCTACGCTGATAATAGAAAAAACCCCATAGCTTTCATATGGACTGAGTCAAAGATAGCAAATCGAGTTTCACATGCATGTAACTTACGTATAAGTCTGTAACTCCTTTTTATATTAATTTATTTTTGTTTGTCCATTGAAACTGATCAGACACTTGGAAACGTGACTAAAACGGTGGAAAACAAGCATGCAAATGGTCTTCAACTGCTTTTTATAATGGGGACATTTGGCGAAAAAAAAAAAAAAAAAAGAAAAAAAAAAAAGAAAACTGTTTCCATCAATTTATTTATTTTTGTCGGAAGCGTGACTAAAACGGTGGAAAACAAGCATCCAAATGGCGGTATAAAATGACCCGCTTCAGCTTCAAAACTCGGACCAGAATCGGATCTCCGAAGCGCAGCCTGTCCCACTCCGCAAGAGATCTGTCATGGAAGCCACGGCTTATCCCTGCAGCTTCCCGCAACTGCCACCCTCGCTCCACTCCGGCGCGAAACCTTCGACCCTTTTCAAATGGTCCACCTCATCGGCCGCCGCCAGCAGACCTTTGCTCGTTGCCGCCATTGCCAAAGGGGCTCCTCAAAGCTCTGTTCTAGACGCTTCTCTCCATCAAAATCGTTCTCCTTCTTCCGGAATCTCCCCTCTCAAGAAGCTCTCCTCCGATTCCCTAGTGTACGACAGTGGCTGCCTTGGAGCTGTCTCGGATAGGGCGGCGGCTGGAGCTGAAATGGAAGGCGGGCCCAGCGCCATGACGTACCTGACCAACATACTGTCGTCCAAGGTCTACGACGTCGCCATCGAGTCGCCGCTGCAGCTGGCGCCGAAGCTGTCGGATAGGCTGGGGGTGGAGGTTTGGCTCAAGAGGGAAGACCTGCAGCCGGTGAGTCATTGGCTTCATTGCATGCTGGATGAGACGGCTTGTAGTCTTAGGTTGTATTTTTTGGTGGCGAATTGTACGTATATTGTTTGGCTGCTTCTTGCTGTATAGGAACTTGGAAAGCAGCGATGTGTCGTCCTGCTTTGGTTGCGTTGCAGAATTGGAGCGGTTGTCTCGCTGATGGGGAACTTGGATTCTGCTGCGAAGCGATTAGGAATGTCACAATTGTATTGTTGTGTCCAATTGTTATTGACGTGCGGCTTTCCTGACGAGATGAGTGGCTAGATGATTGTAGGCTGTTGGAGTTGCCATTGTCTCCTAATTTCATAGCTAGGATTGCCGTAGAGTTCATGTGTTGGCGGTAATGGTAGGCGTTGATTATTTTCGCTGAGGGATGGTTGATCCTTGGTAGAATTTTTCTTTCCACATGGTCTTTTGCCTTAGTTCGGATTTCATTTTCAGACAATGTGGGTTTGTTCTGTATTATCTGTTCTTCTATATTATCTAATTGTTTGTCCATCCACCCCTCCTAGAGCTTGCAGTGCAATTTATAAGTTTGATCATACACCGGACATCTTTTGTTTTCATAAAAGCTTTTGCAATATTCACTCTTTCCTCCTCGTTTCTACATTTTTCTTTTGATTTGATACCTTGCATATTGTAAAATCTTGCGGGCAACTAGTCAATTTTGGCTTGATCACCGATCTCTCTTGAGAATTGCAGTTGGCAGAGTGAGTATCATTGTTAGGTGAGAATGTAAAAATTAAAATACTGAAGGCCAGAAAAGTATCCTGTTCAGCTGTTCTGAACTGCTGAATGAATTCTATACTTGCAGGCTTGGAGGCTGGAGCCTACAGTTTTTGGTTATTTAGTTTCTTTACTTGATAGTTTTGACCTTTTGTCCATTCCTGGGTTCTGGTGCTTGACTGTGATTATGTTGTCTACCCAATGTGTAGGTTTTTTCATTTAAGTTGCGAGGTGCGTACAATATGATGGCCAAGCTTTCTAGAGAGCAGCTGGACGGAGGGGTTATCTGCTCTTCTGCAGGAAACCATGCCCAAGGAGTTGCCTTGGCTGCACGAAAACTGAATTGTGATGCTGTGATAGCGATGCCAGTTGCGACACCAGAGATCAAGGTAGAAATTTTGATGCACTTTCCTGGATGTAGAGAAAACCTGGGTCCATCTTCTTCTAGTTATTTGACTTATAGCCACATGTAGTTTCTCCCTTCTCTGAATTATATTTTGGTTCTGCTTTTGTGTTTCTATTTACTCAGTGGAAATCCGTTGAGAGGTTAGGTGCAACGGTTATTCTTGTGGGGGATTCCTATGATGAAGCGCAAGCTTATGCTAAGCAACGAGCCAATCGGGAAGGTCGTGTATTCATACCTCCTTTTGATCATCCAGATGTCATAATGGGCCAGGGAACAATTGGCATGGAGATAGTGCGGCAACTCCACGGTCCATTACATGCAATCTTTGTTCCTGTGGGTGGTGGTGGATTAATAGCAGGCATTGCTGCTTATGTAAAGAGAGTTCGACCAGAGGTATGCAAGTCTTTGAAGTAGAAGTTTTCTTTTGTGGGTCAATTTGTTAGAGGGACCAAATGAAATTTCAAGTTGATGAGAGGAACATGGTTCTTTGGGTGCTTGTCTTATATAACTTATGCTCATATGCTCCTCAATTGTTTCTTACAATCCTATAGTTATTGATGGATTGACGGTGGCAATACTTCTCAAATACATCTGGAGTTGGATTTGGAGTATCATCATGCAATGGAAATAGGAAGAAAATGAGAAAACCCTTTTGTGTCTGAAGTAATTCAGTTGTCATCTAAGTTTTGATAGAAGTGATGGAGGTGGGTGGGTCCTGCCATGATTTGTAATAGATCATCTTAGGTAAGGTGCGTTGAAACTTGTGTGGGCCATGATACAATAAGTGTAGATTTCCTGAGCTTCTGTTTTCTAGTTTGTTCTATTTGTTATTTTGTTGACTTCATCCACGATCCAACCCAACTCTTGTTAAACAACTCATGTTGAAGACTCTTATTTTTTGGCTTTGTACTCATTGGGGAGGCATAATGGATGGTAGGAATGGAATTTAAATGCAGATTTGGGCTAATACTATTTCAATCATTCCTTTGCTAGTTTCAAGTATGTTAGACATGTGACCATGATAACTACATAGTTTACATCCTAAAAGCATGTCGATTTATTTTACATGTACTAAGATGTTTTAACTTAATTAGTAGTTAAAATGGGCAGCAAAATGCACAAAAGATTGACATGCATGGTTGTCTATGTAGGTAAAAGTCATCGGAGTAGAGCCCTTTGATGCAAATGCAATGGCTCTGTCTTTGTATCATGGGCAGAGGATCGTGCTGGAGCAAGTTGGAGGCTTTGCAGATGGTGTTGCTGTGAAAGTGGTTGGAGAGGAAACTTTCCGCATATGTAGGGAATTGGTTGATGGAGTTGTTCTTGTTAGCCGAGATGCTATTTGTGCCTCAATAAAGGTGACGCTTATTTTGTGCCATAACATGATATTTGCTCTTCATATTGTTGCTAGTTCACATCTTTTTTTTTCCTCGGTTGAATATTTTTCTGCTTTCTTTTCCTCTCTGCTTGGTGCTTACTTTTCAAAGATGGTGGTGCTGATTGATATTTTGGTCACTACTGCTCTTGAGGCCTTCTATGTAGCAACTTCTGCTCTAAGTCAAATTTTCTCTGAAGTAAAATGTCTTTTTAGGTGCTAGAACGCAACAGCCCCTGCAATTTTCTTTATTTTTATCACTCATCCATCTTAACATTTTGTTCATTTCTGCTACATCCATTTTATGTATGACTGCCTAACAGTCTACTCCACAAAGCATAGCTGGTCTTATTTTTGTCTTATAAAATGTATAGTCAACTAAAATTTCATTAATGTTAAGCAGGTGAATCTTGAAAGTACTTCTTTATGTATTTTTTGGTTATTTTAATGTCCAAAAGCACTTTCAGCCTTTTAGGCCAAACAATTAACAACTTCTTGTGTATAGAATGTTTTGTAGAAGCTGCACTTATAGAAGTACTTCTTTCAACTGCTGAAATTTCAATGGTAGGCCTAACAGGCCTTGTCATTTTTTTCATATCATGACTTCTAAAAGCACTTCTTTCAACTGCTCAAATTTCACAGGCAGCCCATGTGAATCTAAATTAGTTGTTGTTTCAGTGTTTCGTATGATGATCATCCATCTTTACAGTTTGATTATTGGATTCTAATATTTATGTCCATTCTTCAGGACATGTTTGAGGAGAAAAGAAGCATATTAGAACCTGCTGGTGCACTTGCCCTGGCTGGAGCAGAGGCGTACTGCAAATACTATGGTCTAAAAGGTGAAGCTGTTGTAGCAATAACTAGTGGGGCTAACATGAATTTTGACAGGCTACGGCTGGTGACAGAACTTGCCGATGTTGGTAGGCAGCGAGAGGCTGTCTTAGCAACCTTTATGCCAGAGGAGCAGGGAAGCTTTAAGAGATTTTGTGAAATTGTAAGAGGAGAGGGATAGCATTAATCTTGTTTTTCTACTGTTATTTCGTTTTATACATTTTCAGGTCTATTGTTGTCGTAATGTAACATCTCTGTTGTAAAAGAACAAGAAAGGGCACGTCACTCTCTCATTGGCATCAGATCAACAAGGCTGTAAATTGGGATTGTGAATCAGTAACACATTATGGGTTTCAAAAATCCTATGTTTAGATTTAGAAGTAATTCTTTTTAAAGATCTGGGAAATACAGATAAATTCCTAATTTTTTAACCTTAGTTTTTGTCCTTCCTCACTCTGATTTTATTTGAAAAAAAAAAAATTACTCCGAACAGAACTTTCTTTTCAGCTTTTCCTTTGTCATAAGACCTGGTGCAGTTTCTTATAAGAAAATGTTCAGTTTGAGAGGTCTTTTTTTTTTTTTTTTTAAGAGGACAATGCTGTTCTTGAGAATGCTTGTAGTTTTCGATCTAAGAACAACCACTAGTCTTTTCCTGCACAACAACAGATGTGATTGGAAGGTTAATAAGTTCACATAGTTTATGATCCAAAAGGCCTCTAAGGCCCAGAAATTGCTTTTAACCTATTCTTAGTTGGGGTTGTGTCTTTACATTGGTCAACATCTTAGTGGCCTACTCCAGGAACATTGGCTTATTGATAGTCCACTATAGTGACAATGGCTTGGTGATATCCCTCTTCTCCTTACCTTTACTCATCTTCTAGTGTTAATGATGGATGGAATGATCAAAAAGGCCTCAAGGCCCAGAAATCTCTTTACTTGTTCTTGGCTTGGGTTGTGTCAATACATCAGCCAATGTCTTGGCGGCCTGCACCTGGGACGTTTGCATGGTAATGGTTCAGTATAGTGACGATGGCTTGGCAATGGCCCTCTTCTCTTGGGACAGCTTCACTCTTCTACTTGTATTAATGATGGGATGGAATGCCACTAAGGACACACTAGATGTTGTAGAGTGACTGTTTGCAATTCCATTATTAGTCTAAATTTCATTAAATAGCTGGTTGACTTTAAGCATCAGTTTGTTGCTTTGATCCACTTTGGATCATTCTCTGAGGCTAGTTTGTGACTGACCTAAAGTGCAGTTATGAAAGGACTTTTTTTCATATAAATGCACTTACAACTAGTTGACCTTCTAAAAAGTAAGAGTGCTGTAGGCAGCAAATGAGTGTACACTATCAAAAGCACAATGAAGTTTTTTGTGGAGCTAGCCTTCTTGAAATAGGTTTACCACAAAAATGTGTACACTGTTAAACACATGGAAGATGAAACTGTTGAAGAGTGTGTTTGCTAAGCTAGCCTTCTTGCAATAGGCTTTCCCCAACTTGTGGGGTAAGCTATAAAGAGAATCGCACACCAGTGGCATATTTTGTAGTCTGTTATGGTATTACTCCCTTTTGTTCAACATTCCAGTAAACTTCATCAAGTAGGCGTTAAAAAAAAAATAGCATTTTGTAGTGGATCTATGGGGAGATATATGCATCAATCAGGCAGGCTCCAGTTTGATATTGCTATGAAGTAGGGCATCCTGAATCATATTTAGGAATAGTCCATTGAATACAGGGTAGGAAACTTGAGTGTATACAAAGTACTTTTCTGGTTGAGATTTTGATATGAAGTCTCTCATTGCCAAGGATTTTATGATCAAGGACAATCTTCATTACTTAAGATTGAGTAGCCGTTTCTAAGAAATGTGTGTTTATCTGCTAGCATTAGTATGCATTTCATCTCCTTAAAGAGGATTGAGAAATTAGATTCCAGTGGATGACAGCTTCATGAATCACAGGTTGAGTGTGACAAGTGATGGATAAGGGAACGGATTGGGTAACCAACTACCTCCATGGTTGTAGGAATTAAATATGGTATGTGCTGTCAATATTTTTTGCAAGCATATGCAGTGCATGGTTGTAGGAATTAGGGGTGTTAACGGATCGGGTTGGACGGGATGGAGTCTAATTTTAATTCTACCCCATTTAAAATATCTCAACCCTAATTCGTTTATTAACCATTTAAAAAACCTCAACCCATTTACAACTCATTTAATAAACGGGTTGGTGAGTTGTTAACGGGTTATATAGCAAATAACTTAAAAGCCTAGACTCTAGTAGATAATGATCTTGCAGGGAGAGACGAGAGGGTGTTTTTGGCGTAGGGGAAATGAAAATAGGGCAGTAAAGGGAAAATGAAATTAGTGCAGCAATTAAAAAAAATAAAAATTAGGTGAATTGAGGAAGACTTAGAGAGGAAAAATAACCAAGGGATTTACATGTATATATATAAAACTTTTATGAGTTAAGCAAGTTAAATGGGTAGAACGAATTAAACGGTTTGAACAGGTTGTATGGGTTAAATGGATTACTAAACGGGTTGACGAGTTATGAAATCTCAACCCTAATCCATTTATTTAATTAAATGGTTAAACGGGTTGGCAGATCATAACCCATTTATTAAAAAATCCCAACCCAAACCTATTTATAAACGGGTTGAACGAGCAGATTGACTGGTCGATCATGACCATTGACACCCCTAGTAGGAATAGAACTTTTTTAGCTAGGAAATAGTTTCCCTATGTTGGTTGTAATATTGTTTCCCAATTTTGGCATAAGAATATTAGTTATTGTGAAGATGTTTGTAATAAGTTTCAATATGATTGAGTGAAGCATATTGAGATTCTCCTCCTAATTGTCGTCATAAGTTGTTTACCAATCTTGTTGTGACTAGTTACTTGGGATCCTGCTGTGTCATTCCTGTTGATATTAGACCATGTTCTAGCCCAAGAACTTTCATGTCCTTTGCGATGATGTCTAATCATGCTTTTATTACATGTGTGTGCATGATCTCTTGTCCTTCTTGGGCTTTCTACTTGGATAAACTCACTGCTCATAGGCGGAGCAATCTCTGCTGTGTATTGCACATGAATGAAACAAATTGTAATAGAAAGCCATTTTTTCAAGATTGCTGAGTCTTATGACACAACTACTTGCTATTTGTTCAACTTGAAAATCAGTTGGTTGATGTGGTTAGCAAAGGATTTGCAAAAGTTTCATTCTGTCATTCTATCTCATACAAACTAGGCATGATTAGCTTCTGGTGTTATATGCTCAATTTGACAGGGACTGTAGTAAGCAACAAATTACAATTTCTTGTAATGTAATATTATTTATTTTGTGTATTTGTTTGGAGATATTATTGTCACATTGTAATCTCTTTTATAAAAACAATAGAGGGCATACGCCTCTTCTTTCCTCCATGTCTTTCAACCTCTCATCTATGTCATATATATACCATAGCACTTCCATTGGTCATTTCATTGGTCGTTTGTGTTGCAACTGACCTGTTTTATAATTGGTCTTATCCTGCAGGTTGGTCCAGTCAATATCACTGAATTTAAATACAGATGTGATACTAGTAAACCTGAAGCACTTGTTTTGTACAGGTGAGTGCCATTGATATAGTGGTTGGCCTGCCAAAAACTTGCACAAAATTTTCCTCTTATTTTCTTCTTATTTTTGCCAACTAATCGACTAAAGCAAACATCAGCATCTATTCATGATATTTGTCTGCTTCTGCATAGTGGTTGTGCCATGTGTGGTTCATTTGCTAACCAGAATGGTACCATACACTGCATTCTGCTGTTCAAGTCTCATATTATCTCCTGTCTAGTTATTCACATTTATGGCATTCATAGTGTTTTTGTTATTGCAGTGTTGGTGTTCATACAGTTAATGAACTAAAAGCTATGGTGGATCGGATGAAATCTTCACAGTTAAGAACAGTAGATCTTACAAATGATGACTTAGTGAAAGATCATCTAAGACATCTGGTAACTGTTTTAGCCCAATCCTGTTACATCTGTTGATTTTCGGTGTCTGCATTTCAAATTTCTTCTGCTTCATTGCTGAATTGATATAGGGCATGTTTGGCATCATAAAAAACTTTTCAAACTAAAACTTTTTAATTTAAAACTTTTTACTCTCTACAACTACTCTATTTTTTAATTATTTCTTCGTATCTTCTTATATAACTACCCTATTTTTCAATCATTTCTACACAATTATCCAAATAACTAACCTATTTATTTCAATTTTATTCTCGTAACTTCTCATTATTACGCACAATATCACATCATTTTCTTTCATTTCGAAAACTTTTACATAAAAAACTTTCCATTAAAAAATTTTATGACTTCTCAAACACACCCATAAGCAATTCAAATATTTTTTTCTGTCAATTGGCATGTGGAAAAGAAAGAATGATCCCCTATTCTGTTGTGTTTTTATAATTATTCTACTTTAGTTCTTGGTAATCTTGTTCCCAATGTGTTATTGAAATATCTTCAAAGAAGGGTATGAGGACAATGGGTTAAAAGCTGTGCGTGTTGGGCCATTTTCTTGATGCTGGATACTGAAGTTCCTTGTGGCATGTATAGTGACTGGACAGTGTCATCTTTGAACATTCGATCTGACCTTTATCCCACCAGTGTTCCGAATGCTGATCCTATCTGTAGCCCAGCCGCTGAGACCTGAACTATGAAAAGATTGATTTTTTTTTTTTTTTTTTGGTGCGAGGTAGATAATTGTCAATGTTACCAATGTAGGTTATTCAGTGCCAAAAATGCACATTTTTCCCTGGGTGGGTGATATAAGATGCTATTATTACTGGTAAGAGATTTAATATTAACTTTAGAAAAGTTGAAAAATAGTTAGAGCATACAGTTACGAAATCTTTGAAAAATAATTAAGAGTATTTCTGGGGAATTTAGATTCTGTATGGCTTTCCAGTTTTTGATGTAAATTTGATTTCTCAGGTCACAGGTTGAATTACCTTGCTGTCTGACTCGTCCCTTGGGCGTCGACTTGCTGGTGGCACAATTTTTTGGTTTCTAATTTTGTTAATATGTAAATATCATCAAATTTGACCAGGAGATTTGCGAACTATTTGTTCTGTTCCATCAACCGGGGATATTTTACAAGCATGTTTTTTAACATTGCCAAATTGTGGGAAGATGTGATAGGTATATAAGACTACATCAACTGTGTGATGGGAATGTCCCTAATTGTGCAAGTGGCCATGGATATAAATATATACTCGTTTTTATCTTTATTCTATTCCCTTTCACATATCAGTAGATGTTTTGGTTTCTTATCTCCCAGCTCAGATGGGAGGCCAATTGAATTTCAGTTTGTTTTGGCAGATTTCTGTCATGTTCAAAAAGGCTAATAGATTTCTAATTTGTTTGCATCTCTAAATGCAGATGGGAGGACGGTCGAATGTTGAAGATGAGATTCTTTGCAGATTCATCTTCCCAGATAGGCCGGGTGCTCTGATGAAATTCTTGGATGCCTTCAGTCCAAAATGGAACATTAGCTTGTTCCATTATCGTGCACAGGTCTGTCTTCCCACTCGGTTTCGTCCTTCTCAAATCCATCGGAACTAAAAGCAATAGCTGAGCCACTGCTTTGTCTTACTCATATTATCTACAGCAAGAAAGTATCTAATAGGATGACTTCCAAACTGATATTTTCGGGCTTATTTACTTGATAGGGTGATATAGGTGCAAACGTATTGGTGGGTATTCAGGTTCCTGTCATTGAGATGAATGAGTTTCGACGACGTGCTAATAATCTTGGGTACGAGTATGTGATTGAGATGCATAATGAGGCACTGCGTCTTTTGCTGCATTAGGCAAAGTGTCTTCCTGTACATGGAAGCATCGTTTAATCAAGAGTTTGTTTAGGGCTTGTTTCTTTCGTGAAACTGTTGTTGGAGAGATGCTGGTGGCTGGCTGGTCCAAGTAAGTCGGGTTGGTTTCTTGTTCCGTCAATTGTAATTGTATTTATTATAATCTTTATTTGGGATGTCATGGTCATATTATTGTTTTCTCAGCTTCTGTAATTTAGAATATCAAATTAACCTTGTTCTAGTTTGAACTGCTTTTGGGGCTTGTTGGGAGAAATATGGCAAATGATAATATCAATGCATCCTTGCTATTCACTACATTGGATAACTTGAATGAGCTTATGTCAACTTGAGAACGTGCACAAACATCAGCATATAATCATAACAGGCCCTTTTCTGTTGATCATTCAGGGCATATCTTGTCAGGTTGCGATTAGGTCTGTGGTTCAGCCTGGCCTTGACTCTCTCCCTTTTCAGAACCTCAAATCAGTTTTCCCCCCTTTTCAGTTATTCTGGGCCCGTTATATCTTTAGTTAAATTAGTGATGTGCCATAATAAACGGACAGCACTTGTATTTCAATTTATCAGGCTCGAAACTTAGATGGTATAAAGAATAAATCAGGGGAATGTGTAGGAGAAATGTTCCACATTGGGGCAAGCTCAGGAGACTTGGTCTCATGACTAACAACGCCCACATTGTATGTATGAGAACTGGGAAGGTTGCTTGCAATCTGAAACCTGACGTTACCTACATCTCTTTTTTTGTTTCATGCGCCAGCCAACCAATTTTCAATCACACCATGCACATTTTCTTGCTTGCAAGTCACAACTATGATGTGTGTTTGGTTACAAACTGTAACAGTTGAGCATAAAAGCCTCTCATTTTCTGCGTCATGCATGTCAATCCTTCAGAATTATATATGTTTAGGTTCTTATTTGTATTTCGAATTTGAAGTTTGGCATTTCCTTCTATTCTGCCCACCGCTTTTGCCCATTTTTCACTCGGTTATTTATTTATTTATTTTTTTTTATAAAAGGCGTCATTCAGATTTTTTAACAATGCAATACCCAAGCTCACCGCTTACTGAAGCTCGGTAACAAACCCCAATAAAACCTGGGAGTGTATTTCCTTAATAATTACATTCTTTTTTTCTTATTGTCTGTATCTAGTCTGTGTGGATTTATTATTATCTGTGAGGTAATTTATTATCATTTTAACTTTAAGCTTCACCTTCCCTTTTATCCATCGCCTTTGTCCTCCTTTGATAAGATAATTTTTATAGGCTTTGCGTACTTCCGTGTACCCGGTTGCGAGTAGTACCCCCGGTTCTTTTACTATTTGAAAATTTAGATTCAAGGCACGCATCGTGTTCTTTTCCATAAATATGTTTAGGATATGAAAAATCATTTTAGTATGTTGCAAATCATAAAAAACTTTCAATTACTTTAATTTTTCATCTCTAAACTAATTTTTTTTTTGAAAAAATACGATGCTTAGTATGGATCTAAATACAAAATAAAAAATAAAAAAAGAGAAATGAAAGGGGTACAAGTTACAACCGGATTTGTACCAACAAGGTCAAGAGAATTAAACTCATCCTAAGTTCACATAAATTTTTGACTAATATGTTTTAAAATATTTTTACTGCATAAAAAAGAAAGTTGCAACTTTTGTTTGAATTTAATTGAAATAAAACTCGATATTGGATACGTAATGAGATAGATTAATTTCAACTAACAACTAAAAATCTAAAATGGGTGTTGTCCAAACTCAATATTTTCGAGATAAATTAATTTCAACTAACAATTAAAAATCTAAAATGGGTGTTGTCCAAACTCAATATTTTCATAAGGCCCATAAGGAATCATCATCATCAATCATCATACCCATCCCCATTTTTCTAGTCCTTGGCACGTAACAGAATTATAAGCATGGGGCACCACGCAGTGTGGCATGATTGCCAAATGACTAAAAAACTGATCAGACGCGACAAAAATGCAGCCAGCAGCCCCACTTTAGTACAATGCAATCCACCGGAGGCATGAGGTTTCACAAAGGTGAGTGCGGACTGCAGAGCTGCCAAGCATCCGACAAAATCCCACTCTACTCACCTGGAAAATAGCAGCTTTCATGGAGGTTCGTCTGCTTCTCTTGGTGGCTCATCAGATGCCTGTGCAAGTACATTCCCACCACCTGAAGAGGAGCCAACGATCTGCCATCAGATGATCCGAACCGTCCACATTGTTCTGTTTCCCTCGATCTTAGCCCCTTTTCTCGTTCGTTATTCAAATGGTAATGAAAATATTTTGAACCCATTATTTGAGAAATTTAAGGAAAAAATGATCAATTTTTTCTGATGACCTTCTCTTTTGAAGTATTTATGGGATAAATATACACCTAAGATTTATATTTTTGGAAGCATATATTTAGAGTTGTATATGGTCAATTTACACCGATCCTATTTTTGGATTCCGGTTAAAATTTCTTACTTATACTTATGCCGGGTTAAAAAAATATTTGATTTACCTGCGCAAAAACAGATTAAGTTAAGAGCGGATCATAGGTCAACCCGCCCAAGTTACCACCCCTAAATTGTAACAGTTAACGGTCTATCCCGCGTGACAGTCCGTGACTGTCCCACCGTGTCAGCTCATATACCTCTATCTATCTATTTGCCTAATTGAAGCCTGGATTCAGACACTGCTGTACAAAAATCCTCAGTGGACCCCAGTCATAGAAGCTGACAAGGCGAGCACAACGGCTCCTCGAATGCAGAAGCGGGGCTTGCAATTCCCCAGAGTCCTTAAATATGTGTCCACACTCATTTACACCGATCTCCTTTACTCAGTCCCCTCTCTCTCTCCGCCCGCCCCTCCCCCCCCTCTCTCTCTCTCAAACGTGTAATCGTGCAGAAGAGAGAGATTAACGTTAGTATGGGTTCTGAAAGACGTGCTTTGGTGGTGGTTCATCTTCTACTCATGTACCTGGGGACATTAGGACGAGGAAAGGGGCAGTTAGTGCCAGCACTGATAGTGTTTGGAGACTCCGTCGTGGATTCTGGCAACAACAACCATCTTCGAACTCTTGTCAAGGCCAACTTTCCGCCCTATGGCAGGGATTTTGTCGCCCACTCTCCAACTGGAAGATTTTCCAATGGCAAACTCGCCTCTGATTTCACTGGTCTTTCTCTAGCTTTTTCTCTTACATCTTCAGTTCCTTGTTTTATTTATTTATTTTTAAATACATTTTTAGTTATCAATATTGCATTTTTCATTTTACGTCGTTTGTTGCATGTGCAGCTGAGAACCTTGGGTTCACTTCATATCCTCCAGCATATCTAAGCAAGGAAGCAGCAGGAAAGAATCTCTTGGCTGGTGCAAACTTCGCCTCCGCTGCTTCTGGCTATTATGCCGGCACTGCTACCTTATATGTATATACCAATCCCTCTCTTTCTATCTTATAACTAACCTTTTGCACCACACTTAAATTGGATAGTCGGCACTTTTGCTGGCGAGAGATACCATTTACTGACCTGAATCATTATTGTATCTGAAAATTAGCTTTCAGGAATGTTGCAAATTTTTTTTTTAATTTATCGACAATATTTATTACCGAAAGTATGACAATTACAACGATATTACAGTGTAAGTTTAAACATATAGTGATAAATTTTAATGTCGCTACAAGTTCATTTTCTGTTAGTGTCTAATGCCGAATCAGCGTGGCCTAATTCATTGATTTCTTGAGGCATACTTGGGTAAGCCTCAAACAAGGGCTTATATATGTCAATTCTATTTATTTGTCTTTTTCTAAAAATAATAAAATTATATAATGTGAGAATTTGGTTTGTCCAGATAAGGGTTATACGGCCGTATCCTTGTCTTTTTTAATAAAAGAATTAATAATAATTGGAGGAGAAATAGTCCTATTAGCCCACCTTGAAATATTTATTAAAAAACTGTTTTTTGCTTTTTTCTTCGTATATTTATTTATCTAACTGTACTTAATATATAAATTAAGTTTTACTATTTTCGAATATGTGTATATATTTTTTAAAGATTTTTAAATACATGGGTATTTTAGCCATTTTTAATGGTTGAAAATGGGTAAAATATACTTATGTTTAAAATATTTTAAAAATATATACACATATTTAAAAATGGTAAAACTTGGTTTATATGTCAAATATATTTATATTAATAGGTTTATGGGGAAAAATGAAAAAAAAAATTTAAACGAGATTTTTAAGGCGGCAAGCGTGGAGTACAGTTTTGTAATTGGAAAAACAGGTTTGCATAGATAAAGGTTGTATTGCAGTACTGGTTCTTATTATTTATTTATTTAATTATTTTGGCAGAGGGCCTTAACTTTGACACAGCAGCTGGAATATTATAAGGAGTATCAGCAAAAGGTGGTCAGCCTTGTAGGGAAATCTACAGGGTCTGAAATATTCTCAGGTGCAATCTACGTAGTGAGTGCGGGGAGCAGTGATTTCGTCCAGAACTACTACATCAACCCTCTTCTCCATTACACCTACACTCCTGACCAATTCTCTGATTTCCTCCTCCAATCCTTCACTTCTTTTGTGCAGGTTCAATTCAACTCGGTTTCTCTCTCTTTCTCTCTCTCTCTCTGAACAAATGCACGTACACTACATACCGAGAACTACATAGCGTCACAATAAATTCAAAATACTTAATTATTTTTTAAAAATGCGAAGGTAAAAAATGACTGTTAGTACTACATATCATAATTGTGCATGATAAAAGATAGAGATATGAAAGATCAATCGCTACAAGAAAGTCAACATGTAATTTATAATAAAATTTTAGTAATATGTTACACTTTTTATTGCAAAATATTAAGAATTAATTTTTAATGATAATAATATAATGGAGGGTGCAAAAATTAATCTTTTATAAACAAAATTTGTCACTAAAAATTGTACTTTTAATGACAACTATGAAAAATTATTGTTAAAGTCTTTTGTGATTGACTTATAATAATTAATTTAGTTATACCAACATTGCTGTGTAAATTGATATACATATAGTGCCAATTTTTAGCATGGTTAAAAGTTAATTTTGCTGCAGTGAATAGATTTTGGTTAATTGTGATTTCTTTTCATTTTTCATGCATGCGTGTATATTACAACTAATTATATATGGTTAATTTGTTAGCAGAATCTTTATGCATTGGGAGCAAGAAGGATCGGTGCAACATCTCTGCCGCCCATGGGATGCTTGCCAGCATCCATCACCCTATTTGGATTAGGCAAAAACGAATGCGTGGAGAGAATGAACAGGGACGCTATAGAATTCAACAAGAAGATGAACGAAGCAGCTCAGCGGTTGCTGCAGACACTTCCGGGCCTCAAGCTCGTTGTCTTTGACATCTACAATCCTCTCCTCACTCTCATCAACAAACCTTCTGATAATGGTAACCAGATTACTTCAGATTTGCAATATATATTGTTAGAATGATTTTAAAGTGGGCCACGAAATAAGTATAGTCTTAAATTGAGTACAAATCCATTAAAAAAATCATTTGTAATGCCTTTACAAATTCCTGATTAAAATAATTTCAAGTAATATTATTAAATAAATTATAATAAATAATGGAAAAATCTTCAGTGTTAATTTGCTTAGAACGGATTTGCTTTTAAGCATTTGCTAACTCAAAAACATTTACTTAAAATAGATATAGGCCTGCCGCAAAATAAGCGTAGTTTTAAAGTAAATATAAATCCGTTAAAATCTTCATTTTTTGTGACCTTTATATAAAAGTTGATTAAAAATGATACTGTTAAATAAATAATAATAAAGAAAATGAATGGAATAGATTATATAGAATGTATAAATGGGTAAACGTTGACTTAAATGTGAATTGGTTTGGTTTTGATTAATAACATATATAAGTCCCTAACCACGTGTTTGACAAAAGTGTGTATAAGATATTAGGATAGGAAAGTCTAAGTTTCAAAGTTGAATAAAGATAATAATTTCGTTATCCCTCTTCTAAAGTATACCTCCATTAGATACTTATCATCTGAAGAGTGACCCAATAAAAAAATGTAAGCCCAATCAACTTAAATTGGTAGGCAAGTATAGTGTAATCCCAATACATATTATTTCTAGATGTTCTTGTCACGCATTTGCCCAAACTAATTACTTTCAAAATAAGATCATTATCTTTTTAGAACATAATTTTAAGTCATGGCTTGTCTTTTTTAAAAAGTGTGTTAATTATAAATATGACCACAATTTATACTTCTATTACTTACGGATATGAACATACATTTAGAAAAATGACATAGACGACTACATATTTTACCCAATTCTCAAATGACAATGCGGTTAGCTTCTGTTAGTTAACAGGAGAATTTTTTAAAATGCCCAAATCGTCCTTATTGTTTCCTATAAAAGAGAGACTATATGTGCATTTTGTTGTACAAAGCATGTTTTTGAAGCAGTCACCGTGTGGTCATTTGTGCCATTCGATATCCACGCACACAAAATGCCCTTTTTACAGAAAAAAAACTAAGGTTATTTGATCATTTTGAAAATTTTTCCTCTTGTTAATTAAGAGAGGCTAATGGCGTGGTCATATTTGAAATTATAAGTAGAATTTATAATTATCTGGGCCGTTCTTCTAAATGTGTGGTCATATACATGAATAGGAGTATAATCTGAGATCATATTTGGAATTAACCTTAAAAATATTATTTTATTTTAGTAATGATACCATCATCATCATCATCATTACTTAAATTAGTCAGTGAAGAAGCGAATGGCATCATGGCATGGGTGGTGTTTCCATTTGGTAGCTTTTTGACCGAAAGTGCGAGGCATTTATTTCAATTGGGCGTGGGTGGCATTAGTCCTTGAATGATATGAGCACGCTTGAATCATGTTGGGAAAAAAGCCTCCTATTATTTATTTTCTTTTCCACTGCGTTTCAGCATCCCAATGGCACACGTCCCCTTTAGTAATAATGCTCGGCCCACCACTCTCCGTTGATATTCTTTCCTTTCTTCAATCATTAATGTGGACCAGCCAGCCCCCCAAACCTACCCCCGGGCAATAACTAGTCCACGGATATATTACTTTACAAATGCTGCATTCACATGTGTTGCACTAATCAAAATGAAAACCAAGAACAGTACCCAAAGAACAGCCAGTCAATTGGGATTGAAGGAAAAGGAGAGATTCGTAATTGGTTGTGGAGCATTTTCATAACAGCCAGGTGAGAGTGGTGAGGTGGGATGGGATGGGAAATTTTGATTTGATTTGTGCACAGGTTTCTTTGAGGCTAGGAAGGCATGTTGTGGGACAGGAACGATCGAGACATCGCTGTTGTGCAATTCAAAGTCTTTGGGCACCTGCAAGAATGCGACCGAGTACGTGTTCTGGGACAGCTTCCATCCTTCGGAGGCAGCAAACAACTACTTAGCTGATAGTCTATTGGAACAAGGCATCGGCCTCATTTCTTAGCCACCATCCATCTTCTTCCACTACTACATGTTACTTTGATGGATGGATTAGTCTGGCTTTTTCCTTCTTTAGCAGACAGATACTAGTTAACTATATATACAAATATATATAAACATGGTAAGAGTCTGCTGCTTATGAGCATGGACAAACAAGAGTGCATTGCAGCTAGTCATGGGAAATGGCTTCTTTGCCTTCGGAAGAAAACAAGGGAAAAAATTGTGCACATGAAAGCAGGGGTTCAAAGCAATGGATCAGTCCTTTTAGTCTGAAAAATTGATTTTTTTTTTTTTATTTATTTGATTGGTTGAAAAATGGATTTTTAGAGAGGATATGGAATGCTACCCGTGGTTGGGTTTTGCAACATGAGCTTGAAACAAACCAGTAGTCGCAGGAGCAATGGAATTCCAGACCAGACAGAAACTACATGCAGTTGCAAGTTGCATGTTATTAGGGAAACCTAACCCAATGAACAAGCAATTGGAAATTGTCTAGATGGGATTTACGTTCGCTAAACATTTGGAGCATCATTATATTAGATTTTTTAGTGTGGAGAAGTTAATCAGCATTGGTATCATTGCAAAGCCAGAAAAATTGATTTGTTGAGGATGCAGAATACATTTGGAACATTATTGCAATGGGTGTTTAGGCTAGAAAGATTATGAACATTGCTATCATTGCAAAGACAAATGCATTGATTTGTTTCAAACTTAATTGTCCAAAATGACAACATTGTTCAGGATGCTGCTCCTAGAAGCTAATTGGAATCAACCAAATAGTTTATTTTGAGTTGCACGCCAACAACATAATTATACAATAACATGAATATTGAATTTAAACAGTTTCTGTGAATTACATGCGGTACATATATTTTTCTATGGCAAATACCACCTCCCATTTCTTTCCCACCTCCACTTCCGTAATTAGTAAACAAGAGAAAAAGAATGGCGTAAATAAGAGATTGGCATCACCTCAGCATAGCCGGCTGTTAATTATCTGATTTTCCTGTACATTAATGATCAAACAAGCTTACATCAAAAAAAAAAAAAAACGATCAAACAAGCATTGTACGACCGGTGCTTCATTTGGTGCTGGGACAATTCAGCCACTTGCAAGGTGGTAACTTGCCATGTTGAGGAGCTATTTAACAGTTCTACTCCTCTACAATCCAATAAGCAGGCTGTGCAACCAAACCGCTAGAAACCTAAGAAAGTTCAAATCCTGCGTTGGAGTTGACTGCATAGAGGAGCTTGCTCCTCAAAGTGCTTGCTCGTTTATACGTGGGAAGCTGTCCAAAGCAAACAAAATAAAGTAAATGGACTGCAGAAATTGAATCAATGTTGTGACTGTTTGGACAATTACCCAAATAATTCGTAGCTGATGAGACAAGGATTTCCAGTTACCTTGAGAGTATTGTAGCAAGTTGAAGCTGAGGGAAGACGGTCCACATCCTGTCCTCCAATCATGGCCCAAAGAGGCACATCACAGATAACCTTCAAATTCAATCCCATTTATCAATATACTTATGAGTTGTGTTGAGTAAAAGTGAGGATAGTGCTAGAATCATCAATGAAATTCCTAAGTTTCATGAGTACAATAGTGGTGATATAGTTATTAATACCACAATCTTTCTTACAGCTATCATTTAAAAGCCAATTGTCATGCTCGTATATCCAACAAATCATTTGACAATCTACTGAAATAACTTCTCCATGTTTCTCTGATATTAATGAGATAAAAGATATCCCTTCTCACCTTCTCTAGTTCTTGAATTGAAGATTAGTAGCTCACCATATACCCAACTCACCTTCTCTACTCGCCAAACCATTAAAGCTTCACAGAATGTGTGTGTGTGTGTGTGTGTGTGTTTTTTTTTCCCCCTAAAAGGTTTCTGATAATATTCTAAAGATCCTCCTTGAAAACTCCCCTTGGGTTCTAGGACAATTTTTCCTGACTAAGAACCTCTATATATTTTCATTCAACAATATTATACATTACTTTTAGTATGTTTTTCCACTTAGATGCTCTTAATGCTCATCTTCGGCCATTTTGTAGATGACTTTTGCAAACAAAATATTAAAAAAAAGTTGAACTAAATAAGGCAAATAATGGCTGACACTTCGTCAACAGAGAAGCTATTTAAAAATTGAACTAAGGATTTGGTTGGCAATAACCTGAAATGTCTTATAGGTATCAACATTCAAAAAATTACTAAAATCAATTAAGAAGATAGAGACATACAAAAGAATATTTAGAAATAATAAGAGGATCATAGACCTTATGAATTGTAAACGTTGGCTGTAAGTGTTTGAAACCAAGCAAAGGAGCTCGAGAACAGCTAGTCACAAATTTTAGAAGCATGCATCGTTCTTTTGGTTCAAGCTCCTTGATAACCTGCAATGCCACAGTGACGATAGAAAATATAAGAACAGGAATGCTAAGTCCTTGCCCTTGACATAGAAAGCATACAGCAACAATATAATGCAAACAGATCAATAATTGCATGATGACGTCAGTAGCCACTACAAAGACAACAAACATTCTTTAACAGGTGAGAACAAAAAGAAAAAAAAAAAGAAGCAAGAAACTTATGCCCATCTTCTTATCCCCTATGAAATATACGCACTGACAGATGTATATTTGGGCTGCGTTGTGAATTTTTCAGCATATGAAGCTGACAGCAGACTGATTCCCTCAATGCCAAACAGAACAAGGAAAAGGAAATTTAGGCTCCTCAGTGGTAAAAGGCAACTGAATTGCTGTGTTTGTGCCTAGTTATTCAACAAAATTACAGTGAATCCATCAGTAAATAGGAACACACCTCCCAAAAAAGCTTAATTGTCCTGCTCCCTTCAGAATAGCCACCAGTATAGCGTGTGTTGCTTTTCAGGTCATCAACATCAAAGTCATGATTTCCACCTGAAAGCAGCTGCATATGGCAATTAAGATCAGCAATCAAACCGCGGAGAAATTATGTACCACATTATAGCCCTTACTGCCCCACAGAAATTTATCACAACCGTAGTTCTTATAAAAATCATGACAACCCACTTAAGTAACAAGCAGAATCAGGATCAAATAATTGTAAGACACCACTTCCGTTGTAGAAATATATCTATTTATGTATCATAGTAGATTACAGTCATTTGTCAACTGTCATCTGATATCACTCCAGCATCCTAATTACAGTGAAGTGAATTTAACAAAAGACAATGTGACTGTTGGGGTTTAACTTAGTGTATAGAAGTGAGGTCCACTTTGACTTCTGTAGATGGTCAAGGAGAAATGAGAATTGGTCAGAATGCAAACTCATTTTAAAGATAGAATATCAATCAGAAAATCAATTCTTCATATTAACTCCAATTCCACTTCCACAGATGGTTCACAATATTGATGTGTTTCCAATGAGTTCCTAACTTATTGTTATCAAGCCAAATATGAATTATTAGAAAGAACTATTCAAAATTAGCATGCTAATAACCGTAGTAAATATAAACCGCAGTTAGGACAGATAGATAAAGCTAAGAAAATGATATGCTAATAGACCAGATCAACCAAAGAAGAGCATATGTGATGAGAATTTATGACATGGCATCGAACATCACATTCTCAAGTAGTAAAACAGTTTCTCTAGTTAATTGTTGATCCCCAGGACATGCCTACACAAGATGAATCCTGATAAGCGACAACAGAAATAGGAAGTTTATCATCTTCAAGAAATATTAACCACATCAAGAACTTGTTAAATACAATACCTGATTGAATTCAATTGCGTTGAATAGACTCAACCATGAAGGTGATATAAGATCGATCAAACCTCTATAAAATGCATTTGCCAATGGCGATATCTGCAAGCCAACAATGGCACATGAATCTGAAAACAATATAAGACATGATTTTGTACCTCAAAAGCTCGAACACAGATTGCATACCTGTCTATTCAGTTTATAGTCTGCAATTGCATGAACATACTGCAGCTTATTCTCATTTGTAACAGTCATATTTTTACCTCCAGGCTTAAGCTCCGTGACGACCAGCCTCCCAAGTAGCTCTTCAGTAACTGTAAAATCCAAAGCTAGTTCCCTGACATCGCCTTCATAATGCTAAACAAAAAAAAAAAAAAGAAAAAAAAAGAGGAAGGACAAATTAGAGAACACAACAGCAATGGAAATGGAAAAAATTACAATACAGGGAAAAAAAGGAAGAATCATCATACAAAATAAGTTTTAGAAAGAAAAGGATCTACTGAAAATTAAAAACACATCCAGCTCCTTTTCGGCTTCTGTGAAAATGGCAGATTAAGTATAATTTCCGCTACTGTTGAAGTGCTATCAAGTTCAACAGCAGATGATGAAAGAACCTTCCATCCTCATCCACACCTCAAACCATCACTGCAACCTAACAACCACTGCTACTACCATCTTGCTAGTAGCCACCTGTTTCGTCCTCTATGGCACTACCAAACAGAAGAATATCTAGGGTCCACATCATTACTTGATCGACTCTGCACAAAAAAAAATGCCGGTCTTTGGGCATTTCCAGCTAAAACTTCAACAAAACAAGCAACCTCTACCCTGTCAATAGAACATCATAATCCAATTCATCCTGTAGTTCTCGCTTCTCCTTACTAACCACCATATCATATGAAACATAAACTCGAGTTAAAGATTTACAATACATGTCAAATATCATTTGTCCCAAACACAATTTCAAAAATTTTACAATGTCCAATCAACATCCTTCGAGACAAAGCATCAAGTTCTCAAAGGATTAGAAGTGAAAGCTTAATGAACATCAGTTAAAGACAATTCTGCCCTTATCCTTTATCCATGATGCTCCTCAGAGATCAACAGTACTAAAAAGTTAGGAGATGGGCACTAAGATGACAAGTGGTGTAGGAAAAGATGCCCTGTACTAATGAAAACGAGGAAGAAACTAGCAAAAAAAGAAGGATTCTCTCAAAGAGTAAAAATGGAAGACAAGAGGAGAAACTGGGATGAATTAGGAGAAAAAAAACATGTGAAGAGAAAAAAATATATACAAAATTCACAATTCATCAACCATCAAACTAACATTTCTGACATAAAGCAATCAAAGTTATAGAAAACAAAATAAAAAACCTAATCTGACCCTAATATCCCGTGTCTAGATAAAACTCAATATAAAATAAATGAACCTACATCCACACCATACATCAAGTTGATCGATTTGTTGTCCACTTCATGAACCCATCAAATCACAAAAAAAAATAAAAAATTAATTACTCAAATTCACAGATAAGACGCTACTAGAAAGAAAGAAACTCTAATTTATTCATAGACTTATCATGTTCTTATCAGCATTATCATGTTCATATCAGCAAGTAAATTAAACAACGAGGCAGACTTCAAGATGAAGACAAAATTTACCTTTACATACATAAGGTTCCTATAAAGTTCAGGATCCAGTGTTGATAGCTCATCAAGAAAGCTATAACGGCCTAAAAGCTTTTGCACAAAAACAAGTGAGAATGAATAATCCAGCAAGATTCCTTCATATAGAGCTTTTCCAACAACTCGTCCAAGGAACTCAATCATCTGGATTCCATTATCTACAGATTTTGCAGCAGTATTGGGAATTAAACATCTCTCTGAAGTTGATGTTTGAGAGAATAGACCATACCTGTGTCGATTAAAAAATAAAATCCAAATTTAGAAGAACACAAGGATATTGGAGGATAACCACAACAAAATTTTGATACCTGGGATCAAAAGCTGTCTTTGATATATCAGTCAGGAACTCTTTTGATAAACCACCATAATCAAGGCCAGCCTCAGGAAGCCCACATTCGCTAACAAATGAAACATTTATGCAAGACTTAAGCTTTGCGCCAAGGAAGTTTAACTGTTTAAATCCATCTTCAACAATGTGATCCCGGCGGACTACTATCTCTATTGACCCTGGCCCTGGTCCTGTAACTTCACCTGCCATTCTTCTTGAGACTTTATCCATATTTACAAATTCTCTAAACATCTGGACCCTGTTATGTGATATGAGAATTGAGAAACGATTTTAATAAAGAAAGACAAACATGGAAGGTGTACAGGACAAACAAAGAAATGAACGCTTTAGAACCTAGTCATTTGGTTGGGTTTTATCGCTATGGTATACATCCAGAGTTCCCTTTCTCTTTCTCAGTCTCAGTTATTAACAGAATTGACATATCATCAACCAAAAGGAAAACAAAAACAAACTAACAAAAAAAAAAAAAAAGAAAAGAAAGAAAAGAAAAAGCATTGCAACCTCCATAACTATGGGCAATTATTCAACACAGCCAGGTGCATGAAAGTGTCCATGAAACCCCTTACTTTTTTTTTTACTTAAAAATACTTGCTTTTTCCTAAACCATTTATTTTGTTTAGTATCATTTATTCTATCATGTTACCAAAAATACTTCTTTGGAAACTTATCTTTTGTAAAAATTTAATCTCTCTTGAGAGTGAATATGTCGATATTATTTTTTTCAATGGGAATGATCTAAAATGATTTTTTTCGCCAAAGTAAAATGATTTTTTCGCCAAAGTCTTAAATCATTTATCATGTTTATATATATGCATTATATTTTGATTCCAAAATCACATGCATAAAAAACTTTTATAGGCTCTGCTTCTATATAATGGAGCTACACTAAAGTCTCTTTATGTAACCCCTTCTATTTTGGCCCATCTTGATAAATATGTGAAATCTACTTTGCCAATTGCATTTAGAATCATTTGATTAGCGAGGAAACTAAGTTTCATCCAAATCAAAGATATGCATAGACCTGTCTAAAAAATGGGTACAATGAACGCAACAAAATTTTTTGATTTATATATCCATTTCAAGACTATATTTTTAACATTTAAACCTTCTAAAGTAACACTCTTGTATAGATAAATTATTCTATAAAATATCATTATATTTTAATGCATGTATGATGGATCTAAACATTTTTCATAATTTACATATGAATAATACAAACTAATGATGTTGAACAATTTGAATGGCTGATTTTTAATTTTTATCATCAAAAGGGTTATCCACAAAGATACCCAAAAGACTTTGGTGTAATGAAGGTCACGTGGAAAGAGTGTTATGATCCTATATGCCTGCTCGTAAATTGGCCAATTTACAAGAGGCTAAAAAATTAATTTTAAAATTTTTTTATATAAAAAAGTGTGGGCCATACCAAGATTGTACCCTTTGTGAAATTTGGCAATTTTTTGAATTTTTGGCATTTTTATTTCTAAAAATAAAAGGGCATGAATACATGCATTGACACATGTATCCATGCTCTTTGTATTTTAAAAAAAAATACCAAAAATTTAAAATTTGTCACATTTCACAAAGGTGCAATTTATGTGTAGTCCACATTTCTATAAGAAACAAAAATTAAAAATAAAATTTTTAGCTGCTCATAAATCATTGTATGGGATTGCGACACTTGGGAAAAAGCATTTTGAAATTAGAAAAGGGTTGCGCGAATACTTCCATGCACTTGGCTATATTGAATCATTGCCCAACTATGCGCTCAATCCATTAATGAAATCAAACGAATATGACACAAATATTGAAGTTTACAAAGGACAAAGACAACTAAGTTCTTAGCTTGATAAGAAATCATGAATTCTTCAAATTTTCATTTTGGCTAATTACCTTTCTTCAAATGGAAATACATGTGGTATCTTATTGATAACAGAGCTTGGACATGAACCAGCTAAGGTGTCCACAGATTTCAAATTAGCTGTTACAGCTTCATGAGCTCTTGATGCAGCTGCAATTGGAGGGCGTCCTTTTCTAGCAGGTGCAATCCACAACGATGAGGGACAGAATTGGTGCCTACAATCCCTTTCATATAACAAATGAAGGCACCTTATTGCAGCATCCATTAAAGGTTTATTCTGATCACCCGTGTTATGGGAAAGGCCATTATAAACCAATGTATTCAGCACTGCAACAATCTTTCTCTGCTGCTCCAGCGAAAAGGGAACCTAGAACACGGCAAAAATTGGTTACAACATTTATAAACTGCAAAAGGATTGCCAGCAAGGGATCAGATTGCATTGGTATACCTGTTTCTCATGGAATTCTATGTCGTCAAGAACCAACAGCAAGTGTGCATATGTCACACTGAATACATGCAGCAGGCATGATATTCCTTTAGATATACCTTGGGAACCTTGCCTCATTGATTCCACATCCCATAAATCAGAAGTGCTGTCAGTGACCAATGTATCATCAATTGTGCTGTTGATGTATTGGTCAGAATCCGCATTGTTACTAGATTTTCCAGTGATCCTTTGCAAGACGGATGTCCATTTATACCCTGCATCCTTCTCAATCCTCCCTAACTTTTTCCCTGTAACCACTTCATGAGTAACTCTTACTCCATCCATATGTTTGCCACTCACATCCCTGTGATAGTCTTGACAAAAGAGAGATGCTTCAAGCACTCTCCATAGCTCAACCAGAATACCAGGAGTAAAAGATAGCATGTTCAGCAGAGGCCGTGACCCACTAAATGGATCCAAGAAAGAAACCATTCTCAGAATATTTGAATAGAAAACAGCAACATCAATAAGATCCAATTTGTCCGAATCCTCAATAACAGAAATGTCTTTCTTTGAGATGGCTAGAAGCCTCAAAAGATGCCACTGTTGATACACAGGCTTGATAGCTTCGACGTATGACACCACTGAAGACTCAGAGTAAGTAGGACTGAGAGAAACATCTGTACTGATAGCTTTCTCCAAAGGTACATAACTAGTGACATGTTCATCATTCTCACGATTCTTTAAGCAGCCAATATTCTCAAGCTGACGCAGTAAGTTTTCTGAAAAGCTGATTGCTGAATGAACATATGCTCTACTTTGTAGACCCTGAATAAAATGGCCTGATTCTATAAAGCCATTATCCTGCTCTGTTACCAAACTTATCATGTTTGCAAGGGCCCATCCACAGGATGGAATCAGGTTATAACAATAAGTGTAATCCTTCAATTGATCCAATTTGGACATCTCAATAAAAAGTTTCTCTTTTGAAATCTGCCACCACCTGCCATAGTTTGATCAGTTTCCGGTTTCTACTGCTTCAAGCTCACATATCAAGTCAAGAAAGTTGGACAAGTGAGAAAGATTCAAATCAACTGAATAAACAACGGCAAAGCACTGGACCATTTGAGAAACGACGTTTAAACTCAGTATCAGAAAACAAGCAATATTTCAGAATCCATGTCCAGACAAGTGGCCCAATTTTCACTGCACTGGCAGTATAAATAGGTTTGTCAAGTTGCTAAAGATCAGGCAAGAAGCAACTGGACTACCAAAGAAAGAAAGCATTGGAAAAACAAATTGGACGTTCTCAAAATGAAGCTCAATTTGTTCATCAGCAAATTATAACCTTTTGAAAGATTGCAGTGCCCTTTATACTCCCAAATGTTGATCATGCCTTCCAAACCCAAGTTACTCACAAGACCAGCTCACTTTGGAGGTATTGCATTGGACTGTCTATTACACCAAGTACTAAAATTTTGGCTACAACATACAGCCTCATGCATAATAACAAAGAGGTAGGTCCATGCTTACCTTTTGATCCATAAATTCTTTATATGTGAATAACTTCAAAGAATAAATTCAAGCCTCAAAAAAAAAAAAAAAAAAAATGTAGCCTTTCCATTTTACCAGACTAAAAATGAGCACCACCCCCGTAACATGCTAAGGAACCGGAACCAGTACAAAGAGGTCAATCAAAATATATTATTCCCTCATACCCATTTGTTCAAAATGAAAATATCATTATCCAGTGTGGATGAGCCTTACCAGTAGAGTCCTGAGGCAAGGTGACAGCACAGACTCATGTTTCAGAGCAGGTAATAGAACTCTGGGTAAGCATTGAGAAAGTAAAGGAATTGTGAGTAGAAAAATGCAGTACTGTTCAGCAGCATCTTGGACATCTGTTGGGTCAACATAATTTACGCAAAGCTCCACAACATGGAAAGGACGCAAGGCTAAAGTTAATGCACTTGCAGTGATCAAAAAATGATCATCAGTACACATACCACTCTGCTTTTCCAAGGGAGTACAGAATTTCATGATGTGCCTCCGAACAGAAGTATACAAACCACTTCCGCCAGATGCAATAAATTGTACTAATTTCCTTGCTGCAATGCATGCATCCTTATGGTTTGCTTTACTAAAACTTTTCCAGCTTCTTGGATCAGTTAGAGCAATGACCAACTGCATTATTAAAGAAGTAACAATTTTGTTCTCTCCATTGGCTAGGAAGGTATGATCACATTCATGAAGAATATATGAGCAGATCGAGACAAGCTTTCTTGCTTGGTAAATCCATGTGCTCCTCTCATCAGGTGTGCCAGTAACCATGGAACAAAAGTTTTTCTTCGGATCTATAAACCATCCAATGAAAAAAATATTTAGCAAACATATGATGAATGGAAATACGAAAGAATCACAAGTATTTAAGGAACAATGAACAATCAAAACATTCATGTAATAATTGAGAAAACAATGCATCATCCATCCATAAAAGAACAAAGACAAACCTGGCTGTATTTAAAAAAAAAAAAAAAAAAGCTTTCACGAAGTTTGGCAAAGATGGAAAGAGTACAGAGAATTCATCATTGTCATAAGTTATTTCCCACCCAGGTAGGGTCGGCTGCATGGATTCTGTTGTGCTATTCTTAGCGATTTAAGGCTAAATTTTCTGTAATTTATAATATTCTTAAATTTTGTTTAATTACTTCCATTGATATTTTTTGGGGTCTTCCTCTCATTTTCCTGCTACCTTCTACTTAGATAGACTCTATTTTCCTAACCGGTGCTATTTTAGGCCTCCTTTTAATACGACCAAACCATCTTAATCTATTTTCTCTCATTTTATCACAAATTGGTCTCACTTTTAAGTTTTCTTGAATTATTTCATTTCTAATTTTATCTTTTCATGTTTTACCACTCATCTACCTTAACATTATCATTTCTGCTACGCTCATTTTTGTATATGTTGTTCTTTAACTACCCAAAGAGTAAAGAGAATTAAAACAAGAAAATTAAAATCCTTAGTTCATCCAATTCTTTGTATCCATCGAATAAACATTTTTTTTTTTTTTTGGGAACCCCATTAGACCCACAATAAACATTTTTTTACTTCAAGCATAAAAGCAAGTCAGGCCATTCAAAACTATTGATATATCTTTGCTCAACATTAGTGAAAAGGCACTTAAAAGGAGCATTCCCAAAATGAGGCCTAAACCAAACAGTTGCAGATCCCACTTTTATTTATATAACAAACATGTTCACACCAGAGAGGTTTATCAACAATACTTTTATATGGTTAACCTTACAAGTAAATAGAGGAAAATTGGCAGAAGAAGTTGATATTGCGCTGAATGATGGCAAAAGAAATAAGAAAACTACATAAATGCTAAAAAGAAATACGCAGTAGAGTGAGCAGTGGTAAAGCTGAAGACACATTATGATCTCTAGATTAGACTAAGGGTGTGTTTGGCATATGATAAAACTTTTAAAAGAAAATTTTTTGAGGTGTGTTTGGTTAGGGATAAAACTTTTTGATGAAAAACTTTTGGTATAAAAGTTATTAGATTGATAGAAAATGGTTCGATATAATAGGAGTAATGATGAGGTATAAAGAGAATAAAGTTAAAATAGATAGGTTAGTTATATTAGTAGTTGTATTGAGATGATTGAAAAATGGAGCAGTTTATATGAAAATGTGAAGAAATAATTTAAAAATAGGGTATTTATGGAGAGTGAAAAACTTTCAAATGAAAAGTTTTGGTTGAAAACTTTTGAGCCCAACCAAACACACCATTGGTGTAAAACTTTTTGAAATGGGAGAAGTAATGTGACCTGATAAGGGTAATGATGATGAATAAAAAGAATAAAGTTAAAATGGATAGGTTGATTGTATATATAGTTGTGGAGAAATGATTGAAAAATAGGCTAATCGTATGAGAAGATGTGAAAAAATGATTAAAAAATAGGGGCAATTATGGAGGGTAAAAAATTTTAGGTCGACAAGTTTTCATGTTTGCCAAATACACCCTAAGTACTAGAGAAAGTGATATAGAATCAATAATCTGCAAGTAACAACAGATAAGTTGGTACTTGTATCCATATAGGAAGATGTAAAAGTGGGAATGGAAAAGTTTTTTGAAAAAGTGAGAAAGTAATGTGATATAATATGAGTAAAGGGAATAAAGTTAAAATAGATGTGGTAATTGTATGGAAATATGTGGAAAATAATTGAAATGTAGATGTAATAATAGAAAAATAGGTAGTTAGATAGTTAAGATGTTAAATCACATCAAGAGGTGTGTGGGAATAAGTGTGATTTCTTTAAAAACTTTTGCATGTTCCCGAATGGACCCTTAATGGACTAAGCAGAAAGAGTAGAGGGAGGGAAATAGTCAACAAACACAAACTCAATCAGCAGTGGAGAAGCTGTCTATAGAACCGGTTAGATCACAAGATTGAAAGTTTAAATGATTTGGAAGGCCATTAGATAATTTCTTTGCTGGAAGTAAAACAACCTCTGAAAAGGGCAAAAAGAGCTCAGGGGAAAAAAGACCAATAGGAACAGTGAGCACAGTGTCAACGCAGGATGCAGTTTTCTCACAATTCAGAAAGAACATTCATTCCAAATATGAATTTTGAAAGCAACCAGAGAGAGAGAGAGAGAGAGAGAGAGAGTACCAGTCGAGTCTATACTTTGCAATACAGTTCTAAAGCACAATAACATGCACCTGGTGCATGTGATTCTAGATGCAGTTGATAAACGAGTAGCAAAGAAAAGAAATGGTCTTAATAAACCATGTGAAACCCATCTACTGGTTATCAAGATATCATGTTGACCAATCAAGATCTCCCATTCTTCTTTGAACTGTTTGGCCACCTTCTTTGCTGCATCATATCGCCTCCACACTTTCTGAAAGAATGAAATGACATTAAGAAACAAGTTCTGTTGAATCATTGAAATCTACCTAAAATATCATGATTCATTAAAGAAACACATTTCTAAAGAAGACAATTGCAATGTTCTATTCCCATCATTCAAAAGGAGTACCTGCAAGTGAAACCACATTTTCCAAATTTTGCAATGTATATTGCACAACATTGGATTTTGTGAATAACCTCCATTTGAACCTTGTTTGCAAAGAGCCATTTTTAATTTTATTTGCAAATAACCAGCACTCTTGGACTTTCTTTGCAAAAGACCCCTATAACTTGTTGCTGAATTTTAGAATTCTGAATGAAAAATCGTCCATTGGCATTTAATATGCACTAAAGTCTAAAACTTGGATCAAACAACCTTCCACCAATGACTTTATACAATTTAGGGTCTTTCGCAAACAAGATTTAAAAGTGGGGCATTTACCCAAAAAAAATGAGATATACATTGAAAATTTTGAAAAATTTGGGGGGTCATCAACAAATATCCTTTAGAAAAAGGTCTGAGTTGTTCAAAACTAGGTATTTTTCCATTCTAACTGTACTCAGCATGCAATTTTCATTTTCCAAACTGTGACAAAATGATGTAGATGTTGACTTAGAAATTTATAAAACAAAGCCAATGGAGAAAATCAACATTTTTTTTAGGTTCAGTAAGTAAGAATCACCTGGATGAAAAGAGCAGCAGCAGCAGCCCTCCTGGTGTAATTTCGCAGCTCCCTTTCAAATGAAACCTTCTCGAGAAGTGCATCCCTTGTTATCTCCTTGGAGCTTGATCCTCTCAATGAAACCTGCTCAAATCAGACAAGATCAGAATCAACAGATGCAAATAGTTACTATGCTAGAAATCTAGAAGATGTTCACAAAAACATATGGAACTACGGATACTAATAGAAAGGAGGCATGAGAAAATGCTATCCCATCTGCACAAAATATATTCTATGTGCCACCAATTAAGGAAGGGAGAAGCAAAATGGCAGAAAACAGATGGACAAGATTTTGCACATTGGACCACAACAAGAAATATGACATATTTAATAGGGCTCCTTTTTCTATTCCCTCTGATTCAGTTCCCATTCTCAGTTGGACCAGACATCTTCCTGATAGCAGTTGGAAAATATGGAAAAATAAATAAATAAAACCTGTTCATTATTGCATGCTACCACTCTCTACTGGCAGTAAAAGACTATCCACAGATAGGAAAGGAAGAGGAAAGCAGCCAACATGTTTAAGGGAAAAACATAAGACAGAAGAGTGCAAACTTTTGGGCATCCAACCATGGTCAGTGTCAATCTATTTGGGAATTTGAGATATGGCTTTTAGCCTTCATTTCCAGGACAAACTGCAAAGAATAACCGGTGATAGGCATTGGTTCAAGAGGAGGAGGTGATGCTAGGAGCAACTAGAGCAATAAATAGAAAACCCTTTGACAAGAACAAGTAACTTGTTCAAAGAGTAAATAAGCCAGACATTGTTAACAGCAAACTGGAAGAGAAAGAAAGCACTTAAAATAAGGGGACCTACTAAGGGCAAGGGATCCCTATCATGATTTATCTGGATTAGATTTTAAGAAAGAAGATAAATGCTTAAGAGTTACTAAATGGACCTAGGTTCAGACGTACAAACTAGTCCGATCCAGAAGCAGCAGCTGTAAAACTTAAACCCACATTTTCACTCAGGCTGAGGCTTTTGCAATTGCCATGGAGAGATGAAATTTTGATGGATGGTAGGAATCATTTCAGCGTCAGATGTGATATAGAAACAGGTTTAATCTCCCTCCAAAATCACATGTCACTGATGCATTTGTCGAAAATGATTAGAATGAGACCATGACAGCTGCCCAGAATATGCCTTGATTAGAAAATGGACTTGCTTTTCATGGCCATCTCCTGCATCCAGATAAGGACCCTTAATCAAATGGGTCTTTCACAGTAAGACCTCCCTTGTTGATTATGTAGAAGAAAAGACTTTTTCACATGAATCCTTTGGACTATAGAAATGGACATGGCACTTTGGGATCCTCTCCTCGAGGGGCAGACAAGCTATAGAATATCAATGAAATTAATATTTCCTACCTAGTTTTTCCCCTTCTCTCTTTTCAATTGTCGAAGCTTCTTTCCCTACACCCTTTTCTTTTCAATTAGGTAAGCAGCATTTTAACCAGTATGCAATCCGGAATTAGTTGCATTCCTGCGTTCATCCGTGGATTTCAGCCAGCTTCCTATATTTGCATTGTGCCCTTCCCACACTTCCTCCCCAAATTCCTTTCATCAGCACACAATAAGATGTCCTGCTTGGAATTCAGACGAACACCCAACCCCGCCCATAATTTCCATGATGTTGAAATTAATGGTGGGACTACCCATTCCGCTTTTTTCGAGAAAATCAAACACAATTCACTTGATTATGGGGGAAAATTAAATCTTTCGTCTTTTGAACTTCTTCTGAGTGTCGTGGATTGAGGAGAAGTTTAAAATTTCCAGGAATGCTTCCGATGCGCATCTCATCCTGCTTTCTATATAAGAAATTCAAATGCGATTCACTCAAATATCACACCCCCCACAGAACAAACTTATAAAAAAAAAAAAAAAAGGCTTTTTTCCGAGTGTCGTGGATTAAGAAGAAGTAGAAAGCGGAGGGAAATACCTGATGTTTCCGCGAGGGACTAGCCATGGAATCGAATGAGATTTACACCTCTGTCCTTCTCCCTACCCCACCTGAGGTAGCTCCGCCGGCGGGGGTCAGAAGGTATCAAAATTCATCGCCATTCCAGACGGTAGGATCTGATCCGAGCCGTTGGTTCGTGGGTTTCGCACCTGCACTGCATGAGGGCAAAATCTGAGTCTCAACGCGTGGTGCGCAGGCGTAATCCTGCTGACAACGAAGCACCGAAATCCGCTTTCCTTCCCAGCGCCATACTGCTACTCGCGTCTCGCTTGTTCCTGACACCTACATCGATAAGGTCGGGTTGGAGTCAACCAACGGCTCAGTCCGAATGGGTCAAAAAAAATTCAACCTTATCCTGAATATAATCTTATTTTAAAAATCTCACAGCTCAATTTTAAATTAATTTCGTGTGCGTTTGTGTAAAAAGAAAATTTTGGATTTAAAATTTTTCACTCTCCACAATTACTCTATTTTTTAATTATTTTTTCATATAATCGTATACTACTGCTTTATTTTTCAATTATTTCTATACAATTATCTATATATTTAACTTATCTATTTTAATTTCTTTTACACTTCATCATTGTTTTTATCATATTCCATTATTTTCTTTCATTTCAAAAAATTTAAAAATTTTATTACTTTTCAAACACATGAATTAAAATGGTGCGGACGTAAGGGGTTTAAATTCTAAGTTGTAGACTTTATTAATTTTTATTCGGGATGTAAAAGTTCAAAATAAATATAATACATAGAAAATGGTAAAATTTTGTTTATAAATTAAATATATCTAGATTAACATGTTTAAAAAAATATTGAAAAAATTTTTGGACCAATTTGAAATCACCAGATTTCAGACAGGTCGTATATGATCATTTGACTTTTTTCATGCTAGAGACACTTATAATTTCATGAAAAATCCAGAATAAGAAATAAAAGTTGATAAAGAAATGAAATAAAATGAATAACATAAATTTGTGGGCACAATTTGAGTAGGGAAAGGATAGTACCCTTTAAAGGTAAACATAGTACCCATTAAGTGGCATGTTTATGAATAAGGTTTGGTCTTAACAAAATCCATGCATAAGGTACTCAAAATAGTTTTTAAATTTTCATTGCGATATTTTATATCTCAATGTAATTTTCCACATTTTCAGTACATGTCATTATACCCATTTCTATATTTGATTCAAGTACTTGAATTCCAACAAATGGGTATAAAAGTTACCCATGTCTTTAATTAACTTAGGGTAACTTAGGGTAAGTTTTATATAATGTATACTGTAGACTAACACACGCGAATAGCCTAATATTGCAACAGGTATAAAAGTTACTTATGTCTTGAATTAACTTACGGTAACTTAGGGTAAGTTTTATATAATGTATACCGAGCGCCACGTGAATAGCCTAATACTGCATTTATATGTATATTGCTCAAATACATTTTTAGGGTATGTTTGACAATTGATAGAAAATATCAAATTACAATTTTTCAATGTAAAAATTTTCACTATTTACATCTATCATATCTTTTAATCATTTTTCTACATTTTCCTATACAACTACCATACTTTTAATCATTTCTACATAACAATCCACATAATTAATATATTTATTTTAACTTTATTCTTTTTACTACTCATCATTATCCCTATTATATCACATAATTTGACAACTTTTACTTTCTAAAATTTTTCATCAAAAAATTTATTCATTACCAAAGACACCCTTAATCTTATTTTTATCTTTGGAAAAATTCACCTCACACCCATAACAATTGCCTGGCATTTCTTTCATATCTACAACATTTCAAAATTTCCCTTAACATTCAACAGCCTAAAATAGATACTACTATATATAGAAATGTCGATTTTGCCTTCACACTGTTTGTAGAAAAGATTTAAAATGGAATACCTATCATATTTTTTGTAAAATAAGTAAGATGTATTTTTTGTTTAAATTAGAATAAAAACAAAGTAGAAATTTATTTTATCTTTATTTTCAAAATGATGTGGAGGAAAAATTGACATTTACGTCTACAGTTAATGTCACTTTTAGCATAAACTAACGACATGGGTATTTTGGGAATTAAGGATGAAAAGTTGTGGATAAAAGAAGAATTGTTGTTTTATCTTTTGAATTTCTTTATTCCTATTAGAAATTGCATTTTTCTCACATTTTCCTCTAAATCCCTATGTTTTATTTAGATAAAGAAATCACTATTCAATGTTAAATACTTTATACTTTAAGGGTGTGTTTGGTTGGAGGTAAAACTTTTGATGAAAAGTTTTTGGAGTAGAAGTTGTTAAATCAATAGAAAGTAA
>JAXCLR010000081.1:14047260-14057958 GCA_035584095.1 Annona squamosa
AGAATAATTATGGAGAGTGAAAAGTTTTAGATTGAAAAGTTTTAGTTGACACTTTTTTGCCCAAAACAAACGCACCCTAAGAATCAATTTGGATCCTTTAAGCAATTAAAATAGGATAGACTAGGAACCAAATTGTCTAAAATACACTTTAGGACAAGTCTTTCATAATTAGGGTGATATTCGAGAAGTGATAAAATTTTTGATAAAAAATTTTTGGAGTAAAAATTTTAGAAATGTATGAAAATGATGTGATACGATAAGACTAATAATGATGAGTAAAGGAAATAAAATTAAAATAAATAGATTAGACATATGAGTAGCTGCGTAAAAATATTAAAAATAGTATAAGTATACAGGAAAAAGTGAAAAAGTAATTAAAAATGGGTTATTTGTGGAGTATAAAATTTAAAGTATAAGGATATGTTTAAGAAATGATAAAACTTCTGTTGAAAAGTTTTTCAAACAAGAAAAGATGATGCAATATAACAGAAATAATAATGAAGAATAAAGAGCATAAAGTTAAAATAAATAAGTTAGTTATATGGGTAGTTGTATAAAATAATTGAAAAGTAGAACGGTTTGTATAGAAAGATGTGAAAAATAAGTAAATATAAGATAATTATATAAAATAAAAAAATTAAAATTGGGTAATTTCAAATATACCCACTAAAATATGAAATCTTTCGTATATACCCATTAAGAATATTTCAAATATCAAATACAATCCTAAAATGTTACTGCCCATTATAAGATTGTTAATATGGAGAGGAAATAACAAATATAACTTAGACTTAAAGCTTGGTTTGTAGTCTTATTGGACACCAATGTGCAATAACAAATCTCTTAACCAAATTTTCCTTATATCTTATATCTTGATTACGTTGGAGAGTTCAAAGGGATTTCAAATTAAGTCTGGAGTATATTTATCATTTTCTCTCCACATTAATAATCTTTTAATGAACAATGATGATTTAAGGGTGTATTTGGTATTTAAAATATTTTTAGTAAGTATATACGGAAAGATTTTACACTTAGAGCAAAAGTGGTAAGTATATTTAAAATTACCTAAAATTTTGGGTGTGTTTGGGAAGTTGTAAAACTTTTGATGAAAACTTTTGTATGTAAAAGTTATCAAATCAGTAAAAAATGATGTGATATTGTAGGGATAATAATGAAGAATAAAGAGAATAAATTTAAAATAAATAGGTTAGTTGTATTGGTAGTTGTGTAGAAATGATTGAAAAGTAGAGTTGTTGTATAGAAATATGTGTAAAAAATAATTAAAAAAAGAGTAATTGTGAAAAGTAAAAAGTTTTAGATAGAAAATTTTTAAGTTGAAATTTTTTTTAAATTGCCAAACACACCCTTTGTCTTTTAACGGACGAGGCATGCGGAGAACCGAGCCAGCGAGCTGCACTCTGGCCTAAAATTTCCTGCGCCCATCAATCTAAAAAGGCCAATCAATTGCCCCGTATGACTCGGCCTCTCGATTCACTCCATACTCCGGCGCAACCGTCGGTCCGGCGGACTGACATACTCCCATTTTTCCGGGATGTCCATCATCACCCATCCTTCCCTTCCCTTATCACCTATACAACATTTCAAAGCCATCTCCTACCGCCGCAACTCCCCGCCGTCTCTCCCCCCAACCCCACCTAAACTTCCTCCGCTGTCCTCCTCCCTCTCGCAAACACCCATTTGCCATCAAAACCACCCACATTTACAGCCTCTCCCACTCTCCGTCCCGGACGAAAATCCCAACTACACCAACGACCATGGCCATGATCGTATCCTCCTCTCCAACCGCTGCCTCCATCTCCTTCGCACCGCTGCCCTCCGCTCCAACGTCCGTCTGGGCAGGCTCGCCCACGCCTCGGTCACCAAATCCCCCGAAGACACCTTCCTCACCAATGCCGTCATCGCCATGTACGCCAAGCTCGGCCTCCTCGCCGATGCGCAAGCCGCCTTCGACCAACTCACGTCTCCTGACGTTATCTCCTATACTACACTTGTATCCGCCTATGCCAAACAGGGGAGAGAATTGGATGCTGTTCGCCTCTTCTTGCATATGCGGGATTCTGGCGTTGAACCCAATGGATTCAGCTATGTGGGCGTTTTGACTGCTTGCTCTCGCTGTGGATACTTGCTTTTGGGTTCCCAAATCCATGCTGCTGCTGTAAAATCCGGGTACTTCGCATCGACGTACGTTTCGAACGCAATTATGGCCCTGTATGGGAGGGGCGGGCACGCTGAAGATGCTGTGCAAGTGTTTGATGAAATGATACTGAGAGATGTGGCATCGTGGAATACTGTGATATCTGGTCTGCTGCAGGACCTGCAACATGAGCGGGCGTTTGAGCTCTTCCGTGATATGCAAGCGGGTGGATTCAGAGCTGATCAGTACACACTTTCTAGCCTTCTTGCAGCTTCTATGGAGACTCTTGATCGAAGGCTTGGAAAGGGAGTCCATGCCCATGCTCTGCGGATTGGATTGGAGTCAGATGTGTCTGTGAACAATGCCCTTATTGGCTTTTACACCAAATGTGGGAGCATTCACAATGTTGTTGGGTTGTTCCGAAGAATGCCAACTAAGGATGTGTTCTCTTGGACTCAGATGGTTATTGCATATATGGAGTTTGGGCTTGTTGAATCAGCTGTTGAGACCTTTCATATGATGCCACAGAGGAATTATATTAGCTACAATGCTCTTTTGGCTGGCTTCTGTAAGAATGGAGAAGGTTCTTGTGCTCTTGAATATTTCCTTGTGATGTTGGAAGATGAGATGGAGTTATCTGATTTCACTTTGACAATCATTGTAAATGCCTGTGCATTGCTTTCTGACTTGGACACAAGTAAGCAGGTTCATGGTTTTGTCATCAAAGTTGGGTTTGGATCAAATTCTCGCATCGAGACCTCTTTACTTGATATGTGCAGTAAGTGTGATAGAATGCATGATGCTTGGAAGATGTTTAGTCAATTAGAGGACTGTAGGAGCCGTTCAGTTGCATGGACTTCCCTAATTTGTGGATATGCCCAGAAGGGGCAGCCACAAGAGGCAATGCTTCTGTTTTCTGCATTGCAGGCTGTAGATGATGTATTAATGGATGAGGTTACATTGGCCACCATCCTTGGTGTCTGTGGGACATTGGGATTTTATAACAACGGAAAGCAAATTCATTGTCATGTTCTTAAATCTGATGTTCTCTCTGATTTAGTTGTATGCAACGCTACTATTAGCATGTACACAAAATGTGGTAACATGAAGGCTGCTTCTGAGGTTTTTAATCTCATGCCTGAACATGATACTGTATCATGGAATGCTTTGATTGCTGGATATCTTCTCCACAGGGAGGGGGATCAGGCACTAGGTGCCTGGAAGAAAATGAAGGAAAATGGTTTTAGACCAGACCATATCACATTCCGTTTGGTTATTTTGTCATGCAGACATACCCATTTGAACTCAGTTGATACATGCCGTAGCTTGTTTCAGTCCATGAGGGGTTACGGTGTGGAGCCAACACCTGAGCATTATGCTGCTATGGTTGATGTACTTGGTTGTTGGGGTTGTTTTGAAGAAGCTGAAGAGCTAATCGACAACATGTCTTCCAAGCCCAATGCACTTGTTTGGCGAGCTTTGCTGGACAGTTGTCGGTTGCGATCAAATATTAGTCTGGGGAGACGTGCTGTTCAACAGCTCCTTGCATTGGAAATCCAGGATACTTCTACATATGTCCTGGTGTCGAACCTTTATTCTGCATCTGGGAGGTGGCATTGTGCTGAAAAGATTAGGCAGGAAATGAGAGAGAAGGGGTTGAGTAAAATTCCAGCTCGAAGCTGGATAATTCACGAGAATTCCATTCATTCATTTCATGCACGTGATAAGTTTCATTTGCAAACCAAAGATATATACAGTGGGTTGGACATATTAATCTTAGAGTGTATGAAAGCTGGGTATGAGCCAGATACAAGCGTTGTTCTCCATGAGGTAGAGGAGTATCAGAAGAAGGATTTTTTGTTCTATCACAGTGCAAAGTTGGCAGTCACATTTGGGCTGCTGAAGAGCGTGCCAGGTAGACCAGTGCGTGTCATGAAGAATGTACATCTTTGCAGTGACTGCCACTCATTTTTGAAGCATGTATCTTTGGTGACTGGGAGAGAGATCTGTCTGAGGGATGCTACTGGTTTTCATTATTTTAGAAGTGGTGAATGCTCATGTAGAGACTACTGGTGAATATTCTTGTTCAAATAATATTCCTCAAAGCTACAGCATCTTCTTGGTTTGAGATACGTTATCTTCAAATTGGCACTTCTTGTCTTCTTTACCAACTGTATATCCATGAAATGTGCATAAATGTTGAAGCAAGCCGTGATGGGCTTAAATTCTGAGATCTGTAGCAGCCTCCACGTGAGGATCTTTCAGTGGGCAGTTTGATTTATACTCTTGCATGAGCTTGTCAGCTGCAATATTGTCTCATTGCAGCCTTTGCAGGACATGTCAGACATATCAAGAGCATCTGCAATAAGCAGTGTGTTGGCATTTCAATCTGTTGGCGTCACAAAAATACTTGTGTTTAGCCATTAGAGCTCCTTTTGCGGAGAATTGAAATGGCAGAAAATGAGACTGTAGGACCATGCAATTATAGCAGTGCTCGCTGGTGTATGAACACTACTCAGAATCTTCTGAACTTCCAGCAGGTCTCAGATTGCTTTTCATGATCCATACCAGTATCAAAACCATGTCTAATTATTACAGATTATTGTCTATCACTCAGAAGCAGAGTTATGAATGTATGCCAATAGGAGTTTACTGAAGACGATGAGAGAGAGAATAGCTTCAAAGGACAATCTGTGAAGGATCTTACAATCGCATAGTTCTGGAGAGAACAAGGACGTCTCTGTGGTTGATCTAAGTGCATGAAATGCTGTCACAGGAAAGATCAAGGTGGAGAAGGTTGATAGCTGATTTGTCAACTTCAATAAGACTGCTTGGTCTTTTTGGCTCCTCACCTTGCATTTCTGCTTAGAGCATGCACCTTGCGAAATTGCCCCGGAAATGCCCTTTCAGTGTGCCTATCCAGGTACAGAAGCATTGTAAATATTCTTTAATTTTTATTAAGAGATTTTTGCACATATGCCTACAGCTTTTCACTGATATTTCATTCATGTTCATAAGTCTTCTAAAATTGCAAATATGCTCACACTGTTTCTCACTTTTTGCAGGCATATCCTTTTTTGACGGAACTCAGAAACTGCCCAGAGAAAGACGATAAAAGCATTGGCGAGGGATGAGACTGACGTAGTCATTGTGGTTGTTTTGTTACAAATCCCGAATCCGGAGAGTTGCGACTGATGCAGTCATTGAAAATAAAAAGGAATAATGAGAAGATAAATAGACTTTGAATTGAAAGATGACCGAGACAACTAGAAATGTAAGAACCCATTAAAATTTTGAATTGATAGGAAGAAATTGAGTACAAAAAGTTAAAGAGAAAACAAGTGAAATACGAAAAAAATGAAAATAAAGTTGAAATGATGTAACAAGATAGAAGATAATCATTAGAAATATAAGCAAAATAAATAAAAATGTTGGTTTTTACACGAAACCTTCACGTCGAATGCATCACAATGCGTTGACAGAATAACCCTCTATATTTTACTCCACACCCGTCGTTGCTTCCTGCCTGAGTAGAGTTTTGCGACTCGGCCCCGCAGAACGCCCCGTCGGCCACGGCCCACGGGTTCTTCCCTCCATCTCTGTTCCCCATCCCACCAATTCAACTTCCGTCCCTCTCCTCCTCCCTCTTTCTCGCCAACAAATCCATCCACCCTCAAAACCAATACCAGCCATATGTACAAGCTTTCACTACTTCGGACCTCGGCACCAAACCCAGCAAAACCCCGGAAAACAATGGCAACGATCACTCGCTCCTCTCCCGTCGCCATGGCCGCCAGCTCCTCCCTGTTCTTCGCATCGCCACCCTCTAGTGCGACGCCGGTTTCGGAAGAGCTGCCCACGCCGCCATTGCCAAGCCCCTCCTCCCGTTGCCAGATGTTGTCGCCTATGCAACCCTTATTGTGGCCATGTGAAACATGGGAGATAAGCTGATGCCATTCGCCTCTTCCTACGCACGTCGGATTCGGATATCAAGCCCGACGAGATCGCCTACATTGCTGCTTCGACCGCATGCTTTCACTGCGGGGATTTGCAGTTGGGTTCCCAAATCCACGCCGCTGTCATAAAATCTAGATATGTTGCATCTGTTTACATCTCGAGTCTGTTAATGGGACCGTATCTGAGGCTTGGGCTGACGGAAGAGCTGTACTAACGTTTGATGAAATGCCGGAGGAAGATACACGGTCTTGGAATACTCTGGTTTTTGGTCTGCTGCAGCATTTGCAGCATGGGCGAGCATTTGAGCTCTTCCGTGAGATGCAAATGGGAGGAGTCAGAGCTGATGCGCGCAGAACGGCTAGCTTCATTGCCGCTCTTGAGGCAACCAGTGATTGGAAGCGTGGAGAGGAAGCCCATGCTATGCTCTGCGGACTGGATTGTACATGGATGTGGGCGTGAGCGATGCGCCATTGAAATTTTATGCTGCATTTGGTGGCCTTGACAATGCTGTTATTACCATGGATTTCAAGCTCGACAGCCTCACTGCTGCACAAACCTCCTCGACCAACTCACATCTCCTAACGCATCTCCTCTACAAGCTTCATCTCTGCCTATGCAAAACATGGGAGAGAAGCTGATGATTTCTACGTCTTCTTCCAGATGCGGGATTCATGCATTGAACCTGATGATTTGGCCTATGTTGCAGTTATAACTGCATGCATTTGCTGCAGAGATTTGCAGTTGGGTTCCCAAATCCATGCTGCTGTTGTGAAATCCAATGACATGCATGTCCTGATGTCTCAAGCGCAGTGATGTCTTTGTATGGAAGTATCAGTGTATGTGATATTGGAGAGATACAGGGTCATGGAATGCTATGATTTCAGTTCTGCTGCAGGATTTGAAGCATCAACAAGCTTTGGAGCTCTTCTTTGATATGCAAGTGGGTGGAGTTAGAGCTGATACTTATACATTCTCTAGTCTTCTTGCAGTTTCGGTGGACGGTGGTGGGCATTGGAAGATGGAAAGGAGCTTCATGCTCATGCTCTGCGTATTGGGTTGGAGTCGGACGCCGGCTCGAACAATGCACTAATTGCATTTTACACCAGAAGTGGGAGCATTGAAAAGGCTGTTGTGCTGTTCCAGATGGTGGGAAATAAGGATGTCTTCTTTTGGGCTGGAATTGTTGGGGCATGCATGAATTCTGGGCTTGTGGAGTCTGCTGTTGAGGCCTTTGATATGATGCTACAGAGACAGAGGACTGCATACCCTAGAATGCTCTTTTGGCTGCCTTTTGAAAGAATGGTGAAGGTTCTCGTGCCCTTGATTATTTTTGTGGGACGTTGGAAGATGGGGTGGCGATGTGGGATGAAACTTTGGGAATTGTTGTAAATGCCTGTGCATTGCTTTCAGATTTAGACTTGGTTAAACAGCTTGTGGTTTTGTGATTAAAGGTCCGTTTGGCATTGCGTTCAAGTGGTGCACCTACCCATTCCCACGACACGATAGATTGATACCTATTTGTATAACTTATTTGGATAAGGTATAGTTTATGGATATGCTTATTGCTATCTTTAGAGAAAGATACAGCATAGAAACACTAAATGCGGAAGCTTTAAAATATCGATTCTATCAAAAGCCTTCATCTATTTTCTATTACGCAAAAGTGAAGCAGCCAACGCAACCCCAAATAGAGCCTAAAGTCAGGAGTGTTATGTTCGCTAATCTTCACTTGCGATGAGCTGGAAGCTTTTCATTTGGGTGTTGTCATAGCTTGTGGTGGCAAGACCCGAATCCTTTGTGGTTACGGCTTAATGTTGATGACTCTAAATAGTTTATGCATTGGAGGAGTGCTATAGGGGGTCTGATTGGAGATTCTTCGCATAATTAGTAGCATGTTTTTATTGCTAACATCAACTTTTGTCATCCTCTAATGGCTCAGATTAGTGCAATTTTTTTAGGTCTCCGATTTGCATGGTCCGGAGGGTATACGAAAGTAAAGTTGACTTTTGATAGTGAGTGGGCCATACGGTGCATCTTTGGTTAGCTTCTTTGGCATAGTACCCTTCTACTACTTCTTGTTGAGAGTGTCTTGTTCAATTGGATTGGGAAATGGAGTTTCAACACATCTACTGTGAACTGAACTATTATACAAATTAGATTGCTAAATTTGGTCACACCATATCTTTGGGTTTTAAGAGCTCATATCTTAGATGTTTTTTTTTTTTTTTCAATCTACTTCTAAACGATCAACTAGGATTCTCTGATTCTCACTTTTGTAGCTTTTAAGCTTTAATTTCCTTTTATTATAAAAAAAGTCAGTTTTGTATGGAGTTCTCGCATTGATTGAGATTGCTTTTCTTGATATGAGCAAGTGCTAGAATGCATGATGCTTGATAGATGTTTAGCCATTGGTCATGAAAAAACATAGGCATTTAAAGTAATATCTTAAGTATGTCGCATGTATTTATGTTTAAGTTAATATAAAATCTTATTGAGGACATATTTGGCAAATTCTAAAACTGTTTTCTACTAAAACTTTTCAATTTAAAACATTTTAACTTTCTATAACTATTGTATTTTTTCATCATTACATTTTTTTTTAATAAAACTACCATACTTTTCAATCATTTCTATATAATATTATTTTTTTTATCAATTCAAAAATCTTTACACTAAACCAATAAAAAAATCTTCTATGCTAAAAATTTTCATCAAAAGTTCTATAACTTCTTAAACACACTCTAATTTTAAAATTTTATTTCCAGTGAAGGTTTCTGATAAAAACATATTATCGTCAATACAAGTCATAAAATTTCTTTTGGGACCTCAAATATTGAAAACATTTCTGATAAAAACAATCTTATCTAATAAATTCCATACAATTTCTTTCGGGACCAAATATATTTCCTACATTTCTAAGAAAGTAAACATTAGAATAGACTAGTGCCCTTCTCATGAAATCGTTCTGCCTTTAATTTGCTTGTTAATAAGAGCGTCCATATTCAAAGAAAATGTCCAGATACATTAATTTTGGAATTTTGACCGTCAATGCTTTTCACTTTGCGGTTGATAACTTCATTGTGTTGTGATATACAGCCATCATAATAGCTCCTCTTTATATAATTACCTTTCTTACTAAAAGCTAACTTTTAAAGCCATTTTAACTAATTTTATAAAGGGTCTTGCTTTGGTGTAACCTAGGATACACTGAAGTTTTTTTCCTGTATTTGGGGCCTATTTTGTTGATAGAATTCAAAATAAATAAAAAATAAAAAACATTGTTGAATATCATCATTTATTTTGTAGTAGGATCATAAATCATCTTGATTAGAGTTGTGGATGGACGACATTTGCTTAGAAATATATATTTAAATTATAAAATATGCTTAGATTATTTACATATGCATTAGAATTTAATAATATTTTACAATGAAACAATATATCTACATAGAAGTGATGTTTTAGATGCTTAAATGTTGAAAATATAAGTTTGAAATTGATATATGAATAAAATAATTTAATTAAATCTATTTTGCATATTTTTAAATATAGTCCATGCATTGATTTGGATAAAATTAATTTCCCAGTTAAACAAGGCCGATAATCATTGCTCGCATGAGCATTAAGCTTTAATGCTCACACTCACGCCAGACTTTTTTTAATCTTTTAATATTCATACGTGGGCTCAAGTGTGCTGTTTATATATCTATACGCATTTTCTCATTTTTCAATATTTTTTTAAAATTAAAAAATAGAAATAGGCATTTTTTATAGTCCGCAAAAAATGACTATTTTCATTTTTCAAATTCAAAAAATATTAAAAAATAAAAGTACAAATATAAACTGCATGCTTGGCCTATACGTGAATATCAAAAAATTAAAAATATAAAAGTTGGCTCATGCAAGTGTGAGAACTGAAGTACGTGAGCACTAAATCCTGCCTTGTAATTAAACAAATCATTCTAAATCTAATGAGTTTGTTAAATAAATAATTCTAAATGTAATATGTGGAGCTGATTTCATATTATCTAGGAAAAACTTGGATATAGTTCGCTAAATAGAAGTAGAGTCCGTTGTAAATGAGATCCATTAATGATTTGAGATCCCCTTATATTTTAACTTTCTACCAATAAGAAAGAAAGGCATAAATCAAACTATAAAAACATACCGATATGAATAAACAACCTCTCTTGGAGTATAGGATGGAGTATATATCTTGACAAGATTGCCCCCAATCCCTCGCGTATCATCTATTCCTATGATCAGATTTTTCTTGCATACCGTACCGCAGAAGGATCTGAGCTCCTTCATGACGCTATATAAAGGACTTTTTTTTTTCTCTTTTCTGGATGTATATCAAAAATAGACTCGAATCATAAAAGGGGTTACATACGGAAATTACTAGCGTAGTTTCTGTACTAGTACGAGAATTTTTAACATCTTAATCTAAAAAGAAGGATGTATATATCCCTTAGTGTTCTTTGGCTAATAAAATTGTAATTAAAATGATAAACGATAAAATATATATGAGCGCTGATCTCGACTTTAAGTGTTGCCAGGAAAATGATCTCCATTTTAACTCGATG
>JAXCLR010000081.1:14061722-14074890 GCA_035584095.1 Annona squamosa
TATATATTTATTTCAGACGTAAGATTTCAACGTAGCATTATATTTATTTTAGATGTAAGATTTCAACATAGCTTCATGGGGATATATATATATACGGAACTTTCAATTTCTTGAATATGAGTGAATGCATTTGATATATAATTTTATCAATAGAATTATGCATGAGTATAGTTTCTAACTAAAGGTGGATGTTGCAAAATATTTATGTGTGTATAATTTTAGATTATATACAAGGACATTTTTTTAACAAACATTATAGGGTAAGAAGGAGGATAAATTAAATTATGATTTATTAATAAAGGATGGATTCAAGAGTTATAATTAAATTTCAATGAATTATTTTATTCTCTAATAAGATTATCGAATAATTAAATTTCAATGAATTGTTTTATTCTCTAATAAGATTATTGAATAAAACGAGTGAGATTTGATATAGTAATTGCAAATTAAAATAGAGAGAATATTGAGCATTATTGGGAAATAAATAGAAATAGTAAGTTATGCTATGTAGAATATTTGTGGTTGTTCTTTTTTATATTTGATTACTTGTTAGTTATGATGGAAGTTCTTCCTGAATTTATTTAATTAAATTCTGTGAGTTTGTTCATCTAATTAAATATAGATGAAAAATTATTTTGGTTGGTAAAATATTTAATTGGGTTGAGATAATTGTTATGATGTTAAGTGAGAATGGCGTGTGTAATGCATCTTGATTATTACCAAGTGGAACATAATTGCATATGTGGGACCCCGAGGATATGTGTATTGATTTTTATTTATTTTCTTAATAAGTCCTATGCATGCTAGAATGCTACTTTGGAATGTCACTTTGTAGATGGTGTGTTATTACCTTGATGTGTTATAGTTCTTCCTTTGTGGACCGTGTGTTCTACCCTAAAAGACTGTAAGTTTACTCTATTGTGAACAGTGTGGATAACCTTACACATTGGGTTAGTAGTTGGTGCATTTCTTATAGTGCTTCCATGACGTTATACATCATTATATACATAGTTTATTTCTTGTTTACTAAGTTATTTAGCTTATTTCTTAATAATTTAAATTTTAAGAGAAGCGAGGCTATCGGTCAATAGTATGGTTAATGGGCTGAAGAAATATCTTATTTTATTTATTTGTTTGCTTATGATAAATTAATGTGAATTATTCCTATTAATTCAGTGGATATTTGTGATTAATTTTGAATATTATTGAATGAAGTATTAATTATTAAATTTATTGAAGTATAACTGATCTGAATTTGTTGCCCAATTAGAGTGGTCAACAACCCTAAGATTGGGTCATGACAAGAACAACGCATATATGTGGAAAAATTTTCTTGCTCGAGATGAAAGAAAAAGCTTTCTTATTTAGGTGATGCTTTGATAAATAAGAAAATTTTTCTTTCTTGTAATAATGTTGTGGCTACCAAATCCAAACTTAAATACAAAAGCCATAAATTTTCGGTACCGGAATTTCTTCTTAATGGTTGACAGATGGAATATGCCTTAAATTGGCAACCAAAATTTAACCTTTGCAAAGAAACAAAATCAAAATTTTTGTGGTGTGGGACTGGGCTTATTGGCTGCTCTTAATGGTTTATTAGGATTATAATCATTGGATATTAAATGATTTAGACTTTGTATGATTTATAAAGTTAGTTTTTTAGAACATTAACTAAATGAGCATGTGAAATTAATTGGCTGCTCGTTAAGACTTTAGACAATTGGCAACCCTGCCAAACCAGCCATCATACCTCCTATGGAGGATTACCCACTTGTGAAAAGATCCGCCGTAGTGAGTGGGGTAAACATTTCCATATCTAGGAATCATCACGGTGTAGCAGGGCTATTTATATCATATCACAGTTGATTTCAAAAGAGAAAAAAGCCACACAGTAAATAATGAGGTAGGGTTTTTTGTGGCAAATAAAATGTCTACTTTCTTATCTAGGAAAGGTTACAAAGGCCAATGAGGTGGGGATAGGGATATTCCACTCCAAGATAATTAAAACTAAGTGCTTGGTAAGCCCCATCATGGATAAAATTATAAAACCATCAAGATAATTGTTTAATTATTCAGCTCCATTTATTAACCACAGTAATATGGACAAGTTAATCATTTCTGTTGTTTTGACTTATGTCTTGTCTTTGTCTATCAATCCATGGTTGAGTTTTTTTTTTTTTTTTAATGAAATCCATTACTGAGTTATCACTATGTGAAATTTTTATGTTGCAACCATTTTTTTATTGTGAAAAATGAATTTTGTTAGTAGAAATTTTGTTATTACTTGATTATAAATACTTCGTAGCTTGTATACCTTCAGTATAAATACTATTTAATTCAAATAATAAAATTCGTTCTTTATAGTTATCATACGCAACAACATGTGTATTGCATATATTGAAGGTAACTTTTTGCTGCTAATAATACTACAAATAATTGGTTTCTGAAATTGAATTTTTTAAAAGTATTCTTGCTGCGATGCTCATTTTTACAAACCCTGAACGACATGTTTTTACTTTAAATTGCATTGGTTTTACTGTTATCCTTTTTGGTATTGGCATTTATAAATTTTATTTCCAATATTTTATTATTTATCATTTTAATTACTACTGGTATTTATAAATTTATTTTCAATATTTTATCATTTATCATTGTAATTACTATTGTTATTTATAAATTTTTTTAATATTTTATTATGTATCATTTTAATTTTATAATTTTATGAGAACATGAGGGGATATATACATCCATTTTTTTAAAGTTTAAGAGGGTTAATTTCAAATACCTACAACATGTGCTAATAATTATAGATATACTCATCAAGTCAAAAATTTTTCATATATACTCGGTAAGTATATTATTAATTTTGAATATGCCTAAAACCAAACTGTTTGCACGATGGATGTTAATATTAATTTAAAATGACAAAAATAGCCGTGTAAAATCACATCTCTAAGCAAAATTTTCTATAAACCTATGAGCAAAAACTCCTTTCAATGAAATTTCTAAAACTCTCACTTTTATCAAATAACAATAAAAGTTACAAAATAAAATTAATGAAATATATCATTTTCATCAAAGGCAATATGGTGATTTATAAAATGCACAAACCTAACTTAACGATGGGATTTTAATTTTAGGTATATTTGAAATTGATAATATACTTAGTGGGTATATTTAAAAGATTTTAAACTTAATGAGTATATTTTTATCGAGGACAAATGTTGTGAGTATATTTAAAATTAACCTGATTAAGACTTAAGAAATTCTTGGAAAAAATGACAAGAGGGTTGCATGTGCAATGGTAATACCTTATCCCCGTTCACCCTCTACCACTATTTCATTGGACCACAAACCAGACACAGCCACATGCCCTCAGTCCCACACTACGTACGTAGATATTCCAATGTCCAAACCTGTCTAGCTGGCTGGAGTCTCGCTTTTTTCCAAAATTCTCGTACTATGCGGGACCCATTTGAAAGGTATGCCTCATCTTCTATAATTGCTGGACCTCAGAACTTTTGGTACATGCCACACCTAGCCTTCGAATATTTGCACGGAAAAATTCCTCTCAGAGATAATCACGCCCCATAGAAATTAATTTGTACGGGTGGGTGAGGAAAAAATTTAAGGTTAAATGGACGGTTAAGATGGTGATTTTTGAAAAATACATGGAGAAAACGTGGGTGAGTTCTAGGAACAGCCCTGTGCTACTTTCCCAACCATATAATTTCCGCTCACGTTTTGAGATTTGCATGCATGCATGGGGTTTTCAGGAAGTCGACGGCACATGGTGCGGGCGACGTCGACGCACGGTCATGTCTTTGTTCGGCGGGGCCTTTACTGCGACTCCGCAATCCTCAAGCCAATGAAAGCAGTTGCGCATGAAAGAACATAAGAATAAAAAATCGTCGCGAAATTTTCATAAAATATCATTTCAAAAAGAAATCTTGCTCATTGACAATTTCACAAAGAACATATAGTATTAATTTGTTCAAAATTTCTGATTCATATCTCAATGCGAAACAATAACTCGGTCATATTGCGGTTAGATTTTAGTAGTACTAAAATTTTGACGGGAATTTGGAAAAAATAAATAAGTGGGTCAGATTTTATCATTTTTAGTGTGATTGGATTTCCGAATCTTCGCTCGATTTCTCTATGGAGAGAGAGAGGGAGCACTTTTCAAGTGCCAAGCATATACCTGCAATTTTCTTTTTCACGGCCAATGCGCCACCCTCGTTGTTCTCTCTCTCTCGATCTGCATACAAAACAACAGTACTAGAAACTAAGGGGATACTAATAGCAGAAGTAATAAATGCACACCTCTCTCTCCTGTATTCTGGAATGAAGGAGAGGAGGACGAACGTTTCCTTGCCTAATTTCCATCAACACCCAACAAAAAGTTTTCAAATTTAGAGAAGAAAACGAAAGAAAAATGAGAGATCGAAAGTATCGTGCTTGTGTTGTGGCGATAGTTATAGCTATTTCTCTTCTTGTGTATGTTTGATCCTGCACCCCCTGCTCTATTCTCTCTTCTCCCCCCACCGCTCCTTTTCCTGCTATTCCTTGTCTTTACGCGGTGTCCACAATGCATGTTACTCATGATCAGGAGGATTATTTAAGCAGAAGCTTGGAAGGAGTTGCAGCTCAAGCATCAATGTCCTTGTATCCTAACACTTCTTCTCCTTCACCCTCCTATTCCAATCATCTGCAGGCTGATGATGAAAACCTTTTATTTCCGGTAAGATTTTTGGATGACGACAACGATCGTTTGTTGTTATAATAACTACTATGGTTCAATCTGGACATGCATGCATTGGGATGTCCACCTCTGGATGAGCGCAATGGGTGTAAGCGGGACAACATTGGTCTTTTTCCATAAAACGTGTAACGCGCTATCTAACCACACTAAATTTTTGTTTTTCTATTATCATAATTTCCTTCGGAAAGAATTCTAACATGCGTTGGTCAGTGTTGTGTGATTTTAATTGATGGACACAATTGGAGGCTAATCAGCTAGACATGGTTATCCAAGATATTGTGTGAATCAGTGAAGGGGGAATATGTTGACATTTTTGACCTCTTGTTTAAACTTAGGTGATCAATGGTTATCACATGCCCCACTATGACATTCTTAACAAGAAATCTTAATTAGTTTTGGAGCAACATGAAGATTTTCAAAAATAATTTTTTCCCAAGTATGAAATGAAAACGATGAATAAGAAAATATACCTCTACTCAGAATTATACTCCAACTCCTGATCCGCTTAAAGTAATCGTTTTATCAAAATAAAAATCTCCTCAGAGTGTAGAAAATGAGCGGTTCTAATAGATGAATGCTGTGAATTCCTACGCACGGAGGTTCTAATTTGTTGTCCAATTTTTTTGGTTGGATACTAAAGTAATTCTTAATAAACGCAATCATCTTTTTTGGCTATAAATAAAATCGGATGTTTTTCAATTTGGCTGGAAACAATGATTACTTAAAATTGTGACATGTGGTGAAATAGTTGTAACCAATACTGATTACTTACATTTAATTGGCTGCAAATAGTTATAGCTAGTTATTGTAACCAATATTGAAATTTGGCTAAATATAGTTAAATTCAATTATGCAAGCAATAATTAAATTTGGCTACATATAAGAACTTTTGTTTTAATAGGAGGGGAATGCAATATATAAACAAACTAGCTGTAATCGAGTGATTTGCATTTGTAGAATACTTTATTCACTAGCTTGCATTTGTATTCTCTTATTCTACTTCGTATATATGTATTATTTGTCGAGAGATCAAGAGATTGCTGTGGAAATTGACTGTTCAAATATTCTTGACCATTTTCCCCCTCTTTTTAATCATTCTAGTTTGGTGTCCCTTCTTTGTAATATTTGTTTGTTCATAAATCATGTGATTTGTTGAAATCAATATATATATATATATATATATATATATATATATATATGCGATTTGCATTCATAGAACTTCTATCTATCACTTACTTGCATTTATATTTTGATAATCTACTTTGTATACATGTATACGTTATTTGTTGAGAGATCAAGAGATTGCAGTAGAAACCAAATGTTCAGAGATTCCCGACCATTTACCCCCTCTTCTTAATTATTCTAGTTTCCTAATCCCTTCTTTGTAATGTTGTCCTAGCATAGCTTTTCCGTTGATCCCAATTTTGATTCTAAGATATGCCAATTCGGGTTGAGAAATTAATGTGCCTTCTTCCTATTAAAGACTATATTAATTTTGGTATATACATATAAAGTAGCTAATATTAGAATTTTGGACACACTTATATATTAATTATATATATATGCTATCACAAATAGCGGCCCAATTTTTAAGTGATTTTATAAAGCTTTATGGGCCTAAATTATTTAATAAAATATGGATTTTCCTAAATCATCTGATAAAGTAGGGGTCTCCTATGCGTAGAAACCATAAAACCTAATTTCTAATTTCTATTTTTATGATGGGCTAAATTAGAAATACGAAATTAGGCTCCCTAAATAAACGGTTGTGCTCTCTAGGTTATGTACTTATCAGACTTTCTTTTCTAACATCCCGTCATTAGAAAAGAGGAGTCACATTCTCCAGAAAATCCTAGGGCATTAACTTGAAAGATTAAAAAACTATAGGATTCAAGAACAACTACTTATATAGATTCAGGTACACTTCCGCTTATGATTTTATTGTTCTTAGTGATTTAGTATGGAGGATCCTGGGGTGATTATGGATTTAATCAATGAATTTTTCCCAATAGCTAAGGCCACATGCTATCTGATCAATGCAGCTTTACCTCCTTTTCTGAAGACGTTCTTCCCTTTGATTCCAACGCACTCCACCAAGATACAACTATCTACATATACATAGGTATGTGTATAATCTATATATACATATACATGTATATATATGTGTACATATATACATAGATATATATACATACATATATGTATATGTGTGTATATATATATAATCTTTCTTATGTAGTAAAGTTACACCATAATTAACTGTGTATTTGGCTCAAAATGGGTTTCACATGTATTTAAACGTATTGATACTTTATACAGTCATTTATCTATATATAAATTTTATAGCAAATAGTTTATACATTGAAAAATAACTTTAAAGTTGTTATTTACATTAAACTATTTTATTACATTGTATTTATACCTTTTTAAATGCGGTCCATACACATATCCAATTAGGATAAAAATTGATGCGATAAATAGAATATATAATTTTAAATATAATAGGTGAAATAGATTATAATTTTATGATCATGTGGGGTCCGTTTTAAGGTAACTGCATTGAAGCTACATTTAAATATTTCTCATATATATACACGCTAGCTATGCATTTAATTTGCTGATTAGCTTGCTAAAGATTCCCTAGGGTGCATATGAGACAATTTCGAAAATAAGTGCACAGTCACCACCATGAAATTCTAAATCAAAGGATCAACATTTTGTTAAATAATTTTGATTTGTATTCTCGCAAAGGTAGGAAATTAAGGAACTAAGTAATTTACCATGGAAGTTATAAGAGGATCAACCTTTTGTTAAATCATTTTTATTTGTATTCTTTCAAAGGTAGAAAATTAAGGAACCAACTAATTTACCATGGAAGTGAGCAGATGTGTGAGTCATAGATAGTACTCATCTCTTGTGAAATTTGTTAAGTGGCTTTCATTGGGTATATATTTACCAATTTATCGTTACTTCCTTAGTTTATGATGGGAAAAGACCACTCTAGTGCAGATAGATTTGCATAATCTGAAATGCTCAATCGGTGGCAGCACTATGAGTGTTCTATCCAAATGTGTCCAAAATATCTAATAGGAATTTTCTATTGATAGGGAATCTTTTAGTGTTGTTGTTGAAATTCTAGTTGAATAGGACCCTAGTCAGCCTGATCTTTCAGCTTTAATATTGTAGTTTTATAATTTTTTTTTATAGGGATGCATAAAATGACAAATCAAGGATTTATAGCTTTTTCGCTGTATTATTATAGTAGCATAATGGTATTGTAGGAAATGGTAATTTATGAGTTGATTCTATGTAGGTATTATTATTATTTTTATTTTAATAGTACCATTCAAATCCAGCTCATTTCTTGACTAGGTTAATTTTCGATTTGATTCGAATAATATAGGATTACCATTTCCAGTTCAATTGTCCACGGAATAATTTTAATGTATACAAAAATTTAGAGAAAAGCGCTAATGCTTGAAAGAAAAAAAAGAAAAACACCTAAACATTTGAACTGCAATTTCGTTTGTCATAAAACAGTATAAAAATAGTAGGGATCTCTGACTCTAAAAATGTATGCCCAGAAGATGATTGCATAATGCGAGTATTCGCGGTGTTCTAATAATAGGGATCTCCCCTACCGTTTGATTTCTACTCCATGTTTTGCATGCATCCCGCTTCGTTTCCGGGGAGTCGACGACGAATGGCTCGTATCCCGGACCGTGGCGGTGTGTCAGCCAGCCTCAAACGAAAGGAGAACGGCTTCCGTGCGAACCCACCACCTCAATAGGGATTAAAAATTAATTTTTTTGATTTTATTTCAAAAATCTAACCATATATATTATTTAAAATATGGTTTTTACTGATCTTAATAAAAATTAAAAAAAAAGATGTTATTTTGACCTTAAATATGTAAAAATCATAAATTTTACATATTTAGCAAATAAAAATTAGTATAAAATATTTTAACAAAATAAAAATGACTTTTTTAGACTCATCGAAACCAAATATATGTATATAACGTTTCAGATCATACAAATATTATTTTGTATATTATTTATAATCTAAAAATATAAACACCATTAACATTCTTATATCATAATTTTTTAATTATCACAATTATATTTGAATTATTTTCATTGTGAACAGTTAAAATCATATTTTAAATAATACGTGTGGTTGTATTTTTAAAACGAAATCAAAAAATTAATTTTTGAAAAGAGTTCCCGCTGAGACAGTGGAAACCGAGTTCCTACCGAAGCCGTTCTCAAACCAAAAGTTGGATTCGCGTGCGCACTAAAACATAAGGATGTTCATCAGATTTTTATTATTTTTTGATGCTAACGAATGACTTATTTAGCATACCTAAAAAAAACTATTTAAAAAACTTTTTTTACTTTCTTCTTTATACACTTGTTTATCTAAATATATTTAACATATAAATTAATTTTTACCATTTCGGATACATGTATATATATTTTTTAAGATTTTTAAATATAAAGATATTTTATCCATTTTCAAATGGTTGAAAATGGAAAAAATACTCATATATTTAAAAATTTAAAAAAATATAGACGTATCCAAAAATGATAAAACTTAAATTATATGTTAAATATATTCATGTCAATAAGTTTATAAAGAAAAAGTAGAAAAAATTTAAATGAATTATTTGAGATGAGCTAAGTAAGTCATTATTTAGTGCAAGATAACTAGATATTTTTTTAATATAATATGTAATTTTTCTTTTAAGTTGTTAGAAAACATCAATATTTTTATAAAAAAATATCAATAATTTGTCCAAATTTCAAATATAAAATGTTAAATTAAGGCACTACTATTTTATATGGATTGCCATTTTTTTTTATACATATACGGGCTTGTATAATCTAGAAAATCTAAGATGGAACTTATATATGTAAAAAAAAAAAAAAAGTTTTATAGTTGCCTTTATTGTATGGCACAAGATAGGATGCTAAATTTTTTATGAAAAAAATGCTAATTTTTTAATATTAAATTGAATTCAAAGTTTAAAAGGTACAAAAGCGATCATTTAAATATATTTTTTGATTATTAAGAAGGCTAGGTAGAAGTACATTTGGCATAGACATGAGCTCTCCAATATCCAAAATATGGTAAGACTAATTTTAGTAATTGAATTTGCATAATAATTCTGCTAATGATAGAATTTTTATCACGACAATAGACAAATTAAAACTCTATGTCTTGCCATTATGTGTGATGTTGTTTCAACTTTTCACGGGCGCAAAAAATGTCTAGTATTTGTTGGTGGTGTATAGTCTCCCAAGTATTTCTATGTCGAGCACCTACCGGTTGGTATATTAGGGAAATATTATAAGAAAAAGTTAGAATATTGGTAAAACATTTGTAGAATAGTGTTAGGATATTATAATAATGTCTCAAGAGTTTATTGTAATATTAGTTGAGATGATATAATATATGAATATATATAAAAAAAAACTCTATTTTTTAATTTGGTTAGAAGGTATCGTGCCATTAACTACCAAAAATCAAAATTACTCACTTTCTTAGGCCCTTACGAAATAAATTGCTCTCATCTCAGCTATAATATTTGCAACAAAGCCATGAACTAGCCCGAAATTGAATATATTCTAAAGTTAAATTTCTTAGCTTGATTTTTTATTAGCGAAAGGGAGAGAGTGAGAGCACGTCCTACATACTATACCTCAAAAGATATGATCTCCTGAGATCAGAAAAGAGTTCGATCCATCCTGCAGTTTGGTTACTACACTATTTACTCCCTTTTCCTTCCCTAAACATTGTAGGACTCTGCTCGTTTCACATGGATAATACTTTGTAATCCTTTATCATGCTTTGAATTTCTCCTCTCTTCCATTTTTCCAAAATGCCTCTATACCCCAACCAGACTTCCTTCTCATAGAAAGTCTAGTCTCACTATTTTTGTTATACATACCGACAATCACATTTTTTAGCATCATCATGTACAAAAGTAAATTCATTAACCATTACAAAAATCGACTTCCCTACAAAATATTCTCATAAATCAAAGAGGAAATGTTTGAATAACATAATCGCCATTGAAAATTTGCACGGACATCTGTGCTTGTTTTATGATCAGCTTCATGTAGATCCGCCCAAGGATGAATAACATAAAGTGTCAGGCCTCTCTAGTTGCATGCGGATGCCCACAGTTTCCTTAAACTACCGTTTTTTGTCCGACTTTGCCCATAGTTTCCTTAAACTACCGTTTTTTGTCCGACTTTGTAGCACTTATAAGCCGTATAATGTGAAGGCCAACATGCTTCCCACATTTCTAACAACTTAAAAAAAGTTTTTTTTTTTTTAACTCATCATGCATGGAAAATCAATCAGAAATCAGACAATTTCAAGGCCTCTCAACCGTTTTCAAGGCTACCACAGCGAAAGAATCTAGAAATAATTCGCCTACAATTACAAGCGGCACAGTATTTTCAATGGCTAAGATGACTCTGCATGCATGACCAAAATCAAAGTTGCATGTGAAGGTTCATCAGAAGTCCAGCTATAATGCATACCTTGGAAACGGAAGGGTCTAAGCACAAAAGTGATTGAGCTACAAATGTCTCAAAACAGAAAATTAGAATCACTGAAAGCAGCACCTTTGGTGGCTTTGTTAGCAGTGGGTATGGGGTCGGAGTCCCCTTTCTCCCTTTGGTGGAGAAAGGGTTTTTTACAAAAAAAAAAAAAAAAAAAAAAGTCCCTCTAAAATGGGGATTTTATAATTTTCCTCTTAATTATTGGGATTATTAGAAATTTCTCCGGTATGGGGTGTTTACTGAAATATTCCATCTATGAGGGTTATGAATGTGTCTCATTTTAACATTTAGTCTTTACATTGTATAAATATTAATAAAAAAAAAGAATTGCTAAAATCAGCTACCATAGCTCGGTTAGCACACTGATGCCAAATGGCCGAAGAAAAGATGTTATTCAGAAAGAGGGGAAAAAAGCCCAATTTTCATCTACACAAGTGTTAGCAGCATTGTTGAACATGAGAGTTGGGAATGAATATATCAGTTGTTCTTAATGGTTATTATTTTTTTTTTAATGGGGAGATATTTACATACATCTCAACACATATTACACTGAAGATCAGAGACATTCTAACAAATTTGGAGACACCGCTCCACCAAGTACACAGGAAGACACAGCTTCCAACAATTAAACGGGAGACTACTTTGCTCCCACGAATTAAACGGGAGACCACACACTTGCTCCCATGAACGACGTTGTTGCTCCCGAGCAGAATCGAACCAGCGCCCGCAACGACACGAGGCGATGACGCTGACCACCAGGGCGCGTCCCTGGTGGCGTTCTTAATGGTTATTAGGATTATAACCATTAGATATTAAATGATTTAGGTTTGATTTGTATGATTTTTAAAGTTGATTTTTAGAATAGTAACTAAAACTTTGACAATATTAATAATAATGCTCACTAGGCATTTGCCCACATGGTCGCATTCACTAGTATTTAGGCCAGAGATCAGGTTCAAATCCCCAATATGGGGTCTAATTAGTGGGAGCTTAGTCTTTTCTAAAAATAGGTAGGAGCCTAAGTTTTTCATAAGGATAGACAAAAACTTATTGCATCCCATGTAAAATAAACTTAATTATAACATCAGATTTAACAGTCTACGCACCAGTAAAAAACAATATTAATAATAATGAGCATGTGAAATTAATCGGCTCCTCATTAAGACTTTGTAGCCAATGAGGAAGCGTGCCAAACCAGCCATCGTATCTCCCATGAAGAATTACCCACTTGTGAAAAGTCGGCCGCAGTGAGTGGGGCAAACATTTCTATATTTAGTGATCATCATGGTGTGGCAGGGCTATGTATATCATATCACAGTTGATTTTTTTTTAAATAAAAAGACGCTGTAGTAAATAATGAGACAGTGCCTTCTGTGGGAAATAAAATCTCTCCTTTCTTATCTAGGTAAGTGTTAAAAGGGCTAATGAGGTTGAGATGGTCCACTCTAGGATGATTGAAACCAAGTGCTTGTGTGAGCCCCCATCATGGATAAAATTATAAAACCATCAAGACGGGTCTTGTTCAACTATTTAGCTCCTTTTATGAACCACATTAATATGGGCAAATAATCTCTATTAGTTTGACTTTTTCTTCATCAGTCTTATCTCTTGTCTTTGACTTGAATGTTAATCCATAGCTGAGTATTTGCTTTAAATTGTAATGGTTTTACTTCTATTCTTTTGGTTTTGGTATTTATAATTTTTTTCAATATTTTATTATTTATCCTTTTAATTACAATTTTAAATTTATAATTTTATTAGCCAAAGAACCTGAGGGGATATATACATCCGTTTTTCAAAAATTTAAGACGTAAAAAATTCTTGATCA
>JAXCLR010000081.1:14083967-14098557 GCA_035584095.1 Annona squamosa
ACTGATTTTTAAAAATCGAAAAAAAATATCTAAAAATCTCCAAAAATAGTAAAAATTGATGCATATGTTAAATAAACCTAGATTAACAGCTTCATGAAAAAATTTTTAAAAAAAAATAAAAAAAAATAAGTGTAGTACACCCGAGTGCGCTAAGGCTGCATGCACCCAGGTGCATACGATTGGGTTCCGGCTCGCATAGTCTAAAAATTATTAGTTTTTATAGGATAGAAAACTCCTAAAGGACGTACACAGGTAAAAAAAAAATTTAACTAAATTCTACAGTCCCTTTACTGTGCAAGACAAGGGCCCAACATTTTTTATATTAAAAGAAACTAAAGCTTAAAAGTTGTAAAAGATAAAATCTCATTATCTTCATTGATTAATAAGAAACAGACCAACAACATCTTGGATTTCGAAAATCGAAAGTTGTAGTAAGATTAAATTCAGTAATTCAATCTGATGGTAAACTTGTTAAAGCTCCAATTCTTAATCAAAATGTACAAGACATTTAACCTTAGATGCCAGTAAAACTGATAGGAAATCCTCGATATAACCAACTCGCTAATAGAAATTATCTTTACTTTAACCTTAATGTGGATTACAAGAAGGGTACAGAAACCAACCGAGTTGCAACAAAAGCATACCACCAGAATTCATTCGCTTGATTTAAAATAAATATATTTTAATGAATATATTTATTTAGTTTGTCTGTATTGTGAGAGTGTGCATGTAGTAATTTATTGATATGTATATATATGAATAAAAAATATATATTGGCTTGATTTCTTATTAGAGAGAGGGAAAGAGCAAGAGGACGTTGCTAAGAATAATTTCTCAACCGCGCGCTGAGAATACACAAGCTTTTACCCTCCAATGCACCACCACCTTCTGTTTCAGCCGCTCTCATAAAACAACAGCAGAAAGGTATGCTTCAAGCGCCTCTCTCTCTCTCTCTCTATCTCTCTTCTTGAAAGAAGAAGAGAAGGAGAAACGATTCCTTTCTGGATTTTCTTCAATAAGGAAAAATCTGCTGTCCAGTTTAGAGAAGCAAACGAGAGAAAATGAGGGACCCGGACTATTATGTGGGTGTTGTAGTGATAGTTGTGGCCGTCCCTTTGCTAGTTGTGTATGCCCTTGATCCTACAACCCCACATCTCTTCTCTTCTCCTTTTTCTTCTCCTCCTCCTTCCCCTTCCGTTTCTCATCTTTACATGGGATCTGCAAAGCATATCATAACTGAGGAGGATTCACATAGAAGCTTGGATGGAGCTGCTGCAGTTGCTCAAGTATCTCTCCCCTTGGATCTCAGTTCTCCTCCACCCTCGTATTCTCAGCCTCGGACCAACTATGAAAACCTTCTATTGGCAGTAAGAATTGCGCACGATTCTTGCATTTATTTGTAGTTTTTTATCACTACCTCAACATGCATGTTGTATATATGTTTTTATTACCGCTGCATGCATGGTTGAACACCCCTTCCAAATGCTTGAGAGCCATGCCGTCCTTTTGAATGATAGATGGATATATATCAAAACCAAGTCCTTCGTGGCTTCTGCTTTGTAATCATACAAATTGAACAAATATATCATGAAATTAAAATCTAATCCTTGAATTGTATTTAAAATTATTTATTTCAGTAACGTAACTATTTCCATTCAAATCAAATATCTGCATGAGTTCTATTTGAAAATAATATAAAATCAGTATTAAAAAAATAGTTTGATTTAAATATCAATTTTTAATTTATGTTTTCAACGTTGAAATCATCTAAAATTTTCTTTATACAGATCCTATTTATATTATGTTGATTTTATATTATTTTCGAATAAGACCTATACATATCCAATTTGGATGAAAATTAATATGACACTTAAATAAATAATTTTAAATACAAGGAGTAAGATTGTTCTTTTATGATAAAATGGGGAACTGCAGCGGATTGCATCATGCCGTTCGACTACAGTGTAAAGGAGTAAGATTGTTCTTTTATGATAAAATGGGGAACTGCAGCTGATTGCATCATGCCATTCGACTACAGTGTAATATCTTCCTATAGATAATACAGAGACAGAGACAGAGAGAGAGGACTGATCCAGTGCTCATGTGAGCCATTTTTTAATTTTTTAATTTTTCAATATTTATATATGGACCCAAGCATAAATTCGTTAAGATTTTTTATTTTCGAAATGTAAAATATTTAAAAATCAAAAACGGAAAAATTAAATATACTTATAAAGAGTTTATGCTTAGGCACACATATAAATCCCAAAAAATAAAAACAATTTACAATGGCTCACGTAAGCATGAGTATTGAGGTTCTATGCCCACGTAAACACTGGATTCTTGCTCATATATATGGGCTCATATATATGGATACAAGTATATTGGAGACATACATGCAGGTCTGCATGAATTCTGACATAAAGATGCACATTTTTTCACTATGATTTTTTTAAAAAAAGAAAATTCTGTTGGTTATATATAAAGAAGCGGCAAACCTGGAGTGCCTTGGGAACAAGAAGAAAAGAATGTAACCAATTATGTAAGGTGGAAGCAAGTCTTGCAAGAGCAAGAGCTGAAATAAGAGAAGCCTCCTTGTATGTGACCCAAGCACTGTCAGCCCTTCCTGACCCAGATTATGTTCCACGAGGCCCAATTTACAGGAATGCCCGTGCATTTCACAGGTATATATGATAACCTCTATCCCCTTCTATATATTTCTATATGTTGTAGTGACTATTCTGATGTATGTTTCTGAATTATTCTTCTCCCCAAAAAAAGTGGGAAGAAGTTGGATAATGAAATCTCAACTTTGAAATGTGTGCCCTTCTCAAGTCACATCATCAGCTGAGTTCTATGGATGAACTGCGAAATAAATGATCTCTAAAATGGATGTCTACGAAGCACCCGATAGTGTCTGGTCTTGTGAAATTAGAGCACCTTTCACAGTACAACAGATTATACTTTCGGCAATGGTATTGGTTGCTAATATCCTTATTGATGTCCTATTGCTGATATCCATCTGAGAATCAGCAATGGTCGTCAATATTGTTTCTGTTAGAAAACTTTGTAGCAGTGGCAAGAGGCAAAACTGTACCAAATTGAAGAACTAGTTTATGTTTTAGAGTTATAAATCCATAGAACTGCCAAGGTAACAATTCACGTTGTAGAGGTGCACTGCAAGTTAAAAGTTCCGACGGCCATCATTGGTGTCAATTTTGCATTTCATTTTCATTGTATGCTCATTAAATGATCAAGCAATCCAATAATGCAATGTGCAGGAGTTACTTAGAAATGGAGAAAGTTTTCAGGATATTTGTCTATGAGGAAGGAGAACCACCACTGTTCCATGATGGTCCTGGCAAGAGCATATATTCCATGGAGGGGCGGTTCATCCATGACATGGAGATGGAGACCAAGCTACGAACAAGAAATCCAGACCATGCTTCTGCCTATTTTCTTCCATTCAGCATAACAAATATGGTTGCCTACATTTACCAACGTGAGTCCTTTGATGTGAACCACATCAAAAGGACAATTACAGATTTTATTGACATGATATCCCGCAGATATCCCTACTGGAATCAGAGCCTTGGTGCTGATCATCTCATGCTATCTTGTCATGACTGGGTAAGATTACAATCCTACTCTTTTCAGCAGAAAGGAAAGTTTCTCTGAGTTTTTAGTACCAACCTTGGATCTGTTGGATGTTGCTCTTATTGTACAGTATCGTGCGAAGAATGAAGAGAACTCTCTGATCTGCATCTTAAGATTTAATATATTTGGGCGAAATTTTGCTGGCCAATTAATAATGCTTCTTGGATGGGAAAACTTCGGATTAAGTAGACAAAACAATGTTTACCAGATGTTTGTTTTCCCACGTTCTTCATCTGCAACTACATCTTTGACATAAAAGCAGTCTTATGGTGTGAAGGGAGCTAATGCCGGTAATAGGAAATGCAAGTGCCAACATTAATTTTCTCCAAACTTAGTAGCACATCAGTTAACTGTACAAGTTCAGATGAATGTGGGGCGGTGGAATAATTAAACAGGAAACAACTTCCAATCACCTTTGCATTCAGATAACATCTTAAAGCTTCATATGCAGATGATTCTCTTAGTCCCACATCATACAAAAGTTTCTTTTATTTCCATTGATAGGGACCGGATGCATCAGAAGCAGTTCCATATCTCCACCACAACTCCATCCGAGTTCTCTGCAATGCAAATACCTCTGAAGGATTCAACCCATCCAAGGATGCCACTCTTCCTGAGATCAACCTTGTTACAGGCGATACAACCAAATACATTGGTGGCCCATCTCCTTCTAGTCGCTCACTTCTTGGATTCTTTGCTGGAGGGGTGCATGGCCCTATTAGACCTGTCCTGCTGAAACACTGGAAGGACAAAGATGGTGATCTCCGTGTCTTTGAGTACTTACCCAAGAACATCTCCTACCATGAAATGATGAAGAAGAGCAAGTTCTGCATATGCCCAAGTGGGTACGAGGTTGCCAGCCCAAGGATTGTAGAGGCAATCTATGCAGAGTGTGTTCCAGTCATAATATCTGAGAGTTATGTTCTTCCTTTCAGTGATGTTCTGAACTGGAAGGCCTTCTCAGTGCAAGTTTCAGTGAGCGACATCCCCAATCTGAAGATCATCTTGCTAGGAATATCTCAGCAGCAGTACTTACGGATGCAGAGGCGGGTGAAGCAGGTGCAGAAGCATTTTGTGGTGAATAGCCCACCAAAGAGGTTTGATGTCTTTCACATGGTTTTGCACTCGATCTGGCTGAGGAGGTTGAATGTAAGAGTCGGCCAAAACATTTGACTTGTATGGAGATATACACTACAAGTGCACGTATTAGGTATTATGGTCATGTAGTTAACTAAAATAAGGAAAATGCTTTCAGTGTTGCGGTAGTATATTTTTAGCTTTTCTTAGCTTTTCTGTTTCTGGCCTTTGTGAGTGTTGGGTGCATCATATCATGTGGTTCACTAAATCACAAATGGTTTTTAGGATTTTTTTTTTAGTTTTTATGTTTGATCCAAATGTCTATGGAAATAAAATAAAATAAAATAAAATAAACAATATAAAAAGGAAAAGATATTTAAATGAAAAGCTTACAGAAGGATTTTCGTGATTATGCCAAATGCCATGTGTTACGTGGTTTAACCTATTTGGCAAGCTAAGGGACATAAAGTTCTCTTAATCAGATAACAGCAGGTGAGAAACAGAAAATTAAGCTTTACTGAGTATATTCGCAAGTAATCATAATAAACACACACAAAATAGTGTGGCTGACTGGTCTAAAGTATAAACTATGGTCACAACAAGCACGTAAAGGACAAACCACTGTTGAAGGTCAACGGGCATAGTTACGACAATAGCTCAGCAATCTTTCAACGTTAGCATCAGTACTAGCATCTTTCTGTGAATTGTCACATCTTGAATCTAAGATATTGGCAATTCTTCTGAGCTGAACTGTGGATCAAGGAAACAACGTACAAGAACCAAACTTGCAGTTAGTCGTTCTCAAATGAGGCATATTTTTATGTGAATTCCCACAGCAGTTCTTTGACGCGATAAACATCACCGACTTCCGACTTTTGATAGTATTCGCAAGCCAGTGCATGGAAAAAACCAAATAAAAGAAAAAAGAATAAACGAATGAAAGAAGCCAAAAATGTTTAGTTGGATGAGGATACAGTTCCTTTTTGGGCATTTGATTTGCCTGCGTCCGTATGATCTTCGGCAAAGTCTTCTCCTCTATGATCATCTAGATCTTCATTAATGATATGGGATTTTTCCACAAGAAGCAAGGCATACTGCTGCAGATCCAACTTTCTCATTGCGTTTGCTTCAGCTGTGGACAATACCCTGGCCAAGACACTCCACAGTGCACTCCTCGCTTGCGAATCATTTGAAACAAAGGGCAGGATGTCTAGCAGACCATGCAGGAAAGACAAATCTAGATGGACTAAAATGTCATTCCTATTCCTGTAGAGGATAGGGAAGAAAAGAAAAAAACTACAAAGATTGGATTGATAAAAGGCATGATCACTTACCTTTTGATATGCCAGGCAACAAATTTGGATTATCTGTTAGAATATTTGCAACTAAAACAACAGTGGTGATACAAGAGTCGGCAACCTGAGCAGAAAATAAATTCAAGGCTCAAAATCATGAAATCATCTGCAAGAATATCAAAGCATGACAGATTAACTTTGGAAAGAACTGCTGAGCCTTAATTCAGCCAAAGCACCACAAAGGACCATAATAAAAAGACAATGATGCAAGGAATGGTCAGAAATCTTAACAATAGATGGAAATTTTGATACGTCCTAACAATGTACTCACATCTTGGAATTCTGATGTACTATACACTTGGCAAAGGTGTCTTAGTAAAGAGCCAATGTCTTTCATTACAAGGAGTGAAGCATGATATTGAGTCTCATTTCTATGTAACTAGGTTTCATAAAAGTGATTTCATGTAACTTCATTCATTTTTCTCACCTTGGTGATTGATAGTATACTCATTCCATTCATTATATTTAGCATGATTTGTTTATGTATTTGACCGATCTTTATCAAAATAAAAAATATGCATGAGCCACATTTGTTTAAAAATATATATTTATGTGTAAATTATGAAAAATGCTTAGATCCATCCATACATGTATTAGAATGTATAATACTATATAGAATCATTTATTTATATGATAATGATATTTTAAATAGTACAAATGTTGAAAATGTAACTTCGAAATTGATATTTGGTATCAAACCATTTTATTACATTGATTTTACGAATTTTTAGATGAGGTCATGCATAATGATACTAGCAAAATGATGGAGTTTCTATGATAACATAAATGATGCTAAATACGATTAATGGAATAAATTTGTCATTAATTATCAAGTGAAAAAAATGGATGGGGTAACTATTAAGAGGGGCTTAATAGAAGCTGAACTCAGAATATAATTTGCATTCATTTATTTGTTCTCTAATCCCCTCTTGCTCATTTCATTAATTACAATGCTTTGCAAACAGAAAATAAAACACTTTTTAAGTACTTCTGCTAAGTGAGTAAACTTTCCATCCAACCAAATATCCTGATCTTGCAGAATGAGTGGTCAGGATCCATCCTTTCAACCTTTTCACTCAACCAAACCATGCCAATCCACTATTCAAGCATAGTTAGGCAAAGCAGTCAACGTGCACATGTATTGATAAGAATCAGTGATCCATTAACAAAATGTGGTCAGGAAAAAATTTATCAGCCTTCCTTTCTAATTTTTCCTAAAAACCATGATTCTTAACAAAAAGGTCAACAAATTTTTATAGGCCTTATGCAATGCGAAATTAACAGAGACAGCAGATATTCTTATTGGAATTCTTTCTGATGATGTGTACCTCAATTTTATCAGGAAGCTTGATTATACGACAGATAAGTTGAAAAAGTTCCGCATTTGAGGATACGGCTTGCGAATAATCACTAGTGATAGAAAGAGATTCAACTGCACAGAGAATGGAATCAAGAATAGAGCACCTGCAATGGAATGGATATTCTGAATCAGACAGTGAAGGTTTCTAGTGAATGACCACTGAGATTCTTTGACAAATATAAACTGTAGAAATAAAATGTAGATATTGATGAACAAAGTAATATCTCATGGCTAATCCACAGATCATTAGAATGGAATGCATGGAAACAATTAACATTAGCATTGATATTAGCCAGCTTGACATTTATGTTACTAATTACTTTTAATCTTGATTAGCTCATCATTTATGTTGTTAAGTTTATATCTATATAGTCCATTTTGTTTTGACTATTTCCGAAATTCTCAGATTCTAAAGCATGTGGCCATTTATCTACCGAATTTACATCTTCTCTTGTTTCACCTATTAACTTATATAACCTGTAAACGCTAATAATAAGACAAATGGTATTTTAATGGGTGAATGTTGGTTGGAAGATATAGTATATGCATCAATAATAGCATTATGAAAATGTGAGTGTCTGTTTGTAGGTTCAAATAAGTTGTTCTTTATCTTTTAATTCTATTTTTTTTTTCCCTGTTGATTTTGTTGCCTATTATTCGATAACAAGAGAAGAAGGAAGGTACTCTTACCTGTCAATACCTTTTCCTGTAGCCAGAGTTGCTATCTCACTTGCCAATAGATTAACCAAAAGGCTTAACAACCCAAGTTCCACCAGTGAAGACAGAAGAATTGGTGCTACTCGTTGACTTTCTATGATAGTGGACAACAACTCAAGACACTGCACCATATAATAGGATAGCATTAAAGGAAAATAACATACTTAAGTTTAATCTGAGGAAAGAATGATAAAATTTCATTAAAATGAGATACGAAGGTGCAACAAAAATAATAATAAGCTCCAATCAAAACCAGTGCTATCAAGACTGGATCAGATCAGCTGATTCAACCAGTCTGCACTGGCAAGGTCACACCACCGGTTGGCTGAATCAACCTGGGGGCTGATTGGGCAACCGGTCCAACTTCCGTCAAGTTTTTAATATGGGTTGAATCAGATGAGAAATCATCTGAACATTCCGTCTAAGGAGATATCACGCATCCATGTGTTGTGAGAAAATAAGGTTGTCATTTCATTTTATATTATTCTAAGGATCTTAAAAGAAATCCTCATCAGAATATTGCAGCTGAAAAATGAGCATAATTAACCCGCACCACAATGACATAAAAGCTAAACAGAATCAGTCACAATTCAAAGGAATGCCTAATAGCTATTAGTTCATTACCTTCTCTAGTAGCTGGCAATTCAATGTATTTCCAGCAATCCATAAAATACGGCTTAAAACATTCACAGGTAGAAGTTCTTTAGCCCAAATTACAGATCCGCTGCCTTGAAGACACAAAGTTAATAACCTGTTTATGAATGTTCATGAATACAAACTGTAAGAATGCATTTATGCCAGTTTAAATGGTGCAAAAACATCAGGAACAAGATATCAACTGTAGTGTAAGGGTCTATTCGGGAAGATGCAAAAGTGGGAAACTGGGAGTGCGAAAACAACTGAAAAAGTGAGAGACTAATGTGATATGATATAAGAAATGATTAAGGGTAAAGGGAATAAAGTAAAAATAGATAAGAGTGATTGAATGAAAAAATGAGAAAAAATGATTGAAATGTAGAGATAATAATAGAACAAGTAGAGTAGTTAGTTAAGACATCAAATCATATCAAAAGTTGTGTGAGAAGAAGTGGAAATTAAAAAAAAAAATTACCTGCTCCTAAATGCAACCTAGATGACAACCTAAAATAAAGAAGATTAGAATTTAAAACCAAGATTAAATGAAACCAATACATAAAATTAGATTAGGGCAGACAACCTCACACAAAATTAGAATAGGATAAATTCATTATTGAGGTATTACACATCACACTAAAACCATAAACAGGGACCAAAAATTAAATTCCCACTTCCCTATCCATCTAGTCCTCTCTTCTAGAGCAGTTGATGAAGATACGGAATAATAGATAGGATTATTAGGATAAACCTTTGCTGGAAAATAGCCATTGTAAATAGGAGATGGTAGGTAGAAGTGGTGTTCGTGGACAAAAAATTGACAGAAGGCTATGCTTCACCATGGCTACATGAACCATAGAGATTACTTTGAATACAGCATATACAGAATTTTGAGAAAAGTGCACAAGCATTTAAAGTAGAACTTCTTAATGTCATTTATCCACATAAGCACGTGCAGATCCATGCATGCATGTGCACACACAAATACAACTTATATAAACATGCCCATAACTTTTGTTCATGACCTCATAAAAACCGATTGAAGTATTTTGAATCTTTTTTAACTTATAACTGATTTGGACATAATCAATCAAATTATTTTGCAACAAACTCATCAGAGCCTGTTGCCTTAACTAAATTCATGAAGACAAGGGAACTGGGGTATCACTGCTAAGAAGCTTATAAGTGAGTTATTAAATGAGAAAGGATTACAGGAAGTATAGCTGATAGATACTCCCTCAGATATAAATATAGGATTAACAAGCTAATAGATTCTCCCTCAGATGCAAACAATTGACAACTCATTATGAACAAATACCAAATTGGCAACTGGGATAGCATTGATTCTTTTCAAAAAACTACTGATAAGCCTTGCTAAAATGATTTACCAATCATACACATGAAAAGAGAACAATTTCCAATGGAAAACAAATTACACACATATTGGAGGAGCAACATACCAGCATGTTCCAGAGAGGCAGAGGGAATCATCTAAAAACAACTGGCTAATAACTGTTTCTACCAGCCCATTAGCAGAACTTAAGGCATTTCTAGGACCTTCATGGCATGCCAGATTCCCTAAAATTCCCAAACAGATCTCCTGTGGAAAATAGCATAACAGTACAATCACTTATTACAATTTGAACACAAAGAAAATGACTCTAGAACAACCATAAATTAGTATAGTGAATATAATAGTTCAGAAATAAAGTGCATCATAATGGAATAATTGACTTCCGAATGACTTCAATAAGCATTGCAAGAAAAATACCAAAAAGTTTTGTCCTTCCTGCAAGTTTGAACTGGTTTAAAGATTCATTTCTCTTGAGCCTTAACATTTGATCACTCTTGAACATAGCATAAGTCATCGAATTACAAGACAGGTTGTTCAAAGTTATACTCCCTTGCTCTAATCAAATAGTGGCAACATCCCCATCCTCCATCTCATCCAACAAAATGTTCAGTATACAGCTTTGTTAACCAGATAATCAATATGTTCCATGATGGTTCCTTTTTTTTCCCCCCTTTTTTTGCTTAGATATTCCAATTCCGGGCAAGTATTTATGCCCTTCAGCACCCTCTACTTAAGCTTATGATTCTTCTTTCTCCATGCTCTTAAATTGATTAGCATTAAACAGGTCTTGTAAAGAGCTTCTGACTTCAATGGTCTTGTCGTACTTTCCCCATTCTCAATGGAACTGCTCTTCAAATGTCTAACGTGATCATAGTATTTTCAATTCCTTTCTCATCTATGCAACAAGAAGAATAATTTTAGCTTCACCCAGCCTCATTCCATTGTGCGGACGACAATAAACCTTTGGTTGAAACTTTGATCTCCCTTTCTAATTGTTTGGCATCCTTTATGGCATTTCATAATTCACAGCTTGCAATTTTCTTATTTACTTCATAGAATTGAAATTTATCGATTCTATCTAATGTAGCCTTTAAAAAAATTTTACACTGCCACTAATACTAATTATTTGGTTGGCATTTGCTTCGCAATTTGTTCAGCGAACTCTGCCATTTAATTCCACAAATCATTTTACTCGTCTTAACATCTGTGAATTAATAACTCAAAGTCATCAAATAATAATAATAATAATCCAGAGAAAACATGCGAAAATAAATTTCAAAATAAGTATAGAAAAGATTGCATAATTTTGAATCAGTAATCTACTACCATAAGCTTACCGTGACACGCACTGATTTGGAAACAACGAGACTTGTCAACAACACTTCAGTTAAGAGATTTTCAACCTGCAAAGTTCATTGATATACACTAAGGAATTGTCAACACGTGCTGGTGAAATTCATTCTATAAATCTCCATTCAAATGTCGATCCCAATAGAACAATATAACATTCCAGTCTCCCTTCAAGTGTCCATCTAAATAGAACAATTTAAAGCACATCCTTCCAACAATTCTTGACAGGAATTACTATCCAATAAACCATTGGATGGCACCATCAAGGGAAGAACACAGTAAGGGAAAATCAACGTTAGACTGAGGGTGTATTTGGGAAGTGATAAAACTTCTGTTGAAAAGTTTTTGACTAAAAGTTTTAAAAATGAGAAAAAATGATGTGATATGACAAGGGTAATGATAAGGAATAACGAGAATAAAATTAAAATAGATAGGTTAGTTGTATGGGTAATTGTATAGAAATAATTGAAAAGTAGGATAGTTTATATAAAAACATGTGAAAAAATAATTAAAAAATAGAATAGTTGTAAAGAGAGAAAAATTTTAGATTAAAAAGTTTTCTCCTTTACGAACGCACCCTAAATAAACTAACATAAACCCCAAATTGTGCAAAAATACTTCAGATGTGAGCCTCAACATAGACAAGAATCTCTCAAATATTCTGAAAGAAGCAAATGAACATAAAGCTTATGGAAGTGGCAATCAAATTAGAGTAAAGACTGATCCTAGTCTGGACTCATCTTACCGATTTGTACCAGACAAAATTCCTGGAATGAAAAAGCAAATTTTTATTCCACTTTACCATATGTTATGAAAATTTTCCAGCAATACTCTTCTCTAATAAAAAGAGGTTGTCACTCTTCATTTTGCTTAGAGGCGAATGATACAGTAAGAGCAGGATTATCTAGCTAGCCTGTTTCATGCATCTGTGTTTACAACTTTAGCATAAATTATTTAACAGCAGCAAGTAATCCAGTTGAAAAAAAAAAATGAAAACCTTAACAAGGCTTTGCTTGGCTATGCTTCTTCTTCACATGCTTCTTGGAGTTAAATAACTCCTAACAAATTGTGCAAACAGCAAAAGCTCACACTGCCTAGTGAAACAACCATTTGCGGAAGCTTATACAAAAGCGCATACCGCCTCTCCATAAGCAAAGCCAAATGGGGCCTAAGCAATCCAAGGAGAAAAATGGTAGCCTACTTTCAACAACTCGGAACAAAGTAAGCAAATAAATTCTTTTTAACCAAAAAAAATTTTGATAGAAGGCTGAAATTGTTAAAAATAGTATTTCAACAAACTATAAAGCCTAAGGAAAATGAGTACCATGAACACTGCATGGGTTTCACTTGCAGCAAGGTCCCACAGGATGCAGCCATACTCTTCCCATGGGCCTTCCGACAATGATACACTAGGTCGTGCAGAAGTATCACATCCATATTGTTCCCTATGTTCAAATTCAGGGTTCATGTCATCATCATGAGTAAGAAAATCTTGGGAATTTTCTCGGTGTGGAACAGTTCCTTTAGTATTACTCCTGCCTTGCCCTCCACTGCAACATCCACGATCAAGCGGAACAACCGTGCTTTGTTCTGCAGAAGAAGTTTCCACTCCTTGAATAGACAAACCACGATGAGAACCATGCTCCATTCTCTCACCAGATGGTATAAGTTTCCGTATCAGAGATATAATATAACTAGGGTCCACAGTTGTTGTGTTATCAAATAACTGCAGCATAGAAGACATAAATTACCAAATAAATGAGAAACATGAATTCCATAAAAACAAGATATAGCATGGAAGAAATAAACATGCAAAAAGAAATAAGCATGATTCAACAGCTAGAAATAACAGATTTTTTTATTTATTTTTTTTTATAGTACTGAAATAGACTGCTATATCAAATCCTTGCTGAATAATTAGCGATAGCTCCATGTAAACTGCCAGGACATGATACCACAATTCACAGGGAATACGGTAGCATATCTTCATTGCCAGCAGCTAATCCAATATAAACTTCCTTTAAATGATAGAACGAGATCATAATGCTATCACATGCCCATTTATTCATTTCAACCCATCATTCAGATTGATGATAGATTGATAGATTCTTAAATAGGTGACTACAACAACAAATTCAAAAACCGAAAGTTGGATTATTATTAAATTGAATTGATTCCAACAAGAGGTTTGAAATTCAAAACTTACATAGGTAAATCGATTCCAACAACAGCTTGTTTTACTACTCAACAAGTTATTTTTGCTACTCCTGTGGTACAAAAATATATCCATTCCGCTCCACGATATTGAGGAGAAAATACCTAAAGCATATCGGTTATACGTTCTAAGGCGCTGATTAAAAAAGAAGGTGATAACAGGAGTAGGAGAGAGGTCATAATCTCGCCCGAGTCATGACAGCGGAGGAGCTACTAGCGCTGTGTCCGGCATCCAATTCATACATGAAGGCGGCCTCCTCAAGTTGCCTGTATGTCTCCCAAAAATCAAGCTCACTGCGCAGTGCGCAAATGGGCAAACATTCCAGCAGTTGGGCGAGATTTGCTTCCACTATCCCGTCCAATCAGTCAAGAGACATGCGTCCACTACAACATCGACTCGTAAAAAACTGCCAAAGTTCTCTTCATTTGCATTGGATGCCGCAAACATATGGACATGGAATGAAAGATGCACTTCGTTACAAGTACCTCAGATGAAGGTGCTGGAGGATGGTAGTAAGCGGCGTGCTCTTCTTCTCCCTCCCCCGACGCATCTTCTTCATCTCTTCCTTTTTCTGCTGACGGAGTTTCCGCATAAGTCGGCATTTGCAGAGGCTAGGTGCGAATTCCTGTCCTTCGAGCTCTATTAAAATTGGCTTTTATTTTTATCCATGTAAGGGAGTGTTTGTTTAGGATAAAAAAGTATAAATTAAAATTTTTCAATCTAAAATTTTTCACTTTTCGTAATTATTTTATTTTTTAATTATTTTTTTATATTTTTCTAGACAAACTACCCTATTTTTCAATTATTTCTACACAACTACCCATACAACTAACCTATCTATTTTAATTTTATTCTCTTTACTCCTCATCATT
>JAXCLR010000081.1:14103796-14117666 GCA_035584095.1 Annona squamosa
GATTTATAAAAACATAAGTTTATCAATATATTTATTTAAAATTTAAAAAATTTTAATATTTATGATGTCATAAATATGTCATGCTGACGTTACCGGTTCGAACCGGTCGAACCGGTTCGAACCAGACCAGTTCCTTTACCGGTTCAATCACCGGTTCGGTTCTGACAACATTGAATCCCACTAAGGATAAACTGAAATTAATACAGGATCGACATAAAGATGGTACTAAAATCCGACGTAGTTCAAATCTGATTTCCCTCTTAATTTGTTAAATTTGTTAAAAAGATTATATTGGTTTATATATTAAGTATTTTAATAACAATTACGATAAAATCTGGTATGTAATTATAACTTAATTAAACTATAAAACATTTAGGGAAAATCAATCATATATGCCTACTAATTTTATCTCTAATTTCACCTGTATCAATGAATTAAAATTTCACATATACTCATGTTATTAAGAATCCATTAAAAATCTGTAAGCATCTTAATAAAATGGCGAAAATGCTTATCCTTAATTATAATTTTGCTGTTAAAAATTTATATCGACATGAAATTTTAGAACTTCTATAGCTATAAAATCACAAATTATTTGAAAGTAAATTTTTAGTTTTGAACAAAATAATCTCAAATTACATTAGAGTTTAGGTATTTTCGTCAATTTACAAGGCCCCTTTAATGAATTTTTAATAGTGTGGGCATAAGTAGAATTTTAGACAAAATGTAGATTTACGTAAAATTTTTGAAAATTCATAGGTATAAATGAAATTAATGATAAAATTCTTGAGCATATATAGGATTTGGCCAACCATTTAATTTAAAACTCAAATACTATCAATACTTGTCTATAAAATTTTGAATATCTTGCATTTATATCAACTCAGTTTGTAAATAACTGTGAATATGTCAACTCCTTAAAATTATTGTATGGTACTAATTAACTATAGAATATAAAAATCTCTCTTTTTATTAAACTTGTTTAGATAATGATTTCATGTAACTCAATTTATTTTTCTTATATCAATTATTGATAAAAATTTATTACATTTATTGTACTTAGAGTTATCTTTTAATTAATTAGTAGATCAGGATTTATCAAATCAAAGATGTTATAGGCTTTATGTATATATTCATGTGTAAATTATAAATAAATAAGTTATCATAGTTAAAAATATATTTTAGAATTAATTGATGTGGGTACAATAATGTTCAAAGAATTCGATATTTCTATTAGTAAATTTCAATTTTTGTTGGTTTAAGAATAACTTGAATTTTATATTGAAACTAGGATAGAAATCAATACTAATTCGGTCTGAAACTAATCTAGACTCGGGTTCTAAGAGTATGATTAATGTTACGTAAACCCAAAATACTAAGATTAAAATTCACTTCTACCTGATGTACTCAGACTTAGAATTCATCTAAACTAGATATAAACTATTAGAATTCATCTAAACTAGATATAAACTGAGATTAGAATTCACTTCTACCTGGTGTACTTAGACTTAGAATTCATCTAAACTAGATATAAACTAACATAAGTTACAATCCTAGTTTGGACTTTAGAAAGTAATAAGGTTTACCCTTAGAATTAGCAAATAGAATTATTTAACAAGTACATTGGTGTGCAAGTGCATGTGCATGAGAGATGTTCATATTCAAATCCTAATTAGAGCCATTATTGTTTATTTAGATTTTTTTAAAAAGTACTATAGTGAATCATAAATGAAAACATCAATTACATATGTTTTATCAAGTTTACCATAGTGGCTAAATTTAATTAGATTAATTGGTCTGACCAAGTTGATCAAGTTTAATGCTGTTGAATTAGTTTAATATGATTGAGTTTTTATATAAAATTTAATCGAATTGATTGGTTGGATTGGGTTTAGGCGTTTTTGTTAAATTTAAAAACTTCCGTATTTTTCCATACAACTACTCAACTTTTAAATTATTTTTACTCATTTTTAAACAACTAATCTACTTTTAAAAAACTTTTATTCATCTTTTCATATTGATTTACTTTTCAATTACTTTTATACATTCTTTGGTATAATTACCTTGTGCTTCTAAGCACTACTCCCTTTTTATCACATCATTTTTCCACATTTTCCAAATTTTATTGCACAATAACTTTTTTACAAAATTTTCCAAATTACCAAATACACATGAGTAAGTTTTTTATTACAATAGATTATAGCATAAATGACATTTTTGGCTAACGCTAAGAGCCGAAATTACCACTTAGGCTTAAAGTACTGGTTCAAATTGTTTTGAACCATGATCTCAATATGAAATAATTATCATAAGATAAATATATTAAACATTTTTAATATCTTTAAAATGAAATTAAATATATATGTAGTGTGATATATTTAATCACAAATTACTTATTGTATATCTAATGAAGCCTACACATCACATCACAATTTCTTGTAATTTGCAAATGTGCTTATATGATTTCAAAAATTTTAAATATTTAATATAGTCTCATCATAATTATAAATATATTTACATTGTCATGTCGTCATCAATACAGTGTTACAACATTAGTATATTTGTAATTTCAAATATTAAATAAGTACAATTAATTTTTGCAAAGATACTAGCATATTAATTCTCAAATGTATTTTTTAATTAATGCGCTTACATCGTATTTTATTTTTAAATCTTACAATCAAGCTTAAGAATGTCTATAATTATTTAAAAGGAGACCATAAGATTTCATATTATTGAAAAGGAGAAAAATGCTCGCACACTAAGGTTGAATTTTGAGTCCGCATTCCCCGAATGCATGTCAACGCACTTATCAATCGTGCAATCCTAAATAGCAACTCTCAAATGTAACTATTTTTTTTTTTTTATGAGTATTCATACATTACAATCTCAATTGGTATTACAATTAAATTCTGAGACATTCTTACAATTTTGCTAACAATTATCTACTATTTCTAAACTTTCCCACCGGTGGACGGCTCCCACAAACTTGAGGAGACTTGCAACGCCACCACTTCAGAAATGCTGCTGGAGATATTCGAAGCCAGGACCACCTACTTGTGAGGTCATGTCCTGTACCACTGAGGTACGACCTCAGTGGCCAAATGTAACTATTGAGTCAATGCCGAAGTGGTATGATGACAGACCCCATTAGATGGACGTCTTCTATTCGACGTTCACCAACAGTATAATAGCTGGTGTTTTGTGTGTGGTAGCAATGTTTTTTTGTAACGACGTTAGTTCTCTTCTATTATGTGGAAGCCTCCACCGGCGTCCACCAATAATATTAGAAGGATTAGAATTATGATAAGATACTTATAAAATTGTTGTTAGAAAATTATAAGAATGTCTCAGATTTATTTAAAATATAAGATGCGATAATTGTAACACATGAATACACACAAAAAAAACTTCTCAAATATTTTCATAAAAAAAAATCTCAAATGTATTAAATATTCAGACCATGTAAGTTTTTTGTTAGAGCGGTCTTTTGTGTGGTGAACATATTGATTTTATTGTAAATTTTAAATGGCTTAGATTGTAATTAACTAATTTTAAAAACGTAATAAGTGGCACAAGGACGCATGCGAATGCGATCACATGCTCACATTCCATTAAAAATTAGCCACGGACACGTTGTCGAGGGCTATCGATGTTGCCAGAGGCCGACTCGTAAGAGTAGCCGACTTGCAGTGTAATTTCGCTCCAAAACCTTTCTAAAGCCCTAAACCCTTCCTCTTCCTCCCACTGCAACTGCCGGGCCAGAGATCCATCTTCGTCTGCCGAATTACATTGAGCTTCCCTCCGCCTCCAAAGGAAAATCGCTATCCGAAAATTGTCATCCTCTTGGTCCGCATCGAGCGGAAAACATCTGGGCGGTGGAGCTGCAGTTCGAAAAAGCCCAGCCAATCTCTCGAAGACATTCCCATGGCTCTCGCTGCTGCCTATGCGATGGAGACAGCGGCTGCATCTCGAGTCAAGCAGGTTCTAATCTCTCCACACGCAAATCCATGACCGTAATCACAGAAGAATGTAAAAAACTGCAAAAACTGATATATATTGTATGAGAGCAAAAACTGATTTTTAACTCTAATAACATCGAAAGTAAGGCAGTGGGAAGTAAGTAATACGATTGTGTCTGGAAATTTGCAGGAGATGTCAGAAGAACTGAATTTGAAAGTCAGGAAGTATTTACGGGGTGAAGGAGCTGATTTGAAGGTATATCCGTTCCGATTATATCTGTTTTCCAGATGAACTTATGTTTTGTTCTTCGTATCTGACAATTTTTTCGATGGATTTGCAGGCGCTAAGAGATAAAAAGCTGAAAGGCCAACTTGCTGTTAGAGAAGAATTGTATGGAAAGTCTGCAAAGGCCGCTGCCAATGTTGAAAAGGTCACTTTCTTTCCTAGCCAAGTTGAAAGTTACTTCAGCAGCAGCCTGAGATATTTTCCTGTCCAATCTTGAAATTAAATGCGAAAAAATCTTACCTGGTAAATGCAAGATTCTATGTGGGTAATTTGGCACAAGTATAGGCAGCTACAGTGACATGTGGTTTGAATGGTGCTTTTCAGCCATTGTTCTGAAATCTTGGAGCTTTAGCTTTTTGGTAAACATGCTAGCTGGGTTTTTCTGCTGTGTGAATGGATTAACTGCTGGAGCAGATTGAGAATGTCGTATGTTGTTGGTGACCTCGAATTGATGAAGGAATAATTGGGGTTTTGTGGATTTGGCTCTCTGTGGGATGCTTGGGTGGTACCATTCGCCCCAATATGTCATTTTGCTGCCCATAGATTTTCAATAGCAGTAGAGTTCTGAGACAAGCAGCTTCTCTCATCTTGGATTCTTCTACTCCATAGCAGAAGTCTCTAATGCTTAACAAGCACTGTGAGATTTGCCTGGTTGAAAGCTTCTTCATGGTTTATTAGATACAGAATATCTTATAACTCTGCATCATTCCCAGTTGGCAACAGCTATTGGGTAAGATCTGAAACCGAGCGAATGTGAGGTCCCTTTCAAGTGCAATTTCCTCACATTTTGCAGACTCCAGCTTTTTTCCTTAGCTGTTTTATGTCTCGGATGCTGTTCCAAGGAGCAAATATTTTTTCTTTGTTCCTGGAGCCCAATTTCACAAGAAACCACGAGCGTTTGAGATTGAAAAGCTACATCAGCATTTATTCTTCTTCAAAATGTTGAGATTCAGGGCATTTCATGCATGGGGGGCCTAGATAATTATTCGGTTTCTCCGTGTGGTTTTATATATGAGAGATGCTAGTATTTGTTAAGCCGCACCGTAAGTTGGGTTCAGTGACCATATTACTATGCTATGTATGCAAAGTAGCATGCTAATATATGTCTCATTCATCATTTCAATGTGTTTTGAACTACATTAACATGCTACATTGTACAGATAGCATGCTAATATAGTCACCGACTTACTGCACTTAAATTAGGGTGCAATGTTATCTACGCTAGCATCTCCCATATATATAAACCTTTGCTTTTCAATTTGAAGGTGAAATTCTCTCATTTTTTACTGAAATGCAAACAAGTACCTATTTTGATGCATTTATTTGGATAATCTCATGGATGGGGGATGACTTCCAATGATGCTTGCTTGTTTGGGAGAGGAATCAGTACTGTAAACTATTTGATGGTTTGTTGCTATATGAGAGTCAGTGGCGAGTACTGTAAATCATTCCATTTTTTGTTGCTGTACATGAGAGTAAGTAGTCAGTACTGTTAAGCGATTTGATGTTTTGTTGCTATACCTGAGAGTCAGTAGCCAATACTGTAAGTTAATTGATGTTTTGTTGCTGTCTTGCTTATTACATATAGGGTGGGTTTTCACAAATTTCATTAGAGATTGAGCATTCTTTTAATCAGGGCAAGATTTTTTTGTAGCCTGGCACAGAGACATGCTGGTGTCAACTGTTAGAATTTAATTCAAGTGCACTTTTTTTTCCTCTTCTTTTCATTTATTTGGTTTTCCTCTTCTTTTTGTTTTCTTCGGTTTTTTTTTTTTTTTTTTTTTTTTTGCCGATCAATTCAGTTGGATTCAACTGACACTTTCAAGGGATGTGTCATGCTTTTCCGCGGGGATCATATCAAAATTTAAGGGGATGATCTTTGAGTGGAATGTTTTTGTCTTTGGTAATTAATTTCAGGCTGGCTTAATTTGTGGGTTTAGTTGACTGTTCATATAATTTGTTCTCTTTTTTATTCTTTTAATATAATTTGGAGCCAAAAAAAGAGAGAAACACAGCAAAACAAAAGCAGAATATGTAATGTGATTAGGTAAATGAATAGGCAAAGTCATCTTCTTGAGGAGAGTCGTCTTCTAGTGGCACTATGGGAGGCTTGATCATCGTTGGTTGAGTTATTATATCCTTTACACTTATTTTCTTTTGATTTCTTCCTCTACAAAATTTTGGTTGCCTTTCAATAAAATTGAAAACCAGCTGTTTAGGTATTAGTTTTTGACCAACTTTGCTTACAGGAATGGATATTTTTAATCCCCTATCATATTGAAATACATCAGCTAGGAACCTGAATTCAGCTACTCTTATGTTGTGGTTGGATGATGTAATTTTGTTAATTCGTGGGTGCACTTCTTTGGTCATTATGGAACCTTTGTTGGAAATTTTCTTGTTGTTGATTACTATGGAAATATTTCAGTGGCTTATGCCCAGTGAGGAAGGCTATTTGGAAGCGGAAGGTTTAGAAAAGACATGGAGGATCAAGCAAGAATCTATTGTTGGTGAAGTGGATATCATAAGCTCAAGGAAGGCATTTGATATTGTCCTTCCAGGTTAGTTTTGATCTTTTTGGCATCTTATTTTTACTTTGAGCTACTCGTTTATGCTTTTCTATAGTCATTGTATGGTTCAATGCAGGTAAGCTATTTGATGTCAAAGTCAACTATGCTTTTTTCTTTTTTGTATTTATAATGTTGAAATAAAAACCTTGCTAGTAAGAGTTTCTATCTTATTGTCGATCCCAAGCCTGGAAAAAAAGCAAGGGTTGGCATGTCAGGCTGGCAGCCGGTGCTATTAAAAATCACCACTGCATTTCTTATGGATTCTGAAAATATACTAATAGTTGTTAATGCTAGGGCGTCCTCTGTAAGCGACGCGTTGCAGCGGAGCCCAACTGTAGTGAGAAATGAGCAAGGGTTGCTAGGGCGTTTCACCAGAAGTGACGTGCTACATCGGAGCCCGGATGTAGTGAGAAATAGGCAAGGGTTGTTAAGGTGTCTCCTCGGAAGTAACGCGCCACAACAACGTCCAGTTGTGGCGAGAAACCAGCAAAGGTTACCATGCCTTTATGGACATGGTTTAAGGAAGAAGGTGACACCAAAACACAAGGTCCGTTTTGCTTTATGGAATGTTGGGACTCTTTCAGGAAAGTATGGAAGTAATAGATGTTATGAGAATGGGGAGAATTAATATAGCATGCCTTCAAGAGACTAGGTGGAAAGGAGAGAAGGTTAAAGAGATTAATGGATTCAAATTATGGTATATAGAAAATGGTGATAATAGAAATGGTGTAGGGATAATGGTAGATAACAAATTCATAAATAAAATTATAAATGTCAATAGAGTAAATAATAGAATTATTCAAATAAAACTTTCTATTGGGTGTAGAAGTCATAATGTAATTGGTAATTATGCATCACAAGTAGGATTAGATGATAGAATCAAAAAACAATTTTGGGATGGCTTAGATAGTGTTATGCAAAGGATACCTAACTAGGAAAAGGTTATGATAAGTGGAGATTTAAATGGACATGTAGGAAAGGAGAATGTAGGATATGAGAGAAGTGATAGAGGTTTCGGCTTTGGCATTTACTATTATTAGACATCTCCAAGAAGAAGTATCTTTGTGTGTGTTATTTGCAGATGATATTGTTCTAATAGATGAAACTAAAGAAAGACTAAATTTTAAATTGAATAGGTGGGTAAATGCTTTTGAATCTAATGGTTTTGGAATTAGTTACACAAAAATTGAATATATAAAATGCAATTTTAAATGAATCAATTAAGATTTTAGATCAAGTAGTAATAAGAACTAATCACTTCTGGTACCTAGGATCAATAGTTCAAGAGAACGAGAAAATCGAGGAAGATATAATTCATAGAATTGAAGCAGGATAAAAGAAATGGAGAAGTGCATCAGGAAGTTTATTTGACCGTCGTGTTTCAATCAAACTAAAGAAAATTTTATAAGACTGCGATTAGATCTGTTATGCTTTATGGGGTAGAATGTTAGGCAGTTAAAGAACAACATATACAAAAAATGAGCGTAACGGAAATGAGAATGTTAATGAGTGGTAAAACAAGAAAAGATAAAATTAGGAATAAAATAATTCGAAAGAACTTAAAAGTGAGACCAATGTAATAAAATGAAAGAAAATAGATTGAGATAGTTTGGTTATGTTAAAAAGAGGCCTGAAGTAGCACCGATTAGAAGAACAGAGTCTATCCAAGTAGAAGGTGGTAGGAGAATTAGAGAAAGACTCAAAAAAACATGTTTGGAAGTAATCAAACAAGATTCAAAATATTACAAATTACAGAAAATTTAGTCTTAAATCACCAAGAATGGCGCAATAGAATCTATGCAGCTGACCCCACTTAGGCGGGAAATGGCTTATGATGATGATGATGATGATGATTATAATGTTGGAATAAAGCACTTGCTGAGATTTCTTGGGTGTTTATAATGTTTCGATATGGGCAGCTTCAGTTGCTGTTATTGTTGAATTGGAAGCCATTATTAACTTTACGTTCTTGTAACATGTGCAGATTTAGGTCCTTACATCTTGGATTATACCTCGAATGGTCGGTATATGGTAATCGCAGGGCGTAAAGGCCACCTGGCTATCATTGATGCAAAGACTATGGGCCTTTCCAAAGAGTTTCAGGTGACTTCTGGGTTCTGAAGTTCAACTTCTTGGGATTGCCCAATCATGATAGCTAAATTATTAATGGTTCATATCATAGGTCAAGTAATATTGTATGTGAGATTGAGGTGACACCAATTTATTGTTCGTTCCTTGATAAAAACAGGACATAGGGAAACCATTTGTAAGGATAAAAGATAATGTGGTCAGTCTTAAGGAAAAGCTTGGATCTAATTACATGATCCACCCAAGGCTCACATTAATCGCATAAGGATTGACTCCAAGAGGAAGTTCCTGAGAAATGTCAAGGTAGCAAATAGTTTTGTTGCTGATACCATAAATACATGCAACTAGAAATTTCTAATTAAAGGTTGTGCGAGAATGAGAAATACCAATGTATTATTTATTCTTCCTCTCTTTGATGTTGTAAGTTTGGTGATTCTTCAGTCTTTGTTAACTCTCAACATAAATTACCATGCTTCTGGTAAATTTTCTTATACCTTATCTCATCAATCATGGTCTTCTTTACATAAATTGTGTTGCGTGACCTCCTTGTTGTGCGTTGTTAAACCTGTATAGATGAGAAAAATTAATTCCTTCAGCGATGGATGGACCTTTTAGTGGTAAGGGAAATTTGTAGAAAGTACATGCACGATGTGAACCTTGTTTACTACCCTGAAATAAAACCATTGACCATATTCCTAATTTTCATTAATAGCCCAAAGATTGTTAGAGGCTTCTAACCATGTTTCTTCTTTCAGGTTCAGGAAACTGTGCATGATGTTGTATTTTCTCATAGTGAAGAATTTTTTGCAGCGGCCCAGAAAAAGTAACACCTCTCAAATTTATCATGTGCTTTATGAACTGCTGATGAATTAAGTTAAAATGGATGACATAGTTTCGCTGATATGCATAGAAAAATATTTATTTTTGTCGTTTACATGTATTTTATCCATCATCTAGTTGATTTATCTTGTGATCTTTGTTTGCATGTTTTTAATCCAATCCATCATTTATTTGGTACATCATATGATGTTTGTTGTATATTTGGATTCTACAGTGTGCTTGTCACTGTAATTGGTGAAGCATATATTGATTGCAGTGAAAAGCTGGTATCACCCAGATTCTTCTTAGAGCTGGGCTCTCACTGTAGCAACAGTTGCATATTGAACATTGTTTTGTTAAGAAAAAAGGTCAGGCAATGTGTTAGCTGCATACTTGTTCATCTGTATCATTGGTCATTTAGTTGTGCCTCCTTAGTGCTTGTTCCATATATTGTTTTATCTGACTGGTTATTAATTGGTGCTTTCAACTGTGACAGGTATATATATGTTTACAACAAACATGGTACAGAAGTTCACTGCCTTAACCAGGTTAGCTTATCATGATGAAAAAAAAAAAAAACTTGTGTTTGCATGGTTGTTTTCAAGTTGGAGTGACTGTTGTTTTCCCCTTCATACCTTCTACGGTTAACAGTTGGTTTCTAATCTTTGCATCTGTCTAGAAGATGGAGAACAAGCTATTGTTTCCGCCATTCCATTTGTATATTCCTATTAATTTGATATACCTTCTTTGAAGAGGAAATCATAATCATAATTTTTTGGTATCCAGTTTCAGCCTTCTGCCATATGGACATGCAATAGAATGAATTACTTCTTTTCCTGTAAATTTGAAATTGAACTCATAAATGCCCCTCAATAGTAGGTAAGGAATGTAACTCTGCTTAGTAAAAATCCTTTTTTTGATTGAATGACGCAGCAATCTATTATTGAAGCAAGGAATGTGCTAATTGGTTCTTTTTGTCCTTTTTGACCCTTGATGGTCTAGATTAAGATTTGCCCATCCTTTACTTCCATGGATATGAGAATGAGAGCCAACAAGTCTTAAGGGTTTTCAATTGAATGTGATGGGTTCAACTAAAGAGGTGGTCTACCTATTTCAAATTCTGAATCAGCTTTATGAACTAGGTTTAAATCTGGACTTTAACCCCTTGGACTCTGTTTGATGGCGATATTATGATAATTTTTAGACTGTTCTGTGTGATTGGTTAATAGAGGTATTTTATGGACTGTGCCTTGCTCCTTTTTTCCCTTTTGTTTTCCATGTACAAAAATTGATGTTCTGATTGGATTTCAAATGGTGTGATTACCTTGTAGGATTTCTGCAGAGAACCTCTGAGGCTTCAATTTTTGAGAAAACACTTCCTTTTGGCATCAATTAACAAATATGGGCAGCTCCATTACCATGACATAACTACTGGAGAGACAGCAGGCAACCATCGGACAGGCCTTGGTCGCTGTGATGTTATGCAGGTGAATCCCTTCAATGCAGTGATAGGATTAGGGCATAACTCAGGTAAAGTCACTATGTGGAAACCAACCAGTTCGACTCCTCTTGTCACAGTACTGTGTCACCATGGGCCTGTTTCTGCAGTGGCCTTCCATAATGGCGGCCATCTGATGGCTACTGCAGGCATGGATCGGAAGGTTAAATTATGGGATCTCAGAAAATTCCAGGTCCTGCAGTCATTCCCAAGTCATGCAAGGACCTTGGGATTCAGCCAGAAGGGTTTGCTAGCTCTTGGAAATGGATCATTAGTACAGGTCTGGAGAGATTCTTCAGGTGATCAGAACTACAGCCGTTATATGAGCCATTCTATGGTGAAAGGTTATCAGGTGGGAAGAGTCTCGTTCCAGCCATATGAGGATGTATTGTGCCTTGGTCATTCTATGGGTATATCTTCCATTCTTATTCCAGGCTGTGGAGAGCCCAATTTTGATTCATGGGTGGCAAATCCATTTGAAACTACCCGCCAAAGGAGGGAAAAAGAGGTGCATGACCTCCTCAACAAGCTCCCAGCTGAGTCAATCATGCTGGATCCCTCTAAGATAGGTTTGGTTAAAACATCAAGAAAAGAACACCTACCGAAGCAGGAGAGGGAGGCAGAAATGGACGCAGCAATTATGGCTGCAAAGAAAGCTCCTAGGAAGAAGAAAACCAAGGGTAGAAACAAGCCAAGTAGAAGGGAGAAGAAGAAGCACGAGGCTGTTGAAAGAGCCAAGAAACATTTCTACGAACAGCAAACAAGGGAAGCAGAGAATGAGTCTAAGAAGAGGAAATTCAAAGCAGAAATTGAGGTTCCTAAGTCGCTGCGGCGCTTTGTTCGCAAGAAGGTGGAATGATTTTCTTGAGCCAAGTCAATTCGAAGCTCCATAGCTGCAGGAAAAATAGCCTCTAGTTTCTCAAGGTCTTAATCCCATCTTCCAAGGAATAAATTCCGTACTCTGGCATTCATGGTTCATTCATCGGCACGCGTGAATTGGGTAGAGCCTCACTTCATACTTAAAACGGCATTCAATTCAGCCATTTGTCGACCGCTAATCTGCTGCAGGAAACAAAACTGCAGAGCGAGGCATATCTGTTGATTATGGCTCATGCCTGCCAATTGTTGGGTGCTACATTTCGAGCGTGTTGACGTTTATTTATTTTCTCTAATACTTTATTGGAACCTCTCCCCATGACTTGCAAGGGCTCTACAGCTCTACTTACACTGTACAGTATATAAATATTACAACCTCGAAGTTGGGCCTTTGTGACCCAATTTTTTTTTCGTTATGATGTTGTAGAACTTTGTTTTAATGCAAGTTTCTCTAATCAACTTGCAACCTCGTGGGTTTTCACAAATAGCACGATCCGATGAAAAATTGGAAATTCTTGTGTCGTGATACCCAAATTGTTAATGTTCTTGCCGTGGAGTTGGTTGACTGTAAGGGTCAGAATTGGGTCGGGTTAATCTATGACCTGCTCTTGACCCAACCCATTTTTTGGGTGTAAAACTAATGTTTTTTTATTGGGTATATAGATAAGTTGGAATTTTTTATCAAATTTAAAATAGAATCGAGATGGGTCAATCATGTCTTGACTTGCCTCGTATGTATTCATTTATTAAAGATTATAGCTAATGTTTAAATTTTATTATCGTTTTCCTTTAAAATTCTCAATTTTTTTAATAAATAACTATATTTACAATCAAAGAACTAGTTTATTCAAAAAAATAATATAAGAATCAATAAAAGGAGTTTGCATATATGTATATATAACTTTTTATGCATAATTTCACATAAACCTATTTTATTAAAATTAAATTATATTTATTCATGTTTTGTAGATTAATGATTTGTTTTAAATATTGAAATATAATATTTAAATTTAGCATAGATGCATCTTTATGCTTAATAAGTATATAAAATTTTAAAATTATCTTATTTGACTTACATTTTTTATCCAATCTGCTATTCCAAAATTGATCTGATACTAATTGGAAGTTTGTTTTAGGACTCATTGAAAAAAGCAAAGGTTAAATCAACTTCATCTCATCTTGATATAAAAATGGGATCAAACAAACTTTTAAAAAAATAAGATCAAGTTGGACAAACCCTGATCTAGTATGGTCCATCTTGATTCCTGCCCCTAGTTGAATGCATGTGATCCTAAAGTGAGTGTTGTCGTAAGTTGGAATAATTCTTGAACCTCAATCAGAAACAAATTAAAAATCTATAGTACCTTTAGTAAAACAAAAAAAATTGTAATACCTAGCTGTCGTAGGGGTGTTAATAGATTAGGTTGAGCGGATTACAACTTAATCTTTTTTTTTATTGAAGATTAGAACTTAATCTTAATCTTAACTCATGTAAAATATTTCTTAATTCATTTAAAAAATCTCAACCATAACTCATTTAATAAACGAGTTGGAGGGTTTATTAACAGATTGTATATTGAACGACCTGAAAGTCCGGACTCTAATATATGATAATCTTGCAAGAAGAGGCAAGAGACTATTTTCAACGCATGTGAAATGCAAATAGGGTAGTTACAAGAAAATAGAATTTAAGGCAGTAGTGGAAAAATAAAAATTAGATGACGGGAAGAAAATTTAACGAGAAAAAATAACTAAGAGATTTATATATATA
>JAXCLR010000081.1:14136966-14178656 GCA_035584095.1 Annona squamosa
AACTTTTCACTGTCCACAATTACTCTATTTTTTAATTATATCTTCACATTTAACTATGCAACTACCCTACTTTTCAATCATTTCTTCACAACTACCAACACAACAAACTTATTTATTTCAACTTTATCCTATTTATTTTTCATCATTATCCCTATCATATCACATCATTTGCCAGCTTTTAATCTTTATAATTTTTCATCAAAAATTTTATCCATTTCCAAATACACCCTAGGTATATTTAATATGTGTATTTTAATCATACCACAGCTCTTTCAACCCCAGGCTTCTCATGCATATTAACAAACATGTTCTCGTTTACAGGAGTTGATGTTATACGACCAATCATTAGTTTTCTAACTTAAGATTTTAAAATCTGAACCGTTGGATGGATCGAATGCAGCACAACCGTTCGATCTATCATTAAATGTGCTAGGTTGCCACGAGTACAAAGAAGTACTTACCGTCATGCATTAAATGCACGAATAGAATGGCTACTGGTTCGGTGGATAGAAACCCATTAGCAAAACACAGTGGGACGAACAAACTACAGAGAGCGTGGTGGCAACCATGGCTGGAGGGGGAAAATTGCCGTAAAAAACCCTCCTGTTGTCGGAGAAAGAAAAGATATGAGAGAATTTTTCTGCAGTTTGATTTCTTTCCTATAGATATCGACTTCTTAATTTTCTTTAGTAGGGATTGACACCAAGGATGTGTTTGGTAATGAATAAAACTTTTAGTGAAAAGTTTTAAAAAATAAAAATTGTCAAATTATGTAATTTTATTGAGGTAATGATAAATAGTAAAAAGGATAAAGTTAAAATAGATAGGTTAGTTGGGAGGATAGTTATATAGAAATGATTGAAAAATAGGGTAGTTGTATAGAAAAATGTAAAAAAATAATTAAAAAATATGATAATTGTTTTAGAGGATGTTTGGGAATGTAAAAGTTGTGGAAAATGTGGTATTTAGTGGGAATAGAAAATAGAATATTTTGAAAATTGTGTGATTAGTATAAAATGATAGGGATAAAGTTGGAATAAATAGTTTGGTGGGAAGGTAGTTGATAGAAAAAATGATTAAAATATAGGGGTAAAAGTGGAAAAATATTATGATTAATTGATTAATGAAGTACCTCGAAATCCGTGCTCCCATTATTTCCCTCTCATATTTCCCGCACCCTTTTACCAAACGTACTCTTAGATTAAAAATTTTTAACTTGACATGCTTTATTAGTAGCCAAATGCACCCCAAAATCCAAATCAGAAGTGCACTCATGACTTGCTCTGCAACAGACAGCAATAGGCCTCATCGCATCAATGTTGTCGTGCTATCAATGGAAATAAAAAACACGTCCAAAATATAAGAGGAGTTTTAAAAAAATTTTAAGGATATGTAAGATGTTAGAGAGACAACCTGAATTGGAATTCAGAAATTAAGCAAGCAAGCAACTGCTCTCCCCATATCAAGACAGAGAACAGAAATTTCCTTATAATATTCTTATGGCTGACAAAAAATTTACATTATAACCTATAACGACCAACAGTCACAAACAGACCTGCTCTCGACATAGCACACAAATAACTATATCAAACACAATTATTCTACAGCTTCCTCTTCTTCCTCTCAGGTGTTGTTTTCCTCCTTCGGCAGCACGGTATCGTGTGTTGCTTTCTCTCCGTCTTAGGTGGCACTACGTCACGTGCTCAGTGCTACGTTTTGTGGTATGGTTTCTCTCTCCACCTAGCTACAACCTTTGTCTCTTCAGCATTTAATGCATTCAATGCTTTGGCAGCAAGTTTGACATAGCCTAATCTATGCGTGGCTGCGGCAGCCTGCTGCATTTAATGACAGATCAATCGGTTGCAGTGCACTCCTCACCATCGATGGTTCAAATTTAGAAGTCGTTAACAAACTGTCGACTCATCGTATAAAATCAGACCTCTTGTTTATAATACTATTTTGCTTCAATCTCCGTGTATATTTTGTAGGCTATTTAGGGTGTGTTTGTCAAAATGTAAAGTTAAAAATTTTTAATCTAAAATTTTTTATTATACACAGTTATTCCACGTGAGATAACAAGGTAGGGAAGGAAGAAAAATCTTGTCGGTGGCACTCGCGGTGATGCCAATGTTACAGCACGACAGTAGAAAAGACGCTACATAGCTGTAAATGAATGAAAAAAGGAAAAATCGAAATGGGGCAAATAGATCTAGAGTTTAAGAAATATATGTACTTTTTTCTAATGTGTCGTGAAATAAATTAAACAAGTTAAATGAATTACTAAAAAAGTTAATGAACTGTAAAATCTTAAGTCTGAATCTATTTATTTATTTATGGTATATTTGATATTCAAAAACTTGTATACACACGTACAACTTTCTAAACCTTAAGTCTGAATCTATTTATTTATTTATGGTATATTTGATATTCAAAAACTTGTATACACACCTAAAACTTTCTAAACCTTAGAGGAGAATTGTAAAGTTTTTTTTTTTTGATTTGGAGATATTTACACACATCTCAATACATATTACATTGAAGGTCTGAGATATTCTTACAAATCTGAAGATACTTGATCTACCAAATAATCCGGAAGACACAGCTTCTAACCACTAAACGGGAGACCACTACTCCCACTATCGACTAGACAAGAGACACTACTCCTACTAAATTATTTTTTTTTTGGTCGTCTCAAGGAATCGATTCCACAACTACAGTGCGCCCCAGAACCCACGGCAGCAGCGCTGACCAACCGTTGGTGAGAATGTGTAAAGTTGTGATTTCAACAGGTGACATTTTGAAATCATCAAGATGTGCAATCTCGCGTAGCTGAGCTTGCATGTGGCCTGTACAATTTTCAACCTATCGGATAATGTTTACATTTTTTCCATGGCGTTCGAGCTCATAGTTGAGTTCGCATCGTCCGATGTGCAGTAAATCTGTTGAAAATTTTTGGCTTAAAAAAATGTCCCAGAGTTCTTTTAATGTCAACTCTTAAATGGCTAATGTTAAACGTGTTGGCGGATGAAAAACTATTTGCTAAAAAATCACAATAAAAATTTATTTATAAATGGATTAGAGGAATGCGTTGACATCACTGTTGACAGCAGCATTCTCATGGCCTTCTCTAACGCAAGCACTACATACGGTGCCCAGGCTATGGATATTTTGGAGAAGAAGTGGTGGCAATGCATGGAGGAAAGCCCCTGCCATTTGTCGACACCGCGGCAGACGGACTTGTGGTAGAGATTTGAGCTTGCTGGTGATGAAGATGGCGGCGGCGAGATGAGTTTTCCCATTGGGTTGGTTTCTGAGTTGCTGTAGGTGGGTCGGACGGCAGTGGAAGACGACGAGGCTGATGGCTCTTCCACCGGCGGACAACTCATCGCCAGCAACGGATTTTTGCATTCATGACTGGAAGAGGTGAGTTTCCGAAGGTGACCCTGTTCCTATGATCAAACAGGGGAAGATCGAGCAGGTGCGGTTTTGCGCCGCCATCGAAATGGACGGCTTGGATTTAACGAAATGCTACCGACATCAGATCTGAAGATTTTTTCTTCTGTTACCGCTGATCGCGAGATGGCTGCTCGGCCCAAGGAGATGAAGATGATGGGAACGACGGTTGGATTCTCTGCGGCCATCTCCGGTCGACTGATCGGCTACTGGCAGCATGACTGCTCGTGGGAAGACGATGCCGACAGCCATGGCTACTCGCGATGAAGACAATGGATGAGTATGGTGCTCTAGCAGCGTGCGAGATTTGTACACCACCGAATTTCCGGGGACATTTTTGTCCTTTAAAATATAATTTATCTTTAATTTTTAATATATCTACAATGTTTTAAAATTCCCCATATAGCAGAATATTTTATTATAAATTTTTATTATACTCATGTAATCAAAACAATGATGAATTACTCTATTCAAAAAAAAGTACACTGCCCTTTAATTTTTTCTAATTAAAATTATTTAGCCCTAATATGATATTCGAATTGCTTGATGTTACAAATTAATGATTTGTTGATATTAGTTAAGTTGTATTGAGGTTTAATTGTTTTAATTAAAAATAATGAGGAAATAAAATTATTATTTTTAATAGGGTAGTTAATGTTTGTTGTAATTACATGAATATGATAAAAATTTAAAGTAAAATGTCATGGATATTAAAGAAAATTTTAAAACATCGCGAATGTAATAAAAATTATGGACAAATATTATTGGTGTAAGAAAAATTTTCATAAAAAAGAAAAAATATGCACGATGGAATGTGATGCATCACAAATTTTGATTAAACCATAAAGTAAATTTTTAACAAGTTGTGAGACGTTTCTCATTTGGCCAAACTGTGTTGGTCAGTATGCAAAAACTACTCAATGGCTATCTCTACTTACAGTTCCAAGGGGCAAGCGCCTTAGATCCTAAGGGCTCCTAAGGGCATAGTGCACTCTTAATATAAATTTGTAAATAAAAAATAATACTAAATTTAAATCAAGGAAAAAGAAACATACTAAATTTATAATGATCAAGATTAAATTACAATTCAAACAGGTTGCATAATAATCATAAATTTTAATTCAATAAATTAATATACTTCAAAAGTACTATTAAATCTATGTTCTGAAGAAAATTCAATGTTCATCATCCTAAAAAATATTGTTAGTTTTTTGAATAATATTATGGATTTTTAATAAAGTCCTCAAAGGTTTAAACATGTGCCTTAAGTGGGTTTTTTTAAAGGGGTATACCTTGAGTGTCCTCTTGGCACGTGGGCATAATAGGCATGATAAGATTGCAACTTAGTCATGTAAACTTAGTTTGAGGTTAATCCTAACTTTATTGTATTTTTAATAACTTTTTATTTCATTATATTTTAGGTTCGAAGCGTATGTTATCCTATTTTTTAAAGTTGTCAATTCGGATTTCATATATATTTTGAAACTATAATTATGTCATAATTTCTACTTAAAAACATATTATCAATACAATAATAACATAATATTAAAATATATTTGTTGGATATACTGAATAATATACAAATTAAATAAGTTTCTATATATTTTTAAAAGCTATATTTTATATTTTCGTATAAAATATATTTATTAAAAGACATGTTGAATTTATATTGAAAATTCGAGTTGATGGAACTTATAGCCTACCAAATTGCACCTTAAATTTATGACATCGCCCCCATATATAATCAATGTTTTAATGTGCTTACCTCAAATTTTTAAATTTTGTTGAAAATTTTTAATAAATCTGCTAGTTTAAGTGCATTTAATTTATACATTAAGTTTAACCATTTTTGGAGAAGTGCATATTTTTTATTTTGAATAATAAAAATATTTTAGTTATTTAAATACACATAGATTAACAATTGTATTAAAAATGTTTAAAAATGATTAAAACTATCTATTATTTAAAAATAAAAATATATAGATCTCAAAAAATAAAATTTAGTTTTATTATAAATTAAATATACTTAGATTAATAATTTTATAAAAAATTCAAAGAAATAGATTTTACACCCGAACGCATTAAGACATTGCATTTATATAATTCATTTATCTTGATTTTTCCCGTGATCTATTTATATTGCTAGATTTCTCATAATGCAGACAGACGGAGATACGAAGATTGGTTATTTGGTTGCCTATTGACGAATCTGATCCGGCGATAGAAATTCCACTCGAAGTTTTGAAGAACTGGGGTTGGAAATGTCAGAATAAGGCTGGGACTTTTTTCTTTCATTATTGAAATAAGGCTGGGACTTGAGAACGAGCTTTTTGTTTTTACAAATGGGTACTCAATTTTTTGTAGTTTTTTTAATTGTATATTTATATACCTTTCAAATATATATTATAATCAAGTCCCTAAAATATTCTTACAAATTAAAGAAGATAATATACGCTCATCTGAAAATCTGAAGATACAATTTTACTGAAGAACCTAAAAAACACCGCACTTAAATAAATTGAAGGACAATTGCCCTAAGCACTGGTATTGGGTTAAAGAAGATAATATACGCTCACACGCCCAGCGACGGGTTTCGAATCCCCCTCCTTGCAAACCGGGAACCAATTATATACACCCAATTATATACACCCAAGCAAACCAACGTCATCCGTGAGCAGTGGCTCCAGCTCATCCAAAGAAAAAAACTGTCATCTAGCAGTTCCCGAACTGCTGCATTCTGCGTCCTTTGGAAATAAGGTTAAGAACATAATTGTAATTATCTTCTTTGACCGTGCGACGAAGCTGGGGAGAACCTATGGTCGGAAACTTCTCCGTACACCCGCGGCCTCCGACGAGAGAGAAACCCGCTGGTCGAACTTACGTCGGACGCTCGCCGCACGAAAATGCACATGCACATGCACATGCACTGATGCACTGATGCAAATGTACCGTCAATCACAAACCATCGCTGCGGACGCCAGGCATTGCCCATCTCTCTGGCCTTGCGAACGCAGAGGAAGAAGAGCTTCCGGCAGAACTCAGAAGAAGATGGGAGGCGCTGCCGCTGTTATTGTGAGCCGGAGGGTGCCCGTCACCCCCTCGCCTCCTTACTCCATTCTCCCCCTTTGCACCCCCGGACTGACGCCTCTCCGCCATCCCACCCCACTCATTCCCCTCTCCTCTCCACGCTTCCTGAAGCCGCCGATAACCTCCTCCCGCCGGCGGACGCCCTTGGGAGAACTTCACCCCCGTGTCGCACTGTTGCGCGACGCCGGAGCGACGGCGGCCGTCATGGGCGGCGCCTATTTGCTGGTTCGAGCTTTCGACGTCCTCACCGATGGCAACGTAATCGAGCAGGTACATCCTCATCCTCTCTCTAATCTGCACACCTGCCGCTCAGTGGCTTCTTCTCTCTGATCTGCGCCGCCTGCTCGCATCCTTTTCCCGTGTGAATCGAATCGAACCTCGCCGGCTGTAGCAGGCCTATCCTTTGAGATAGGATTAGAAAAAGGACGGTTGTATTTCAGCCTTGAACGAACTTAAAAAAATGGACGGTAGGATCGAGGATTGCGGTTTGCTAGGAGCGTCGGATTGGAACATTATTCATTTAATAACGATGGTTAAAATCACTATAACCAAAAGCTTGTGAATGCCACACACGAGTTTGAACTTCAACACATCTATATTCACTAAAAAATGACTGTTTGAAAGTAATGTTTGAATTACTTAAAAAAAATGACTGTTTGAATTACTATCATAAAAAAAAATGTTTGAATTACAAAAGATGCGTTTTTTTTTTTTTTTTTTCATTCTTAATCTTGGCAACATTCAGCGCACGCTTGTGCTAGAGCATGTACCCCGAATGCCAAACTCACAATCCTTTTCCAAGGTAAATTTTTAGTCCCCCAATTATCTTCGCTGTGTTCCAAAAGCAGGTTGAAAGCGAGAGGTTGATGCGAGCTGCAGTAGATTCTGATTTTTTTGCCTTAATAAAAATAATAAAGCAGCTTGCTGTAAGAAAGATTAAATGATGTACCTCATGATAAGATTTTTGCCGACTGAACATTACATAGCAGCTCCAATTATATTTTATCCTTTCATCATGAGTTAACTCTTAAATCCCTCTGTTTCTGTGTTAAGACCAGAAATTGAGCAGGAAGCTGGTGCATGTATTATCAGGGCTTTTATTCATGGCTTCGTGGCCTCTTTTCAGGTATCTTACGTCCTCGTAGTCTTGTATATCACTGAACCTATCTTGTTGTAGAAATATTAAGAACAAGACTACAGCTTCACGAGGTCAAACAACAATAGCTCAACTATGCATGCTAGTTGTGGGATGTCTCATAGATGCTTCCCTTGTACGCAGCTTCTTCCCTTATACGCAGCTTACTCTAAGCATGGTACTAAATGCTCAATGTAGGCTATAGGTCTCCAAATTGCCTTTCTTAGTTTCTTTTCCTTGTTGAATGAACATCCCAGGTCCATTTACCAAGAACACAATGATTAGCGAGCGTACGAGCTTTTGCAAATACATAGCATGGTTTGTCATTAGCTCTACAGTATTGTATTGTACTTTGGCCAAAACATATCCGTAGCGTGACTACTTATTAGTCATCACAAATGCAGTAACCAGTTCAAGTATCCAAATCTTGATGCTTTACCTCTTGGATGGTCAGACAAAAATTCTTCAGGTGTATACTTCATTTTTTCCTTGGTTGAGATTGTTTGATGAACCTCTTAGAACATGCTGAGGCTCCAACATCCCAAAAGAGCTGATTGCGCATGAGGTTGAAATGCTGAATTTTAGAAGATCCACATTGTGCTCAGGTTTTTAGGTGTGTAAAGTGCAAAAAATGGTCAACATGTCCAAAATATGATAAACTTGCTTTTAATGAATATCCAGGCCACAGATTTTTAGAGTTGGAAGGTTCATGATTTTAAATAGCAAATGGTTTGTCATTTTCTGACATAAATCTTAGCACAATTTGGATCACTGAACCTGAAATATGTGGATTTGGGTCATATAATATCTCATCTTCTTCTTCTCCTTTTTGGGTGTGTAAAAGCGCCAAAAAATGGTCAGCATATCCAAAATATGATAAACTTACTCGTAGCTAATATCCAGGCCATGGACTTTTAGAGTCGGAAAATTCATGATATTAAATAGCAAATGGTTTGTCATTTTCTGGTATAAGTCTTAGCACTATTTGGATCACTGAACCAAGGAGTCCACTTGAGCACACTGCAGCATGTGGATTCAGATCATGTATAATATTTCTTCTCCCGCTCTCTCTTCCTCTCCCCCACTCCTCCCCACCCACCCCCCTTCTGTGCAGTTCCTGTCATGTTGCCTTTGATTGGTGATTCCTTTTTCAACATTTCTGCAGCACCTCTGCAGAGGCTAGGTACTTTGCTGCTGCTGTTCCTCTGGTGAACTGTTTACGGCTTCTGATTTATGGTCTCTCAATAGCCAGTGATGAAGGTCTAGTGAAATCTCTGACAAGGGAAGGGAAGCCTGAGTAATGACTTCAATCTCCATATGCCTCTGATTTTACACTCATATTTTAGTAATTTGGCTTAATGGTTTGCCTGTATTTGCAGGGAATTGCTTCGGGGTCCTCTCTACTATGTGTTGGTATTAATTTTTTGTACTCTGATATTCTGGCGCGAATCTCCTGCAGGGGTGGTTTCCTTGGGTTTAATGAGTGGTGGGGATGGTAATTCCTCTCATCAATATCAGTGCTAGCTTCTTTTATGCTTCTCAATTGCATGCAAATATCAGACTTCAACTTCTGCTGTTGTTGTTGTAGGACTTGCTGATATCATTGGGAGAAGGTTTGGTGCAATAAAACTCCCTTATAATCAAGTGAAGAGTTGGGCTGGAAGCATTTGCATGTTCTTATTTGGCTTTGTCATTTCCCTTGGGTTGGTTTTTAACTTCTTAACCTTCCTCTTTTAGTGAAATGGAAGGAGAGAACGTTATTTTCTCTAAATGGATGGTTTCTTTTGACTTCGATGTGTGTTTTTGGATACTTCGAAAAGGATGCAAAAGATAGAATCCATAATAGATGTGGAAATGGAAGAGGATTAATTTGGTCATGAAGTGCGTTAAAGAAAAAAATAGATGGTTGATAATTGAAAATATTGTCATGATAATGGAAACAAATTATAATTTAAACATCACACAATATCAAAAGAGAGGAAGAAGCTCATGAACCTGCTTTTGCCTTCCTTTTCCAACTTGCGAGCATAGAATTTGATGTATCCCATTAATTTTATGGTGCACTTGGCACAATTTCTGGTTTATACTAACATAAAACCGTGTTGTTGTAGGATGCTTTACTACTTCGTGAATCTGGGATTCATGCAGTTGGATTGGGAACCAACAGTGAAGAAAGTGGCCATCATTTCGTTGGCGGCAACGTTGGTGGAATCACTTCCAATTACACGGTTTGTTGATGATAACATATCTGTTCCATTGACGAGCATAATGATGGCTGCCTTGTTTTTCAGTTCTGGGTCTTCCCTATAAATTTCAGTGGTTCATGGTTTTGGAGACGGCACAAACTCATATGTTAGCCAATGTTTCTCTTGTTATCATCCCAAAACGTTTGAATTGCTCTTAAAGCCCAAAATGCTGAGGTAATTCCAATACTGGCAGTGACAACGCTTAAATTTTTCTTTTTTAAAAAGAAAGAAAAAAAGAGTGATGTTTATTTTTTGCTATTGTTATGTAAGTTTAGTCTTTAGAATTTGGATCAAATCAACCGCTGGGAGCCTTTCTTCTCTTCTTATATCAAACTCCTTTATTGTCCTGCTGTCTTATTTTGCCTCGCCAGCTATCCAAGTCTAGTGCTTGTTTCAATCCGTTTGGAACTTTTTTTGGTTTTAATCATTGTCAAATTAGCAAAATCATTGCACGAAAAATAACAACCTTTTAATAACGAGAACAGATTCCACGGCGGCTGAGATGAGCATTATGACTTGGGTGATGAAGTAAGAAGGGAATTTATAGTAGTGGAAGAGCAGGCGGTCCCCCAAGAACTTATATGCATGCTGAACATCTTGGGGGTGCGGGTAATTGCAAAGTATTCTGCCTTCGGCGAAGGCTTTTACTAAAGGCTTATGCCCCCTATATTGCGGGTCAAGGCGTGGCAGACCGGCGCAGACACCCCGTCTAGTATGAACTGTCTTTTTTTTTTTTTCCCTTCACGAACTTAGACGTCTCTTCGTAACCCAACAAATGGTAGCGGGCCGTAATGAATGGGAGAATATGTACTCTTACCATACACCCTAATAATGTTGTAGCGAATCCAAACAAATGAAAATTTTGGGCAATTGAACTGGTCCGGATTGGCCCTAATTAGTTTGTGATTTGGCATACATCTTTCAATCTAGGAAATTTGGAAACTGAAGCAAAGATAAATGAACTGGACAAATTTTCTCATTTATAATATTACGGCGGCGTTGTGAACACTTGCGTAGCTGAGTTATAACATGTAAAATCTCGATTTCGATTTTAAGCGGAAGCAATAGTTTCCATTGACAAAAAAAAATATCACTAGCATTTGGCGATAGCGAAAGGATTCTCACATTTCTGCACTTTTTTAATTTTTATCTTTATACAATATGATGTCTTAATGATGCTACTTTCTGATTATTTCTTCCCATTTTTTCGTACTCCCAACTAGGCTGTCTTTTTCAACATTATTTTCTTCATTCTTAATCGCTTATTTTTTAATAAAAATTTCCTCTAAAATACATCTAATTTTTTTTCCCGAATGCTATACAATACTTTATTTCTTAACCTTGCTTTTTCCATTCTCAATAAAATTTGTCATTTACTAATATAAAACCACCCCTCATCAAATCTCCTTACCCTGATCCAAATTGAATGATTCAGAACATGCTCACTGGATCATAGTATGCTCAGAGTGACCTTGTTAAGTTCAACTGTAGCCCGCATATCATTGGAGGAAGGAAAAAAAAAAAAAAAAAAACAACAGCGAAAAATATTTAAAGACGAGAACAAAGGTGGGCTGCAAATTGTTAGGATAAAACTACCTTCTTTGTCTAAATTAAATAAAAAAATGTAAATCCAAAGCAACAAATTAAATAAAACCAAGTGACCAAAAATCAAACTCATAAAACTTATAAAACTACGAATCTGGTCCACTTGGCCTAACTCAAAACTACAACTCTAAAATAGTAAGATTACTATCTTCTGAAAACTAGAGGATTTATTATTGACAAATTCAGTAAGCAGAATCCAAAGATTTAAACAATAATCTAAATAAGCAGATTGGCCTGATAAAAAAAGATTAAATAACTCTTACATAAGATGCGGTGCAAGATATTGGCTACTAGCAAGCAATGAACCCTAGAAAACACCCAAATCAAGTCAGGCTATAATATCTCTGTTAAAGATTTAAATATTTTTAATTTTTTGAGTAAGAAGAATTTGTATATTGATCGGTAGGGAAGGGAAAGGAAATAATTTTTTTTGTTTGCGCTTGGACCTATGTTTATGCCATGAACATGAATAACGGGCAGTTCCCCATTGATTGTTCGGATTGACAAGCAAATAAAAGACATTTGCACGCCCAAGCCAAAAGGGCCAAAGCCAAAATCCGAACAAAATAAGAAATGGTGGATGATATCTGGGACATCCGTGTAACACGCCTCCATAGAAGTGAAAGATAATGAAAACGAGCACGGACGAAGACTTGCAAAATGATGGATGACATCTAGGGCATCCGGGTAACATGCCTTCATAGAATTGCAGTCAAAGACTGAAAATGCAAAATTCATCTTAATTGACGTACAAAAAAAATAACATCTTACAGTAGAAAAGTTGATTACAACAGATGCCAGAACCACGGTTTAGTAGCGCATATAACAATCTCCTGCTGCACAGCTGGCCATGAACATTTCACCACCTCTACATCACAGACTGTGTAACACAGTGACAAAAAAAACGAGAGAGTCTAGGGCCTGTGAGCTTTTTGCATCAAAGCAAAGCACCCCAAAACCCATTTCAACGACTGCAGTAACCCACTTCAGACGTATATGCTCCCTTCAGAGTCGCTGGATACAAAACTGCACAATCCCACAAGGGAAAATTTCAAATGAAAAATCCAACATCTTGTGTTTACATTGCCGGTTGGGCTGCATTTCATTTATCTTCTGGGTCGCACGGGTGTGCCAGACCTCGACCGCCTACCTCTGCAATAAGATTGGAGTCAATGTCAATAGAGGACAGTGATACTTGACCCAAATGGGACACTTGTACTCTGGGGTATGAGGATCGGAAGAACCCATGCATTTGGTTTGCTTGAGTGTTACTGTTACGGTGCACAGATGCCTCATAAACATCTTTTAAGACAACCTCAAGGTCCTCAACCCTAAAAAAGGAAAGGTCAGCATCTTACCTGTCCTCATGAGAAGAGTAAGGAGAATGCCTGCGCTGAGAACGCTTGCTATGTGGAGACCGCGAAACTTGTCTAGAAATAAGACATCATCATGCTAATATGGTAAGTGAAACAATTTCAAACACACATTTTTAACCTTTGAATTGTCAGTACTTCACCACCACAAAGTGGCCTGTAGAAATAACATCATTCTCTTCAAATGAAGCACCGTGAGAAATTTATAATTAATAAAACATATAATAATAAGAACTAAAAAAGAAATTGGGCAATAAGGATCTCAAATCCCCCAGAGACTTCTGCAAGAGATTCAGCAACCAGTCTGGAATGCCAAAAGCTGGCAAGATCACAATTTTAAAATCCAACTCTAGGAGAACTGCAAAGCGCAACCTCCTTCCATGTCATTGCTTTTTTCCCCTTTTATATTAATTATAATAAACCAAAAAAAGAAAAGAAAAGAAAAGAAAGCTGGGTGATACAGATCTCAAATCATTAAGAGACTTCAAGAAAAAGATTCAGCACCAAGTCTGGAATGTCAAAAATGACATGATTGAAACACTTCACAAGACAACTGTAGAAAAAGTACAACCATACTTTATACCATGTCAATCTTACTCTTAACTATTACTTGATTTTAAAATTCACAGCAAGCCCCACTCAAGATATAATCTAAATCAAATGGAGAAAATGGATGACAAGAGTAGTGCTAACCAGTAAATGCTAACCATAACCTATCACAACAAATCCATGGTGAATGGTGATCCGTCGAAAGAGAATATCACCAGGAACAAATAGTAACATTAAACAGTACATCCACAAGATGTTTTGTAAGCAGAGCTCCAGTAAGGACGATGCCAAATGCATAGTTGAGTGGGTGTCTGACCCACTTCAAACTCTCGGAAATAACATCTTGGTAAAGTAATTCCTAGTGGTCTTTTTTTAAAAAAGAAAAATCCCAGTGAGTAGAAAGTGTACCAGTCCACAAACACTGGTCATACTTATCCGCTACTTAGTCATAGGAGTTTGGAGAGGTGGCAGGGATACAGAAAACTACAAGAAGTACCACTGAAATATTTCATTCAGAATGACAGGACAAGTTGCTTAGAGTTCTAACGTCGAGCAACATTAATCATCCAGAATAGTTAAGCACTATGTCAAGTAAGCCTCAAACTAAAGGGAGAAAAATACCTTCTCCTAGACCTTGTGGGCGATCGGGATAAGCTTCTTCTGTTTGACCGTGACTTCCTGCAGTATGCAACTGCAGATTCAAGAACTGCAAGGCCAAGACAACTACAAAAATGCACAGGAATCAACAACTGGGAATTATGAAATGCATACCTACGCCTAGAATTCTCTGAAGTTTCATCATCAGAGGCACTTGCATGGCTGACCAATGAATTTTCCTTGCTACCTTTAGCTCTACTTCCAACTGATGGAGAACGTCGCCTTTTATAACGATGTGTGTCCCTTTCATCTCGATGCCTTGATCTATCTTCCATCTCATCTCTTCGCCTGTCTCTTTTCCTGTTACTATCTTCTTTCCCGTTCACAGGCTTCGCTTTCTCAGTTTCTTTCCTGGCATCCTTCTTATCACCATGAGAACTTCTTGATTCAGATTCCCGAGCTTTCCCCTTCTCCCTAGAGCTGTTATTCCTTTCATCTGCCCCCCTTTCGTTACTTGCATCTCTGCCAGAACCTTTTTTGGAGACACCAGAATCAGAATGCTTCTGGTTTGCCTTCACTTCAATAGCACTGGCCTCTTGAACAGAATCTTTACCAACTGAACTCCTTTTACTTTCATGCTTTTCTTCCTTGCCAGATCTGCTTCGGGCTTCTCTGACCTGAGAGCCTCCAGAAAGTGGTTTTTCATTGATAGCATTCCCAATCCCATGTCCTGATTTGAGTTCCACAAGATCTTTTCTTTTGAAATTATCGTTTGAATCAGAAGACTCTGCATGTTGGTGTGGAAATCCAACAATCCTTCCAGTTTCAACAGGAACATGATCTCTAGGATTTTCCAAGCCTTCATTAGCGACTTGAGATCCTCCATCACAAGTGAGCTCATTCTCAGCATGTGAAAAACCTTTTCTTGGCACATCACTCATGCTGCTTTGGAAAGACAGATTTGTGCTGTTTCTGAAAGCACTGCTTTGCAAATGCCCTTCAACTCCATTAGACACTTCAGTTGGCATCCCTGAAGTTCCCCTTTCCTCTGCTTCTGGAACAAGTTCCAAAGCGGAAGTGTCATCTGACTTCTTGTGAGTGGTACCATTTGCCTGCTTAGTTGGATGTGAGCTCTCCTCACCGTCGTCGTCATCATCCGAAGCATAATTTGCAAGCCCTAATACATCCCCGGGAGTGCTGGAAGTAGATTTCTCAGTAGCAGCATCATTATCATTTTTCTTCACTTTGATAGGAATAAGAACCTCAGTAGATGCCTTGGGTGTTGAAACAGTAAGCGGTGGTGATACCTTATGGTTTACAGGCTCATCACCATTCTCAACTGCAGCTCAGACACAACAGAGATCAAAATAAATTCCATAAAATTTGGATTTCTCCCAAGTCCCAACTGCATTTCAAAAACAAAACAGAGCATAAGAGTTCACCTTCGACCATCAGATCATCTTCGCTAAGAACTTTGGTTGCAATCTCATCAAAAAGCTCATCAGTGACCTATCAAATACACTTGATTAGGACATAAAGACAGGCAGAGTAATATAAAGACTCTGGTAGTGTAATATAAAATAGGCTGTAACAACCTTCAGAAGAACTTCAGTTAGGATGCGTTTTATCTCCTGGTTGATTGCAGCTGTTCTTGCCGCTTCGACATCATCCTGGAGAGAATTAGACAAGTATTAGGGAATCATCAATCTGACTGGTCAAAGAATAAATTCCATCAAAATAGCTCTGACTAATTCTTTTCACATTCTATTATTATTATTTTTTTTTTGGGAGCAAGCTTCAAACTCATAACATCAGTGTTCATGAATAATTTTGCCAGTATTGAAGTTAAAAAAAAAAAAAGAACTCATAACATCAGTGTTCATGAATAATTTTGTCAGTATTGACGTTGAAAAACAAGGAATTGGCATTTGATGGTGGAACACAACTGGCTAGCAATTTCTTATATATTCAATAGGAACTCGTAGACAAACAAAAAGAAACATTAATGATCCCATAGACTCAATATATCTCAGTCGTTAAATGTACATACCATTTGAACCTCCAACAAAAATTGGGGGAACACGACTCAGTCTGGATTCTAGACAGATTAGAGCACTAAGCAATTACAAAGAAAATTCACTATTAGATCAATTGCTTGCCATATGTGTTTTTTTTTTTCTTTTTGTAGGGCGCATGGGGTGGGTGTTGAATTATGTCACCCAGATTGAATGATCAAGCAATTGATAGAGGCATGCTCCAAGGGAGGGGTAAACAAGACAAATGTCTCAACCCAACTTTATACCCCATAACCCAAATCCATAGACCAAGTGGTGGCCCACACACGATTTATTAATTAGCCACATTTAGTAGCTCCATATTACGAGAAGAGCATGTATGCAGGCACAAAAAAGATCGAAGGCTACAGTATAACAATATCATTAGATAAGCCAATATTGATGTATGGACTGGGCTAACTTTTCAGCTCTAACCCTACAAGCCAGGATGCTTGGATTTTGTGCGACACATTTGCTCAATAATTTATTGGGAATTAGATTCCATAGGATCAGAAATCAGGAGGGAAATTGGAAGTTGGAGTGTACTTGTACAAAGAGCAGAAAGAAGGAATTCAACCTGCATGCTTTAATTTGCAGAAAGTTTCATTAAGCTGACCCAATAAACATCATAGATGCTGTAACGCTTCCATGATGATCATTGTGCTGGTGTAGATGTTGTATTTCATATGCATAAGCATCATCATAACTGATATCATGCTTCCATGATGATACCAGTAAATGAAAAAAACATAGATTAATGGATAATAATAAGAAAATATCAATCAAAATCATAAGAGCCTTGCATATAAAAATGTACTTGGCCACATTATCAGAAAACATATATTTAGCCAGATTATATGAACTTAATGTCATATCATCAAGGTTCAAATTGTGTTTGGTCAAATCAAGAAAAGCTTATTTGAACAATCATTAAGTTGATAAAACTACTAAATATGTGTAACAAGAATCAAAGTGGGGATGCAATATACACACCTCATCATCCTCCTCCTCCTCATTAGACCTAGCTGAATCACTGCTTTTATTATCTACCTGATCGCTTCTTCTCATGGTTTTCTCATCCCCTTCTGCTCCAACAGAATTAAAAGAATCCTCTGTTGGTTGGTCCTGGATTGGTGTACTTGCGATGACAGCTTTCTTCTTTATGATTTCCTCTCTAAGCCAATTAGGTACAGAAGCCTGAATATTCACAAGCCGAAGCTGATATCCATGTCCTTTTTACTTGACAACAGGAAGCCAAAGAAGGTAACTTTACCTTTTTAGGACGTTCAGAAACACTAAAAACTTCATTTGTATCACCTTGAAAAACTGTTGAAGAGTGGAGTGCGGTTCCTGTACTTACACCAAAAGCTGGACCAACTGGTGGAATGCCTGGTCGAAAACCAGGTCCACCGATCCTTCCAAACATTGGCGTGGTATGCCCAGGAACAGGGGGTGGGAGATCAAACTGTTAAGGATAATTTTGGTTTACCACAATGACTTGGAGTTTCCAAAATATCAGAACTTGTCCTTTTCTTAAGCAAAAACGGCAAAGGCAGAGATGCATACCTGAGGTCCGTGAGGTGGCATTGGTGGAAATGCAGCACCTGGGGTAACAGCTGTGCCTGTGGTCCATGAATGCATAGAGGAAGCCACTGCAACATGTTCCATCCCACCTACAACACCTGCTGGATCCTGATGCAGGTAATTGGCTGGCTGATGAGGACCATGCTCAAAATCTGACTGTTTGTGGACATCAGCAGCAGACTCAGCAGAGCAGTCTTGATGCATGACCTGCAACTGTTCCATTGAAGATCTTCCGGTTGCTGGAACAGGGGGTGGCCGTGATTGAGGCTGTGGCTCTTGATGCGAGAGTAATGATGGAGGCAATGGTGTGTGAAATTTCTCATTTTGACTTCCAAATCCCCCATGACCTGCTAATCAATTGACAATCAAATGCTAAAAGATGATAAGATCACTAGTTACTATACGATCATCAACATCCAGCTATTTGGTACTAACATAGACAATGGTCTCGCACGAATCATCTACCATCATGATATCATGCATTGATGGTAACGTGCCTTCCCTATAAATCGAAACCACCAGCCATTGGACGGGTGGTAGAAATGTAAATATCCAGAAACCAAATGTACTAGAAATCAAGGCATTTTGACTTGCTAAAGAACTTGTTATGGGAATATTGGAGAACAGGGGATTTAAAGTGGGACCAAAACTTGATTTAGTTTAAAGATCTGACCATGTGTTGAAAAAATATGACATATTACATAAGTCTTTGTAAAAGTAACACCAAGTAGAGCCTTAGGATAATCAACATCTATCCTGTTAGACATAATTCTTAGCTTCATGTCTATAATTTCTTTCATGATGGCAGCATTCAGTTCCAGAATTCATGTGTGGGCATCCAGGTGACTCAGTCACATCCCTTAACTGTCTGTTAGGATAGTGTGTATTCAAGGGTATATTATTATTTTTAATACAGGTTGACATCAACAAAATAAACCTTTAATAAAATATTGATAATGATAAGAAAAAGTAGGGTTATGATTACAGCAACGTCACATCAGGCAAAAAATGAATTTAACAGATGAGCATTTCTAATGCTGCCGGTTTTAATGCACCTAAACATGCCATAAATGCTTGTAGCAGCAACGAAAATGAAATATAAATTTAAGAAAATTTTAAAAATCAAAAGGTTTTTTTTTTCTCCATAATTTTGGCATCTGAAACCACGACATTAAGTAGAAGCACTTCACTATCACACCAACTTAAGTGGTGGTTTTTTAACTACTACATTGAAAATTTTAAAGAAAAGAAATCAAATAAAAAACAGAATATGATTAATAAACATCCTGAACAATGCTCTAGTCTGTAGACAGGTGAATCTCTTTGGCAAATGCAAAAAGGAATAAAATGTGACTAAACCATAGGTCAAGCATATCATTGGTCTGTTGTGATGAAGTATATATAGACATTTTCTATCCCTACTCATATAAAAAGATGTTATTATAGTAAACATGCAATTTTAGGCAGTTTGATGACCTAATGCTTCACAGAAGTCCAATGTTTTGATCAATGATAAACTCACCAGATAATAACAGATAAAAACAACCTAGAACACTCCATTCATTGACAAAATCGCTTTTATATTTGGCTCTAATGGATAAGTAAAACAATCCCAATGCATATTAATAAAACAAGGCCACAAGAATTGCACTGTCATTCCCCACCCCCCCACCCGGTAAGGCTTGAAACTGAGGTCTGTTTAAGAAAAAAGCTTAGTTCAACCTTGAACTGGCTTTTTCAATTGTGTTCACATGTGCACACATTTTGAATAAATATGCATCATTTATTGCCAAAATGAATGAACCAGGGAGAACTATGGATACCAAATCAACAGCTATTTTTGCAGTGAGATATTTTACAAGAATGTTCTTTTCTCAGTAAACCAAAATAAAATTATGAAAGAAGTTATCTTCAATCCAGACGCCAGAAAGAACAAGCAGGAGAAAATTTGAGAAGCTGAAGCATAATACCAAAGACATTTACAAAAAAAAAAAAAAAACTAATTAAACTTTTATTCATGTACTTTTAATCGTGAATTCAGCACTAGCATATTTTAGTAGGATTTCATTTTGGTATGTACTATTTGATGTAGTTCAATTAATCCTAATGGTTTCTAGTACATCATGTTATCTTCTCAATTTACCTGAATCTAGTTACTTTGTTTCTGCTTCAGAATGCTTCAAATTAAGTGCTAAGTAAATAAAAATAACTAATAAAAGCAATCAAAAAGGAATTTTGTCCGCATATCCAGGTACAATTTCCTGCACACCAAGGGTTTTGAAGCACTTGCGATAGAAAAATAAGAAAATCATTATAGTATTACAATAACTGTGCATGAAAATTCTCAGAAATATCTAAACTATCTGCAGCTTCAAATTTAACAATAGACGAATAGCACATCAGTTGGCCTCAACAAGGTGTGGTCCACTAAAAGTTCCGACACCTGCTTCCTATAACTACAAACAAGCATGATTTCGCCCCTCCAACCTGGTGTTCCAGCAAGAATTCATAGTTCAAAAAGTATAACAAAAGCGCCGCCATCACACAACTCTAAAAGAAAAAAAAATTTGATGATGATATTAGCTTGCAGACCAAAGTTTTATAGGAGGAAATATTCAAGAAAATAATTCAATTGTTTCTTCAGTAAAGATTAAGGTATCACATAGACATCGAATTCACTCTCTCTCTCTCTCTCTCTCACAAAGAAAAAATGTAAGGAAAATGAGAAAAAATGGAAAGGGAAAGATAATTTTTCTGGTAATAAATCTATACAAAATATTGACATTACATTGTGGTATGAGATAGCAACAACTTTTTAATGCAGTGGTTCTAATATACAGATAAGACAAACAATGGGAAAAAGAACTACTACTAAGAATCACAGATCCTGGGGTGAATAAAATAAAAAAACCGGACCAGAGAAAAGATCCGTAAACATCAATTTCACCAAAGTGAATCTTGAATAGCCTCAAATCCACAGAATCCAAACAGTGTTGAACTAAAAATATTAATTCAACTAAAGTAAATCTAGGGATAGCCTCCAAGGAATGAATCCAATCAAATGAATAGAACTTTAAAAATCTTGAACTATAAGGAGTTTGGGATGATTCAGGCAAGGTAATTTTACTAAGTGCCACAAATACTAAAGAAAACACAAGCCTCGCAGGCAAATGCAATAACTGATGCATTACCTGGTATGGTAGAATAACTAGAAGGTACCTCCTGCTGATAAATGGATGAGTTTAGGATGACACTTCCTTGAGAAGGCGACACTGAATAACGAGCTCCATCTCTACCACTGTATGAGGAAGGTACATCTGAAACATATGACGAAGATCCAGATTCTGGTAAAACCTGCGAAGATGATCTATGAGGATTTGTCACAGGAACCGGAACTTGGGGAGAACTTGATACAGGAAGTGATGATTTCTGAATATCTGTAAGATGAGGATCAACAGTGAGTTGATACTGATCATTATAAGCATGATTATGATCTTCAATTCTGCTAATTGGGGTAAATTGTGATGGTGCATGCTGATTCTCTGATGCGGCTTTTGCTGCTGCCCATGCCCTGGCCCTTGCAGCCCAATCTTCCTCATTGCCATGGAGAACATTTCTATCTGCCATTGGAGAGATCAATGAAACTCAGAACCAAAACAGCCATTCTACCAAGGAAATCTTTGATCATTAAAAAAGAGCTTTTCAGCTACATGTATTTTAGCCAGCAGTTGTATACTCGTATTGTGACATTACAACAGCAAGCAAAAATAGGCTGAACTTACACCTACTAGAGGAAAAGATCAACAACCTCAGAAGGCATCCAGAGTCATAAGTGCATGCAGAAACAAACAAGTGAGAAACTGGAGAATAAGCAGCAGTTAGCCAACAAAATAGGAAGTCTGGGAATGGACACTCAAATTTATTTTATTTTATTTTTTTGCTTACTCTTCATTCTGTAATACCAAATACGAACACAGTATGTGATTTACATAGAGAAGGTATTTGCCCCATCACAGAAAAAGCCGTATTCCAAAATCAATGACATGCCTTGGCCATCAGACAAATCCTCAACAATCTGCAAATACAGCACTGGTCAAAAGTAGAAGTCCAAAACCCTAGTAACAAACAGTAGCCTCACATTCACATCAGTAGCAAAAACCAACACAAATATATTGACTTGATGAACCCTGAAACAGTCTTACCTACAGCATTACACCAGATTGGAGAAGGCTTCCATTGTCCATAATCTAAATACATCATGAAAAACCTCTCTCTCTCTCTCTCTCTCTCTCTCTCTCTATGAGATGTTGCTTGTATTCCAGTCTAGTACAGCAGTTGTCACTTGCTATAGTTTTTAAGCCTCATCCTCTTTTCCATTGAATAATGCATGGCACTGCCAAGTCTTCACATAACTGAGATTATTGAAAATATTTCCGGAATCTCTCTCTCTGAAGAGGTCACAGATAACCAGTATCTGTCATATGCCATAGTCTCTCCATCGATGTTTATATTTTTTGAATACATGATTCAGCACTAAGAAAACCTAAAGATGCAGTCAACTAGCATGTACGCTGTATCAACGTTTGAACGAAAACACAAACCCACAAATACAAAGACAACTCTCCATTTTCTCATCACCTTTACAAAGCCCTAAAAAACTTTTTTTTTTTTTTGACTCAAATTAGATAATTCCTTTCACCTTTTATTTTACATATACTTATCCTAATTTCTCATAGTTCTAGGTTGGATGCCCATGAGAAATTTGACATGAATCACAATGTAACTAAAGCCTACAGCTTGACCTCAAACAAGTCAACTTGACGGTCAGCACTGAAATAAATTTTGTAGATATTTCGGCTCATGGTCACAAAGTTTTGCTCCTGGAAGCATTTAGTTCAGCAGAAGCAGAAATTGAAACCTGCAATGTGTGAATCTACAGTAGAGACATGCACTGAATGAAAGAGTCGGAAGCAAGGAGTTAAATGAAAGCACACAAGAACAAGAAGCAATCTGCTACAACCATGCAATATATCTGAACCAATTCAAGTATCCAATGTTAAAAACAAATGAATCACAATGAAAGACGGATATCATGCAATTAATTGCAAGCAAAGTGATACATCCTTTACAACAAGTGTGAAACTAGAACAAACCTGGATGCTCCCAACTTTGGTGGCGGACAAAATTTGGATTTCCCCACGACTGCAGTAAATTTTTAACTAAAAATTAGAAAGCACCACAAAGTAAATAATAACATACAGTATGTTCTTATGGACACCATCCAGCAACAACTACTGAGAAAAGAAAATTAGATAGTAATGCATAATCCCAATTTCTGATGGGCCTGATCGTAAACGGCTGACAGTAAAATAAGCAGTGTGGCTGATCCACACAGCTGTTGGATTAGGCGGCAGAAATAGGGGCCATTCAATCTGAGGGCACTATTAAAATAAAATTACAAACAGGCCCCCATTCATATCTTTGATCTGCATAGAGTTAAAATTTTAAAATTCATAAAATTAGCTTCCCATTGTACCAGATCGTTCACACACTACTCATCTTCTCCGATCAGTGTGGGTGACAAAACCCATCTCCTCTGAGTCTCTGATCCTGCTTTTTGGATTGTTTTCTTGAAATAGAGGAAGAATTTAATGAGGAAGAAGTGGTTGGGTATGTTCCTCTGTAGCACGCATTACAACCACAGGCAGCCGAAGCTGGGGAAGATGATGGATCCAATTGACATGAGTAATAGCTTTGGTTTTGTGGTAGACATGTGCCCTTATGACTGACAGAGCTGGTTGGAAGGAACCTAACTCTGGTTGGAATGAGCAGTAAAAACTTGTCAGTGGAGAGAGGTGATCAGTGTGAGTAGATTGGCTTGGTTTCAGAGACAACTGGTGAGCATGAGGTCAGGGCAGAGGTAACACACAGATGGGAATGATCTTTTCCGTTTTTCATCAATCCCCAGCTAAATTTGAAATGTGAGCGCCACTGAGTCACTGACAACAGTTAAGCTAACTTTTTTTTTTTTTTTAAACAGATACACCTCCCTGATTGGACAGTTCACAGAAATCCCAACTGATCCAAGGGTGTCGATTGTCACCCACATGCATATCAATAAGTGGGCAACCACATAAGATCACATTCCATCTATGAAAAGGAAACACAGAATATGCATGAAAATGAAATACACCATATGAGCAAGTTATGTTTTAGATAACTAAAGTGTGCTCCATGCTGACAACTAAACACTGAATAAGTTCTACAGTTTCAGACTGTGTTCAAAGACACAGTTGATATCAGCTGCAAGACATACAAAGAAATGATCATAATGAATACTGATGAATGCCAAAATTTACATCTAAAAGTACTCGAGAATGAAGTGTATCACACTGAAAGGCACATCCTGCCCATTTTCATAGATCCCCTGCCTCGCAAATGGGAGGGATTTAAGTGTATCAGTTCATGCACCAGAGCACAATATCCACTGGCATTCCAAAGACCAGGCATCACCTCCACAGCTCTCAGACCAAGCCCCACAATTGAAATAGATTGCAAGCCCTCTTGCAAGTTATAACAGGATTCTAGTCCATTATGCATGACTAGATGCCTTACGAGGAAGAAGAAGAAGAAGATGCATTGACAACTTCCCATTCCAAACTCATTTTCTCAAGGGAACGACACATGCCAGCTGTAGAAGCGGTTCCAAACAAATATCGCATTCAAAGAAACCCCATTTTTCAGGTTGAAACACCACCTACGTGAATCCCAGTACTTCCAAAACAAAAGACCTGCCTCAACCAAAGAGTCGAGCCAAAGTTTGAATCCCCAATTCTACATCTCCCAACAGTCCCATGTCATTTTTTAAAAGTAGGGTTCATTCTTCTATCCGTCATACGACTCCTAAAAAAGAAAAGTGCAATGAACTACGACATAATCACATTACCACATCCTTTTAACTCAACAGCAGACAACCCGACTAATCAGAAATAGAGGGGAAAATTACAAACCTTTGTCACCAAGGAAGTAATGAACAGAATATTTCCAGCCATGGGCGGGCTGTCGAAGGAAAGGGAGTGAGGAGTTACCTGGTTGAGCTGAGGAGGGTAGGGCTGTTGATGCTGCTGCTGTGGCGGCGGCGGGGGAACGTGCAGGGACGGACGAGGGGAAGCGTAAAGGTGAGGATGGGCAGTATAAGGGGGAAGAGTATGCGGGGGATAAGGAGGGGGAGAAGGGGAAGGCTGCCACTGCTGCTGCTGAGGATGAGGAGGAAGAGGAGGAGGAGGAGGGTGGTGGTGGCTGTACTGATAATGGGAATGAGGCGGCGGAGGGGGTGGGGCTTGATTGTACCAGTGCGAAGGAGGCGGCGGGTGAGGAAAGCCTTGCTGCTGCTGCTGATATTGAGGATCGGTCACGGAAGGAGGATGGCTCGATCCCATGTATCTGTTCGAGGGTTGAGCAGCATCCATCTCTCTCTCTCTCTCCGGATGACCGGATGTTTTAACAGGAGGTGCTTTGGGGCCGAAAGCGGGGGACGAAGGACTGAGGGGATTGCTGGGTGCTCTGAGAGATCGGGTCTCTTCATGTGCACGCGCTCAAGCATCGGTGGGAGAGAAATACACGTGCTGGATGATTCCAGGTACAGGGCCCACATGCATGTGAAAAGTGAACAATATAATATTACAATTATCTTTGTTACAATTATATTAATTGAAGCCTTATTCTAAAAATAGACAAAATTATATATAATATGTGAAAACTATTCATTTTATTCTCTTAAGCATTAAATATAATTAAAAACATGCGATGATCCGCTAAAATAAATATTTAATTTTGAACTTTTAGATTAATGGAATAAATTTCCCTCAAAAATCTTAAAATCTATGGCTCGTTTAATTCTTTAATGTATCAGATACTTGAATTCAAAGCAAGTGATAATAAAATGATTGTACTAAATGTACATTACCATTAAGATGGGCCAATTGCAACCAATTCTATAAAAGCGGGACGCAAAGATACTAGTAATCAAATACTCATGTATGTTCTCATTTTTGTTTGGCATTTCTACACGTGATACCAAAGTTAATCATTTGAATAGGTTATAAAAAAATCGGTGGATTTTTAATTAACAAAATTATTATTTTATAAGATTATCATTGGATCAGCTATGCTTCATTGATTAGAATTTTTAACAATTAAAGAACAATATACGCGTAAATTTAGTATGACAAATTTTCATTAAAAAATTAGCATAATAGAAATGAAAATGATGAAGTAGATGAGTGCAAAAATGAAAGTTAAAGTTAAGATAATTCAAAAGTGAAGTCAATAATAAGTATGTTCGACCGTCATAAAAACTTGTCGATCTAAAATTTTTTATTTAAAATTTGTTACTCTCCACGATTACACTATTTTTTAATTATTTTTTACATTTTCCTATAAAACTTACTTTTAATCATTTCTTAATAATGACACATGCAGCTATCATTACACAAAAACTTTTCAAAATAAAACTTTTCCATCTGCTTTCACTATTCATAACTATTTTTAATTATTTTTTCAGATTTTTTTTGCAACTGTCTTATCTTTTAATCATTGTTACGTAACTACTAATAAAACTAACATATTTATTTTAAATTTATTATATTTACTCCTCATCATTGTCATTATTATATTAGATCATTTTCTCCCCATTAAAAACTTTTATATAAAAAAATTTCATTAAAAAAGTTTATCACTCCTCAAACATACCCTATGCGTACATTAAAAACTTTTCTTCTAAAAGTTTTATCAAATGGAAAATACATTCAATGTTAATATGAAGAAAAGGATACTATAGTAGTTTAGTCAGGTTAAATGTAGGCTTAAAAGATTATAAATTAATATATATACATATATATATTTAAATAGAAGATGGTAAAAGAATAGGAAGAAGATAAAAGAATATGGTAGAAGTAATCAAATAATATATAAAAATATTAGAAATTATTGAAAGCTTAATTACAATTATCAACAATAGCATAGCAGTAGACTCCACTTAGGTGGAAAATGTGTGGTGATGAAGATTATTTTTATGCAAATAGTGATTTCATAGTTGACCACCTCGTTTCTTAATATTAAGGGTGTTAAGCAATAAATAAAACTTTTCACCTAAAATATTTTATTCTTTACAATTATCATATTTTTTAATTATTTTTTCTCATCTTACCATACAAACCACCTTGCTTTTTACTAATTTTTACACAATTACCTATACAACTAATCTATCTATTTTAATTTTATTCTTTTCACTCCTCATCATTATCTTTATAATATCACATTATTTTCTATCAATTTAACAATTTTTGTACAAAAAATTTTTCATTCAAAAATTTTATTACATAATAAACACACCCATTATTTATTAGTTTTTTCCTTTGCAATCGCTCGGGTAGGATTTGGCAAGGAGAAGTCCATTCGTGCCAAGGACATAGCATTAGCGTGTGCACTGTCTTCTGTGATGCCGCAGCCCGACTTACAACTAATATAAAATAACATAAATAAAACTAAGTTTATAATTAAATATAAAATAACATAAATAAAACTAAGTTTATAATTAAATAATTTTATGTAAAATTATAATTATAAGAATGCAATGTTGCACATTTATTTCGATGTCGCCACCAACCACAGTTAGTCCTAGTGTAAAATAAAACTTGATTATTAAATAAGTTTACGTAATATTAAAACATTGCAGATTTTTGCGATGTCGTCGTCAACCCTTCTAAACTTAGTATAAGATAAAACTTGATTAAATTTACCAGTCAATAACTTGATCTAAGAGAAAATTATAATAATTCTATATATTTTATAATAATACTTATTTCGAAATTTCTTGAATTTATATAAATCTTAAATATCACAGTATTTTATTCTAAAATTTTTTAAATAGGCGTTGTTTGTATCTCAAAAAGGGCAGCACTGGAGTCCACACTCTCTTTTTAATTTTTTTCAAAACTTTTATCCATATGTACACCTCGATTCAAAATAAATTACTAAATAAATTACAAAATTGCCTAATTTTACGATCAATAAAGTATCGGTAAGACTCACATACACATTAAAAAATTTTAAATTAAAAGAGGACCGAGGATAAGAGCCTAAGATGATTTGAGTTGGAATAGGCAATAGATACTTTTTTTTTTTTTTTTTGTAGAGTTTACTGCCGTAAGCATTCACAAAGGCTTCGAATCCTCCTCGACCTCGAAAGACTTAAAGCTGTAGTTAACAGATAGAAATTATGCTTACATAAAACTGCTCTTCTATGTAATCTTGTATGTTTTTTTACACTTTGATGATTAATATAAAATTCACTTTATTTAATATATTGAGTATTACTTATATTATCATGAAAATTTTATCATTTAATTAGTATGATCATGTATGAGCCTCATCTAAAAATACGTAAAATTGACATACTAAAATAGTTTAATTCAAAATATTAATTTTAAAAATATATTTTTCAATATACAAATCATCTAGAGTATCAGTGTTATATGATAAATGATTATATAAAGTATCATTACATTCTAATACATATAAGAATTAATATAATTTTTTTTTTATAATTTACACATGCATATATATGTTTTTAAGTAAGAGAAAAACTTCAATATAATCAATTTTGTCTTACAGCTGCTTCAATTATTTATTTTTAACATCTAATTCAAAATATTAATTTAAAAAAAATATTTTTCAATATACAAATAATCTAAAATATCATTGTCATATGATAAATGATTATATGAAATATCATTATATTCTAATACATAGTAAGAGAAAAACTTCAATATAATCAATTTTATCTTACAGCTGCTTCAATTATTAATTTTTAACATCTAATTCAAAATATTAATTTTAGAAATATATTTTTCAATATACAAATAATCTAAAATATCATTGTCATATAATAAATGATTATATGAAGTATCATTATATTCTAATACATATAAGAATGAATCTAAGCATTTTTTTTATAATTTACACATGCATGTATATATGTTTTCAAGCAAGAGAAGCTTCAATATAACCAATTTTATCTTACAACTGCTTCAGTTATTTATTTTTAACATTTAATCCTTATATTGTGTTAAAAATTATATATTTATTCTATTATAATAAATCGAATGAATGGAAAACTTTTATGATAAATAATGTTAGAATTATGATTATAACAAACCTTGCGCATTTACACTCGTTTTGGACCATATACAAATTTGAGTGAAATGATTTTTACACGATTCATGGCTTGGATATTTAAAAAATTTACAAATTTGTTAAGAAGTAAAAACACTCAAATGATTGTGAACTACAATAGATTGTATTGAAGTTTCTCCTTTCGATTTGATAGGGCCATGCACATTTTTTATCCGGGTGGACTCTCACTGTCTTGCAGCTAATTAAATGATATCAAACATAATGGATAGAGGAAATTTTTCCATTAATCGAAGGTGGGAAAATGGGGTTGGATAGCAAATGCAGTGTCAGGCTACTTCATCTGCAAATCATTATTGAAACTTCCAAATAACCCAGGAAAAGATATTCGATACCGATAATGAGATTATCTTTCATCAAAGAAGAATGTCGCAGACCATCTGGGGATATCTTTCGCCAAAGAAGTATGTCGCCGGCCATCCGGGGACAAAGAGCCTTCATCAAGTATCAATTGCTTAAGCTAAAATTCCTTAGGGTTACAAAATAAAAATCCGCCTGTTCATAAGATTTTTTTGCACAGCGGTACCCAACATGACACCTAAATTGAGTTTAACACTTATTGATCCCAATCGCTAGAAGAGCCCTAAGCCACTAGGTATTCATTCATAGGAACAGTGCATGAACAGGCAGAGCAGCAGATCCAAAGCAAGCAACCGTTCACATTTGCAGCGGCGGACGATGGTCTCAGGTCAACCTCGTATCTGCAAAATCAGTCATTCCCCGCAATAATGTGGCTATGCCTCAACAGAGTTGAAGATAACACAAGCCAAAAAACGAAATCCATCTTGATTGCCATCCAAAGGAGAACTAAAATATAATGCCACATGCCTATATCATATCGAATACGTCCCACAATAACCAAGCCATCATATCCTAATATAGTCTAGTCGGCCGGAACATTATTTTCAATTTATATGTACCGGGTGGGAGGGGTGTGTATTAAAAGTAAAAACCAAAACAAAAGCTATTTACACCATGCAATTTTAATCACTCCATCTCCACTGCATGCCTTGCTGCTGCTTGCACCTTGCATGGTCTTCTCCCAACCTTTTCTTTAAGCTTTCTCCCCTGAAATGAGATCCAAGACAGCTCTCTTGATACTTCCCCCGTTCTTCTTAAGCAACCTTAGGTTCAACTCCCGGTCGGGAAATCCCTGTAGGCAGGCATCTGAACCATGTCAGTTTCTCCCTAGTTTCAAAAAAACAAGATATGAAATCACAAGAGGAAGACCATTCAATTAGGCTTCTACTCACCATCTCTTCCAGGTCATCTAGCAACAGCTCCCACTCAGAAAAGCCACAAAGATCATCCAAAGACTGGGCCAGGTCATACTCATTCTTCCGCAAGATCTTCTTGTTCAGATCCTTCTCCTTGAAGCCCATCTCTTCCAATTCCTTGAGGAGAGTCATCTCAAAAGCATCTATCTCAGATACTACGGGTGGGGGTGGCAAAGACAGATCGATTGGTGGATATGGAGATGATGCAGCATCTTTCGGGCTAGGTGATGAAATAGCCCCAGCAGGGGAAGGGACTTCCTTTGGAACAGATGAGGGGTTAGCCCCAGCGGCCCCATCCAAAGATGGAACTTGCTTTGGAGCAGATGATGCATTAAACCCAACAGCCTCTTCCAGAGATGGAAATCCCTGTGGAATGGATGACGGGTTAGCACCAATAGCCCCAGCAAAAGATGGAACTTGCTTTGAAACAAATGATGGGGTAACCATGGGCCCAGCCAAAGATGGAACTTCGTTTGGAAGAGATGATGGGTTAGCTCCAATAGCCCTAGCCCCAGATGGAACTTCCTTCGGAACGGGAGGGGCAGCAGTCCCAGTAGCCCCAGGCAATGAATCATTGTTACCTGCCACCTCAAAGCCAAACTTGGCAGAAGCAGGAACACTATACTGGTCAGGCTCTGAAAAACTACTGTCCCGAGGTTCAGAATTCATGTCTATTATGATTGCTGGCTCCTTCCCCTTAATCCTGCTACTTTCAGGAGGCAGGTTTAAGTTCAAAGTAGCAAGATTGCTTGAGGCAAACTCTTCGGAAGGACTCTCCACCTGCAAACCCAAGAAATACAGCAGAGGTTAAATAGATGAACCAATAGGTGCATCCTCAAACCAAAAGTGAAAGCACAAATGATGGTTAGAATGAGCAGAAAAGGCACATCCCAAACAAAAATATGAGCACAAACCTGGATAACAACCCACACGCGTTGGCCAAACCTCTGACCTGAAGGTGATGCCATCCTCCAAAAAGAAGTGTACCGACCAGGCTTCATTGGTGCCGTAAAATCAACTGCAACATCAAGTTCTCCACCCACAGGGTAACCGCTCTCTGGTATCTGAATAGCCCAACATAGATGAATTCTGTTAGTATTTTTTTCCCAAAAAAAAAAAAAAAAGGGAAACAACCATGGCTTTTATCAGCACCAGAGAAAATAAACAGACTGTGATCCAAAGCACACCCATGGTATCAGAGCTAAAAGGCCAAACTAACTAGTTAACATCTAAGGGAGCCTTGCATTATTATTCTGCAAGGAGCTGACATATTAATCTCAGCCAGAAGTCAAGTTAGTCAATTAATTGGATCACCCCAAAGCAGAGGATGATGCACCATTACAAAGAATTGTAGGCATTATCCAACAATGCATGGACAGTTATTCAGGTACCTGCTGCAGCAACCCAACCATTCATTAAGAACAGTGACATACATGAATGAAAAACCAATGCAATCATGAAAGCAAGTTTTGAGGAGTCTTTAATAAAGATCACAGACAATTGAGAGAAGTTCGCAAAATTATGAAGAACTGCAGCTCATTTCCACATATGGAAAGCAACTACACAGGAAAAAACAGCAGCAACAGAGAGAATCCATCAACAATACTCACCTCCAAATTAACAGAATTGCTATTTGCAAAACGGTCACCACTCATATACACAAGCTTTGTGCCGCATGGCCAAGCAGCAGTACCATCGTTACGCATTCTCCATATCTTTGTAAAATGGGCCCCTGGAGGCATCAAAGTTCCATCCATGACATTCACATCTAAGATAAACCGACTTTCTAGCTTTGATTTCAGTGGTCTCATTCCACAGCTTTGACCTAAATGTGCTGGTGGGCCCTGGAGCAGCATGTTCCACACCAAGAAATTTTATTAACTGACATCAAACTCAGTCAGGGGTCACACGAAGCAAGCAGAAGGGAGAAAAATTAAAAGAAAATACCATACAGGGATGCGAGATCTTAGAGATTGATAACTGGCTCGGTCAATCCTAGTATAGTCAGTTACATTCCCCATTTCTGCGTAACAAACACTGCACAGATCATAGTCTTCTTTACTGCAAAAGAAAAGAAGAAATCATTGAAGACTTGCAACGTTTTCACAAACAATGTAAGAACATTTTTTTTCTTGCTTTTTCCTCTGCTTTTTTTCCCCCTTCTGTTATAAGATTAATAGATTTTTCTTACACTTTAGACTTGAAGCGTGGACCCGTTATTGGATGCATTCCACAGCCATCACATCGGACACCCCGATGGAAAGCTCGAGGGAAGGAGTCAGGTGGGCCATATCTTCTTCTGAACGGATCCACAAAAGCACTGTTCCAGCCCCAACCACCAGTAGGATCTGCTCCATGAAACCTATTTGTCCAGTTATTCTCCGGAAATGGACCTCCTGGAGAATAGAATGGCCACCAACTATTAGCACCATGTGCAGCTTGGCTATTGACTTCTGGAATGGTAGTCATATGAAGCTCTTCAGGTTGACCAAGATCCACAAGTGGATCTCCAGAAGCTGTCTCTGGCTGAGATTTTCCAGATTGATGGCCATCGCTTTCTTTCAGAATTCCTGAATTGTCCTTCATTTGCGTGCCAATTTTAGCACACGGATCATCCATCAGTGAGCTACCAGATATGTGTGGATTTTTGGGAAGTTCCAAATTAAGACTAACACAAGTTCCAGGATGAACCACAACTCCAGCATCCTCATCCTTGGTTGCACCATTTGAATTCTTTAGAACATCTGCAGTAATTTGGTCCACTGAGCTGGCATTCAGTGACATATTTGGAATGCTAACAGGATCATCTGATGCCCCTGACACCACAGGAATATTAAGATTGGGGCACTGATCGCCAGTAGATTTGTTGAGTGTTGAAACATTTGAGCCATGGGAATGTAGATTTTCATCACTAGCAGGTTCGTTGACTGTTGAACCATCCCGCCCATGAGAATTTAGACTCAGGTGAGACTGCCCCACCTTAGCTAAATACCCCACAAGCTCAGTAAGTGTGGGTGCAGAAGCTGAAGCCTTTGATAAAAAATCATTAGACAACTTCAACAGTGGATCACGAAAGGGCTCAGGCAAAGACTTGATGGCTTCTTCAATGCCAGCGCTTACAATTGGAGCTCGAGGTGATCGATCTTGCGAAGACTGGATGGTAGTAGAAGAACCACTTTGAGATCTTATTTCAGATGCTGTAGCCCCACTTGTTTTCAGTAAGACATTTATCCTCAGTGGGTTGAGGCGCTGAGTCAGGACAGCATCTCGTAGATCGTTATCATCAGCAATTGTTACAACATCATTATCTTCATCAATGTAGGTAAGACTGAGATCACAGTCAGGATGAAGCTTGAAAAGGTCAATGACCTTTGCTCTTAATTTATCCATGTCGAGACCTATGGAATCTCCATTGATGTAAGAATTAAAGCGCCTGAGAGTATCACCATATTTTACCTGCAAAAGAAATGAAAAAGCAATCAACATTGCAAATATCATAATCCAATGCACAACCACTATAGGCAAGTGCAATCAAAGGATTTTTTCCAGAGGCTTACAAACTTCCACTAACAAGTCTGGATGAAACTGGGCCATTAAATAAAACATGATGAAACTGAGAATGAGGGTCAATGACATGGGGGGTAGGAAAGGAGTTAGTCCCAAAACAATCAAGAGCTGCTAAAGCAAGATCCCAGCTTTTTCTCACTTTAAACTAAAAGACAGTTTCAGGTGGAAACAATGTTCTGGCAGTGGGTGACTATATTAAACTATCTCTTGATGCTCATAAAATCATTCATCTTTTTAAGGACATTGAAATACATAAATGTTTGATACGCATTGAAAACCTGTATGAAAACAGAGAATTGTTTCAAGAAGGTAAATATTTTTTTAATCGTTAACCTCTAAATATTTAATTTTAATTCTTTAGACAGCTATTTTGAATTTTGTTAATCCCTGAGTTATTTGACTTGATCTTTAATTCTAAGCTAGACAAGTATGATAAGATTAATGGCTATATCAGATCTAAGCTAAACAAGAATTATAAGATTAATGGTAGATCTAAGCTAAACAAGCATTATGAGATTAATGGCTACATCAGATCTAAGCTAAACAAGTATATAGCCATTAATATATAAGCTAAACAAGTGTTATAAGATTAACGGCCATTATTAAAGCAAGTCCACTGAATAATGAATCTAATCATCCTCCATCGGCAAAAATCCAATTAGAAAATTACTTGCCATTTAGAACATGCATTACCCTTTAAAAAAAAAAAGAATTTGAACGTTCTGTCATTCAAAAAAAAAAAGTGTAACAATAACTCAATGGACCCAAAGATCACACGTTTTCAGCCCAGATATCTCATGTGGATTAATTCATCAAAGCATTCTATAAAAAAATCAACCGAATTTGATAGACCAAGTAGAAGCCTTACAAATTTTATTCAAGTACTGATATCAATTGCGTATGCATCCCTTAATCATCCATAGCCGGAGAGAATATCAAATATGCATATACAGTGATAAGTGCAATTCGTTGGCAGAACAAAATTCATGCACCTATCGTCCATCGTAAGTTAATTACTGCCGCTGCTTAGGATCGCAGTCATGATGAGTACTCTCTGTGTTAATCTCCGCCACAATCATCATGTAGGTGTATTCCACTACCCAATAACACGGAGCAATATTATGTGATTCCGTGAAACTTCGATTTAAGACTACAGCACAAAATCCAAATCACATCATCCGGTACACGCACGTCACGGATCAGTCTTTGGGCAAGAGATGCACAAGGGCCATTGCAATAGAAAACGAAAAGCAAGCAGCCTTTGACCTAATCATCCGCCGAGAATAGCAAGAAAGCTGGATGTTCCAGCCCCGATCTTACACCAGCATGCAGAGAAAGGTGGCCCAAACATGCACGCGTTGCAAAACAAGCATGTCTCGGGTAAGATCAAGCGAGGCTGCGCAACCAAAGCCCTACAAAAACTATCCTCGAGAAATAACTCTTCCGGAGTCAATCCGAACGCAATCATTCAACCAGGACTGACATTCACAACCATCGCATCCCCAGCATCAGCCCCCCATTCCCACTTCCATGCTTGCAACCAAACATAGAAATTTCGCAATGGCACCGTACTCCAAACACAGCCAAAAGGGATTGTTCATTCATCCATACATGTAAATGCAGAGGAATATACAGAAAAAAACAAAAAAACACTAAAAGAAAAGATCAATCTAACCTTGATGACGAAATCCATGGCGGACATGAAGAACAAGGAGTAAGAAAGACAAAAATTGGAAGGTGAAAAAGGGGAACTTCCGGAGCGGGTTTGCCGATAAGCCCTTCTTATAGGAACTAGATGTGCCAGATTTCCTTCGCAGCTAAGAAAACAACGCACGGATCTCGGACACGTGTATACAGATTTGGAGCCAAATCGCAGCCATGAACTTCTGAGCCCAGCCGGGAGGCTTTCGGATTTTCTCAGGAATAAGCCCTTGGCAGTGGGCCCTTATAGATCATGTGGGTGAGGAAGGCTTCCGCTGCTGGGGCTGAGATCACCGACTCGGCAGGCCTTTCTTGTCCTCCAAGATTGCTACTCTGGACAGCTGTCTGTTGCGTCCCCACCTGTTTTGAACGGTAAATTTAAAATATAATCATAACTTATGCTTATCTTTACATATGACCATTGTTATTAAATTTGACATAAATGATTACACATTTTACGCTTACTTTTAAATATAACAATGCCATTAAAAGTGATATAAAGTACTGGAAATAAAAAAAGAAGAAAAAGAGGCTGCTCTAATCAATGTCATTAAGGGTGTGTTTGGAAAGTTGTAAAACTTTTGATGAAAAGTTTTATATGTAAAACTTATCAAATTAGTAGAAAATGATGTGATGTTGTAGAGGTAATGATGAGGAGTAAAGAGAATAAATTTAAAATAAATAGGTTAGTTGTATTGGTAGTTGTGTAGAAATGATTGAAAAGTAGGGTTGTATAGAAAAATGTGTAAAAAATAATTTAAAAAATAATAGTTATGAAAAGTGACAAGTTTTAGATTGAAAAGTTTTAACTTGACCACTTTTCTAAATTGCTAAACACACCCTAAAAGTGATATAAAGCTATAATGACATGGTATAAGAAAAATACGAACGGACAACAGACTCGGTATGAAAGAAACTATGTGGAAACTTTTTTATCATTTTAAAAAATTCTAGTGTGTTATCTGATAAAACCTAACTATGTCATCATGTTTATAATTTGTGTATAAAATATATGGTCATTTATGCCTTTTTTTTATAAAGGATACTCATATTGTGCACTTAGATGCTCTTAGCCCTAGGTGCACAAACTCATTATATTTTTAATCTTTTTATACAACGGTTAATCTAAGGGAATATTTAGAAAGCGATAAAACTTTGAATGAAAAGTTTTAGAGGTAAAATTTATTGAATTGAAAGAAAAGAATGTGATAGAATATCAATAATAACGAGAAATAAAGAAAATAAAGTTAAAATAGATATGTTTGTTATATAAGTGGTAGTGTAAAAATGATTTAAAAGTACTGTAGTTTATATAAAAATATGTAAAGAAATAATTTTAAAATAAGATAACTGTGAATAGTGAAAAGTTTTAATTTGAAAAGTTTTATGGAAAAATAAACACACCCTAAGTGTATTTAATATATCAAGTTTTACTATTTTTGAAAAATTATAAATATTTCTGTGAATTTTTAAAAACAATGAATTACTAAAATGCCACTATTTTTAAAATTTTTAAAAAATATCTATAAACATCATAAATGGTAAAACTTGATACAAGTATTAAATGCTCATAATTTAACAATTGTATAAAAAATCTAAAAAAGGTTAAATACACCTTATTATACCCGAGTGCATGTAGTCTCACCCCTTTTATAGATGTATTGTCAAAATTGTAAATATGGATATAAGTTGCGATTATATTTAGAATTGAATTTTATTTTAAATTCACTTGAAAAATTAAGAGATATTATGAAGGATCTCACTATCTTAAATGAACATATTGGATGAAAATTTCCGTTTCGAAGACAATTTTTTCAATTTTTAATACAAATTTTCATTCACAATCTACAACATTACATGTTCATGACTCATCCCATTTAAGCACGATGCATTCTTCCGAACATGTAGGAAAAAATAGAAATTGAATTTATAATTATCTTAAGTTACAGGACTTAGTTTAAAAATATTTTTTATTTTGCCAACACGTGACTAGCATTGCTAATAGAAGTCCTACCTTAAGTGTAGAATATCCAAGTTTTGTCTTGGCTTGAAGAATTTATTTTATATTTTTTGAAACAATGTTTCCATAACTACTTAGCCAGTAACATTGTTATACGATGAATGATCTTGTTAGTTCGGGGTATACAAATTTCTCGCTTAATGCGGCTTGAAAAACTCATTTATAATATTCTTTATTTTTTCTTCATACAATTATTTATTTAAGTATATTGAACATAAAAATTAAATTTTACCATTAAATACATTTAGATAAATAAGTGTATGAAAATGTTAAATAAAAAGTACTGTAAATAGGTTTTTTTATGCAGACTAAGCGAGATATTTGCTTAGCTTTTCATTCCTATTTTAAATATATATGCATATAGATGTCTAAAAATCTCAAAAAAATATATAAATATAACTAAAAATGGTAAAATTTAATTTATATGTTAAATATACTTAAATAAATAAGCATATAAAAAAGTTTTAAAAATGTTGTAAATGAATTTTTTCAAATAGGCTAAGAGAGATATTTGCTTAACTTGGGCTAACAAGATAATTCTTCTTATTAAATTTACACCATCGAGCTAGAACTTTAATATATACTCCGGTCAAATTGTAAACATAAAAATAAAAAATGTTCTCTATTTTGCAATGGAGGAACTTGTGAGGTAAGAAAAGGAAATAAAACAATGTAGTAAAATAAATAATGGACTAAAATTTCAAATAAGAATATAGATAATATATTGAAAAAGTGATCTAGTTAGCCTGAACTAAGTAAGACATGCTTAGCTTACCTAAACAAACTATTTAAAACACTTTTTTTATTTTTTCTTCATACGCTTATTTATTTAAATATATTTAATATATAATTAAGGTTTTATTCTTTTTGGACGTATGTATATTTAAAACTTAAAAAATATATACATATCCAAAATAATAAAACTTAGTGTATATATTAAATAAACTTAGATAAACAAATAAATAATGAAAAAGTAAAAGAATGTTTTAAAGAGAAATAATTTTGTTAGCCCGGTCTAAGTAAATTTCTCGTTTAACTCATATTGAAAAGCTGATTAAAAACTTTTTTTCCTTCATAAGAGTATTTTAAATACATATATACGCATAAATGTTCAAAATTTTTAAAAAATATATACACATATCCAAAATAGTCAACTTAATTTATTTATTAAATGCACTTATCTAAATAAGTGTACAAAGAAAAAAGAAAAACAATAGTTTTGAATGAGTTTAATAAGTATACTGTTAATTTCAAAAATTCTCAAAATCAGTGGTCCATCTTTCAAATGGCAAACGTAGTCATCCTGGCTAGTTTTGCAATTTCAAATGACCAAATTGCCCCCGAATGAAAATAATGTATTTCATCCATTTCATTGTGGAGTTTTCATTGTTGTCTGATGTAAGTGAGAGCTTCAATGATTTCGTCGGAAGGAATTTTGCTCATGGATTTGATTTTTGCTGGGCTATTTATGTCATTTTAAATCAATATTAATGGCCATCGTGTGGATCGTTTAATTTTGGCACATTTGAACTTAATGAAATACCGAATAGCTATACATGAAATATTTTAAATTTAATGGATATATTTATAATTAAGGGCAAACGTTGTGAGTGCATTTGAAGTTAAACGGAAAACAAATGATAATACGGCATCACTTTCACAATTTTTTAGATTTTACCATAGAAAGCTGATGAATCAAATTATTAACGTTTAAATTTCGCAAGTTTGAGTACATTTGAAGTTAACCTGAAAACAAATGATAATACGACATCACTTTTATTATGTTTGAGATTTTGCCATAGAAATCTGACGAATTGAATTATTAACGTTTAAATTTCACTTTTTAAAAAGTACATCATCCAATGTGATTCAAACTTTAATTTTTAAAAAAGAAGGATTGCTCCCATATATACAGAAAATATTTTATAGGCATATTTGGTAGGGTGAGAATGGGAATAGGGAATGAGAAATGAGAAATGCGAAAGAGAATGAATACGACAGAAGGTAAAGTGAAAACAGAGTAAAAATGGATAAGATAATTGTAAGTAAAAATATGAAAAAAATTAAGAGATAATTAGTACAATGTATTTATAACATTCCTCATTCTCATTCTATTCTCCTTAAACAGACTTGTCACTCAAGCTTACGCAAAGCTATTTGAATTTAAGCCTGGTAAATAAAGGATGGACTTTGCTAAAATTTTAAATTAAAAATTGTAGAAAAAATTTTATATTCCTGGGGTGTGTTTAGGAAATGATAAAAATTTTATATAAAACATTTTGTATAAAAAATTTTAAAATAAGAGAAAAGAATATGATACGATAAACAATGACGAAGAGGAAAGAAAATAAGTTAAAAAAGATAAGTTAGTTGTATGAACAATTAAGTAAAAATAATTAAAAAGTATAACAGTTATATAAGAAAATGTGAAGAAATAATTAAACAATATGATATTTGTGGAGATTAAAAAGTTTCAATGTAAAAAGTTTTTTGTTTTGCCAAACATGCATTAAAAGTAAAACTCCACGCATATAAAAATTTAGGATAATTTGCATATATACCTACGTAGTTTGACGTTAATTGCAGATATACCCACGTAGTTTCACGAATTGCATATTACCCCACATAGTTTCAACAAAATTGCGTATTACCCCACACTGTTACCTACCTTTAATATCTGATGTAATATTTTAAAAAAATGACGAAAATGTCCTCATTGGTATACATAATTTTACGGGGGTAATATGCAATTTTTGTGAAACCATGCGAGGGTGATATACAATTCATGAAATTATCCATGAATACATTTTCGTTATTTTTCAAAATAATACGTCAAAAATCAACGATAGGTAATGACATGGGAATAATACAAAATTTTTGGTGAAATTACGTGAGAGTAATATGTAATTTATGAAATTACGTGGATATATATGCAATTAGTATCAAACTATGTGAGTATATATGCAAGTTACCCAAAAATTTATTGTATATTGTTGAATAATCTAACCATTATTACACCACTACATAAGAACTTTTAAGTATTTTTCATCTTGAAAGTTAAAAATCCTTTAGATTTACTCATTATTTCCTAATTAAAATAACATTTACTATGAATTAACAAGTTAAGATTTTAATTAAAAAATAGAATTTTAGTAGGTTGAAAAGTTGCATTCCGATTGTTGAGTATTATTTTCATAGCTTTAGAATTTTAGGAGTTAAGTATTTTATTCCTAACACAACACTTTATTTTAGAAGTTTTTAGGTATGTTTGGGAAGTAATAAAACTTTTGATGAAAAATTTTTTATGTAAAAGTTTTTGAAATAGAAAAAAATGATATAATATAATAGAAGTAATGATGTGACATAAAGAGAATAAAGTTAAATAAATAGTTTAAATGTATAAGTAGTTGTAGAAAAATGGTTAAAAATAGGGTAATTACGTAGGAAAAAGTGAAAAAAAAAATTAAAAATATGATAAGTATTTAGAGTGAAAAATTTTTATTTGAATTTTTTTTTTTTTGTGTAAACGGACAAAGTAAAGTTAATGATTATTCATATCATATGGAATATGAATCTTCTAATGATGTTTCGTTGGTTAGATCATACAAGGATTCATGGATAAACATTTTAGTAGCAAAAAAATATGTATTTAAAAAATAAATTAACTAAAATTGTAATTTTTCGTAAATATGCTTAAAATGTTTGACCAATATTATAGTTGTATTTTAAGTTTACCGAAATTATAAATATGTTCACAAGATTTGTATAACATGACCAAAATGCTCTTCTACACTTTTCGTCATTTTACAAAAATTCTAATGGTAGTCTAATAGAAAGGATATATTTACAACTTTATGCGAATTTTATAGATATATTTATTATTTCAATAAACTTAGAAATGCATATGCGATATTAGTCAAACTTTATAACTATATCTACAAAATTCTCTTAAAATTAGGCAATGAAATAACTTCTATGCACTTAGTGTTGGTCCCGAATTAATGGCAAAACCCAAGAGGGGAAGGGTGAATTGGATTCTTAAAAATTTCTTCGGTAACTTTAAAACTTAACCCCTTGTAAGTACAATCCCTTTTAATGAAGAAACAAAATGAAAAGCAAAGCAATGTAGAGAGCAGAAATAAAATCAAGTAGACAAGAATTTTTATAGTGGTTCGGGCAACCTCCCTAC
>JAXCLR010000081.1:14178756-14202515 GCA_035584095.1 Annona squamosa
TATATGCCTTAAATATTTCCACAAACATGTTAGTAGCCAAGACTTACTCAAATTGATTTGTTAATCATCAAAACATGCTCAAATTGATTTAGCTAGTTTTCCACATATTTCCAACACTTAGGTGTTTTGATTTTTTTTTTTCATTTTTATACGAACTTGTAAGTATTTAATTTATATACTAAAATTTATTATTTTTGAATATATTTTTAGTTTTGATAATCAATAATTTTTATCTCATTTAACATTAAATGGAGGTAAAATAATTGATTATTAAAATGTATTTAATAAATTTACATGTATAAATGTATGAATAGAAAGATTACAAGTAATGACCTAGGTAAACATGAAAAAAAATTAAAAAAATAGACCCATGTACTTAGGTGTGTTAAGGTTGAGTTTGGTAATATTATTGTGGAAGTAGGAAACTTATTTTATATGCATTCAATTATTTTAAATATCTTATTTTTTCATTTTTATCTATATATTTTAATAATTTTCTCATATAACTATCTTATTTATGCTCATTCTATTCTATTATATTAGATCATTCTCGTAATTCTCATAAATTTCACTTTTTAAAAGTATCTGTTTAAGCTGAAAATTTTCAAATTAAACTTTTCAATCTCCATAACTACTATATTTTTTTAATTATTTTTTTAAATTTTCTTATATAACTACCATATTTTCGATGATTTCTATGTAACAACATATACAGTTGTTTTATCTATTTTAACTTTATTCTCTTTACTCATTATTATTACCTCTATCATATCACATTATTTTTTTATTTCAGAAACTTTTATAATAAATATTTTTCATCTAAAAATTTTATTAATTTCCATGACTAACCTTCATTTTTTCTTTCCTTTTAGGTAAGTGTAAATCTTAAAAGTTACTATTCCATGTGAATTAAGGGTGTATTTTAAAAGAACCACTTTCTTAAATGGAATATGCAAGCACATGAAATTTCTCATTTATAGAATAACTTTTTCAATATGCAAGTTTTATATTTTCAATATAATTTTTCTCACACTAATATTTACTATTACATACTTACCTGATTTACCGTTTCGATTTATAGCGACTCATCCGATGCGTGTGCCATTGAAGTTCATTGCTGATTGGCAACCTCGCTTGGATTTTGCGTCGAAGGTACAACCTTGCACATGGAACAAGACGTTGACCATTTTAGAATATTTTCAAATAAACCTGATCTTTTCCAAAATTTGTAATCTATACACCATAACTTTGATCTTGAGAATTAACCGTCTAGTTTATTATTTTTAGCAAAAGGGTATTTTAAAATTATTTACAAACGAACATCTGCAACCGGTTGCTAAATTTTAGAACTATGAATTATTTATAATACAACTTTGTTCAAATAATAGAACTATGAATTAATTTATAATACAACTTTGTTCAAATCATATTCCTCTTGCATGGACCATGATTTATGTTTAATAAATATGTTATAAATTTCTTCTGGGGGCTTAATCATTTTAGATTAGTCTAAAAAACATATTTTAAAATTTTTTATAAAGCTTTTAATTTAGACATATTTAATTTATAAACCAATTTTTACCATTTTTAAAGTTATTTATATATAGAGTATAATTCTATACACCATGATGTATTTAGCTTAAAATACGTCATTCATGCATTTATAAAAGTTGTTGAAATAGAAGAAAATAATATGATATAATAAGATAATGATGAAGAATAAATAAAATAAAGTTAAAATGATGGGTTAGTTGTATGAGTAGCTGTGTAGAAATAATCGAAAAATAAGATAGTTGTATAGAAAAATATAAAAAAATAATTAAAAATATAATAATTATGGAAGTGAAAAGCTTTAACTTAAAACAAACTCCCCCTAAATATATACACATCTCCAAAATGGTAAAATTTAATTTATAGATTAGATACTTATATTAACAATTTTATAAAAAATTTAAAAGCATGTTTTTTTTTTGTTTGGTAGACAAATCTGAAATGATAATTTGCATTAAATGTGAGCAAAGTTCAAAATGGAATGTTACTTGTAAAATTAAAAATTATAAGGTATAAATTATAAAATATAAAAACTGAAGGTCACTTGCAATTTGCAAGTATCATTCTTTCCTAATGTGTGGATAAAAATCGCGTCCCACTCCCGCATGGCCACAAGGGTTGCAACTTGCAAGATATGGTCGACCAGACTCCAAAAAATTCTCTGATGGCACTTGCTGTTATGAAAAACCTAACACAGAAATCAAAATTTTTTTCTTAAAAAAGTCTAAATTCCACGCAATCTCTCCTTTTATTCAAATTGGCTTTACTGAGAATTATCTTAAATTTTAAAATGACTATTAAGAACTTTATGGAGGATTGTGAGAAGATAATTTTGCTTTTTATTTCGATCTTTTTTTTCTTAAAATGATAGAATGTTATTTCTAAAACGGATATTAGCTTTGCGGTAAAGTAAAAAATATTTATTATACATGCCGAAAATAATAAAAAAGATAAAAAAATTATATTTTAACAATAGTTCATGAAATTTAGCAATCAAACTTCCTCATAGTTATTTTAGAAATGGAATTGCTGAAATTTCAGCAAACCGTGCAAAAATAATAACAATTCAAGACCATTTCACAAATATTATTTTTTCTTCTCCTTTAGTGGCAACGTAGCTGGCTTTCGAATACTCACCAATTTAAAGCATGGTGGGGGGGGGGGTGGGGTGCGCAGGGAATGGAAAAATGGCTCTGCCCGATCTTTCACACAGTCTGGTGATTTGAGTGGTCATCAAGAGCAATTTTTCAAATGTTGTTTTGGATGTGGGATACTCCTTTATTATTGACGTATGATATGAGGATATCGTAGCAGGTACCTCCCTTAAGGGCTGACATCCACGATGACCTCTTGGCCCACTGCCAAGCTCTGAAGTCATTATTAAGAAAAGTTTGAGCTGAATGCTTTGCACATTCACTAATTTTTACACATTCACTAATTTTACACATTCACTAATTTTTAGCTATGCAGATGATTGGAAGGAGATGTTTTCTGTTGTTTTGAGGACTATAGTTAAGAGTGAAAATGATGATACATTAAAAATGAGCGAATGCGTGTTGCATGTTTGTAGGCGTGCGATCAGATGGAAGCCCTCTAAATTTGAATGCTCGTTTATATGTAGGTGTTGTCGTCCAGATGATAAAAAATGCGTTCATGGAATTTTTAATGTCCAGATCCACCTTCATGCATGTGGTCTACGAAATATTTTGTTGTTAGATGTTGAATCTTGTAACTTGCAAGATTTGCAACCTTACCTCAACCGGTTTTGTAATTAGAAAGACGATAACTGTTAAAATAGAAAGCATGACATTATTGACAATGCTAAGGCCAAAATTCAACGTCTTTAACCTTGCTTTTGAAGGATTTTTGAACTTCCATTTTATATTTCATATGACACAAATAATTCTCTAAAGTTGCCAGTATGTAACTAACGCAACAAGCAAAGAGTCCCTCCTTAGGTGTAGTAGGTTCTGGCTTCGAGTCCCTTGAGGAGTTTATTTTTCAATTTTTTGAGCATTGTCTCTATAACTACTTGATTAATAACATTATTAGATTTACACCCTTGGAGTTAGGGTTGAAATATATACTTGAATTAAGTTATAAATACAAGAACAAAAAATAATTCTTTTTAAAATTTCATTTTCTAATTTTTATGAGAATGTGTTGGAGAATCTCTCTCACATTGAAGGTTTGTTCTTCCTTTTTTGCTAGCATCAGTGGAATATAGAGTTATTGGTTAAGGTGTAATATTGATGCATGGTACCAAAAACACTAGGCCAATCAACAGGTTGTTCCATCAGTGTATTTTTGTACGTATGGAACATAATCTTATATATAACTTGCTCATATGTTGAGTCTTAATTTTTAGAATCATTATTAATTTGTCTCAAATCTTCTTGTTTATGTAATGTTATGTCTAAATAAACAATAGCTAGAACATGAAACAATAACTTTATACCACTAGAAGTAGGGATTTGACACTCAAATAATTGTGGTTTAGGTTGCACGATGTCATGTAGCATCATTTTTTGTGTAACCTCTAAATATCCAATTGGTTGAAAACAATATCCCGTAATGATGGTCACTTAAAGTGAAAATCAGAAATTCTTAGGCATGGAATCCAATTTAAGTTCTTTTTATCTTTTCCTCCAGGTTGGCTGATAAAAAAGAAAATTAATTGGAATAAGGTAAGAAATATATTACTTGTTGAAGCTAGATGAAAGTGGTAGAGAACATTCTTTTGTTCGTAAGAAGCTTTTTGATTGAATATCCCCTTTTCAGATCGCCTACTTCACTCCTCTCTTCACCTAGTACCATTGTCGAGCGTTCATTGGTTAAACTTCGAGTATGGTATTGAAGAAATCACTTTGATTTAAGAAAGTCATATTCCTACAGATAATGTCAAATGATAGAACTCAATTTGGTTAGGGGTTGACCACGATGAAATCATGATCTAAATCATGATTTACTTAGATTGCTCACTCATGGTTTTACATAGAAAAGCATTAACCTAAGAACAGTGTTAGTTCTAAAAAACTACAAAAGGAGTTAGAGTCCCTTAAAAGCCTTTCCATTGAAATTCCTCTTAACCTTTACAAGATAAGATTATTTGTGCATTTTGTACAAATTCAACCTCCTCTCAAGTTTACCCTTGAGATCGTCCCCTGTTATAAGAGTTATACTCAAGGGGTGTGACCTGCTCAAGTAAGATCTAGGGAAGGAGAGATTTTTCCTTTCAATGAGGGAGAATACAAGATATAATGATAGATGAAATATTATCCGTCCCTCCTACTCCTCAGGGAGTTTTTTGTGGGTATTGATATAAGGGTTAGTATCATCGTGATGAACCTTGTATTAGATAAAAATATTTTGTGATCATGCTTAAGAAATTTTCTTTTGTTGATGTGTTTGTTGTAGTTGACTAGACTAAATTTTTATCCGACTCTGTGACAGTTTGAGGATGAATAGATCACTTAGAGACTGTGGCTATAATAATTATTCTTGTTTTTTAGGGTGACTCTCATAACCACTTTGTAGACATCTTGTCACTCTGAGATGAGTGGTCAACAAGACACCCCTTCGTCTTTCAAAACCTCATAGCTTAGCAAGCCCCTCCACGAAGATCTTTCAGCCTCCTATCAATGGATGAGCTATTACGGGCTTTATCACTTATTAGGCATCTATTGAAATGTTGAAAATTGTACAAATTATATATAATTTCTTATGATTATTAAGTTTGTTTCTAAGCTATTAATATTTTAAGGGTGTATCTAGAAAGTGATAAAACTTTTGGATAAAAAATTTTGGTGTAAAAATTTTTGAAATGAAAGAAAATAATATAATATGGTAGAAGTAATAATAAAGAGTAAAAAGAATAAAGTTAAAATGGATAGATTAATTATATAAATAATTGTATAAAATTGATTAAAAAGTAATATAGTTATATAGAAATATGTGAAGAAATAATTAAAAAATAATATAATTATAGAGAGTAAAAAGTATTAAATTGAAAAGTTTTAGTGTGAGAAGTTACTATTTTGCTAATATGCCCTAAGTCTAAATTTATTTTATATCATGTAGTTACTAATAAATTAGTCATCTTATAACTTGTTTACCCCATATAGACAACTTGTTAACAACTTATCAACTTGTTTATTAAATAAATTATAAGTAAATAAAGATTGAAGTTTTTTAAATGAGTTAAAAAACTCATAAGGTTTGAGATTTAATAAGCGAATTATGATTAGGATTAGACTTACTTGTCCAACCCAATCTAGTTGCATCTTGAGATAATTTTGATGTACGATACCAGAATCACCAAGTTAGAATTGTTTGGTTGCTTAGTGTATTTTTTATATATGGACCTTGCCTATGTATGAAATTCTCATCTTTGAGAACCATTATTCATTTGGCTTAGATCTGCTTGCTTTTTGTAATGTTATGATAGAAGAAATAATAGTGAAAATAATTTTTCACTTTGTAATTTATAGTTGTATGTTATAAATAATATTTGCAACTTGGTTGGGTAAATTTAGTTTAAAATTATGAATTTAAAATTAATCTTTCCCTTATCTTATTCTTGAAAACTTATATCATATTATATTTTAGGTCGAGTTAGTTCGAAGCCTATCCTATCTAATTTTTTAAAGCTAGATTGATTTTGATTTCAATTCTAAATCAGTTTTTTAAAATAATTTTTATTTTTATTTGAAAATTATAAGGGCAAATTCCACTTATATCTCCAATTTTTTTTTGATAAGTATATTCACGAATTTTACTTATACTTACGAATTTTCATAACTCTATATACTTTGCTTAAAATTTCACTTATACCTGTGTTGTTAGGAACCCATTAAAAGGGCTGTTAGAAGCTCTGTAAAATAACAAATATATCCAAGTTCTAACAAATTTTAGATTAGTTTAATCAAAACTACAAATTTACATTCAAACAATATGCGAATTTTATAGTTGTAAAAGTACTAAAAATTCATTTGAATATAAAGTTTTAGCAATAAAATCATAATTAAGATGTGATTTTTGTCATTTTACAAGAGTGTTAACAACCTCTTTAATGGATCCTTAACAACCTCTTTAATGGATCCTTAACAATGTGAGTATAAATAGAATTTCAGGAGAAATACGTGAGCATATGTAAAAATTTTGAAAATTTGTAAGTGTAAATGAAATTATAGATAAAATTTATGGGTATATATGAGATTTATTCAAATTATTATTTTATTCTAAATCTTACTTAAAACCTATAATCAAGATGATAATAATATAATTTTTGAAATATATTTATTAAATCTCTAAATAATGGATACATTAAATAAGTTTCTATATATTTAAAGAATATATAAAATAGAACATAGATTAGTAATTGTTTTCGAGTGCGCGTAGTTGGAACCTACTTTATCCTAATTGATTAGGATTTTTTTTACTTGGAACCCATCCTACCGTATGGGTGTAAAAATAAAAACCTATCATATATATATATATATATACATATATATATTAAAGTACTCAATGGGTTGACTCATGAGTACATTACCCGAGTTGTACCTTATTATAAATTCAAAAATGTGTTTGGAAATGGATAAAACTTTTGATGAAAAATTATAGAAAGTAGAAGTTGTCAAATGATGTGATATGATGGGGGTAATAATGAGGAATAAATAGAATAAAGTTGAAATAGATAGGTTCGTTGTATTGGTAGTCATGTAAAAATAATTGAAAAGTAGGGTAGTTGTATATAAAAATGTGAAGAAATGATTAAAAAATAGGATAATTGGGAAAAGTGAAAAGTTTTAGATTGAAAAGTTTTAGCTTAACGCTTTTACTTATTACCAAACACACCCCAAATTGGACTAACTCTTTTCTAGACCTCGAGCATAATGAGAACTTAATACATTACGTTGGCCTTTATATTTTTGTTTAAGATGATGGAAAGAAACATGCTTTTGGTGAATTTATTGCTTCTATTGGATCCATCCAGAATGACATATGATAGTTAGGGCATTTTTTTTGTATTATCCTTCAACTTGTAATGACTTATATGAGATTGAATTATAGTTTGTCGACGCTAACCCAATGTAAATTCCACGATATTCAAATTTTAAATGGAAGCATAATTTTTTTCGGCGTCGTAGGGTCTATAGCCTTGGAGCTAGCTGTCATAGAGGTTTGAACCATGGACTTTGGATACTCGTGCTCATATATATGCTATCACTAGACTAAAGCCATGATTATAAGTAGATTTGTAGAAGCCTCCAAACCCAATTTGATCTTAATTTCCCAAATCAATTGTGAATGAGTTGGAGAATGTCAACCTTACCTCGACTTTGCATCCTAGCCAATGCCAACACGACGAAATTGTCCCCTAAATGATTTGGTTTTTAAATGTGAAGCTGTTGAATGTTACCCACCAAAGCAGTTCTTTTTCGAGGTACAAAAAATGCGAAAATGACATCCAAGACAATTGTGAACTCAAGTTGTTAATTTGTTTTCACGTAATAACTTAGGTATGAGGCACAAAAAAATAGAGAGCATAATTTTAAATTGTGTTTATAGCACCTAGATGACATTATTGGATTTTGATGGACATTATGGGTGGCAGTTGCGAGCTTCTATGTTGGGGGCTTCAACGTGAAAATACACCAGTGTAGCTGTTCTGTTGTTCCAGATCAACATTTCAAAGAGCCATCTTTGTGGGGTATGGATCAAGTTTAATGGAATGGTAGAGTTTCATTTATCGAATATTTGAAGCAAAGCTTAGATAGAGTTCACTCAAGTTGTCATTTTGTCCATCTAGTTGTTGGATCCATCATACCTAAGGGTGTAAATGAGGTTAGTCTCAACCTTAACGCAACTAATCCGACCCAATTTATAACAAGATTAGGTTCGGAATTTTAGAGAAAATGTTATATAACCCGATTCAAATGATCCAATTTCAAAAATAGGTTAGTTTGGGTAAGATGATTGTCAATTCGACCCGATTGACAAATAGTCATGCATTAGTGTAGAATATAATAATTATTAAAAAATAATCATGCATTAGCATATAATATATAAGAATTAACTAAACATTATTGCATTGAAAGAACTTATTTAGCAATTATATTATTGTATAATTATACATTAGAAAGTATTCCTATAAAAAGATTAAGTTTTATTCTTTCATATAAATTTCTATTTTAAAATAGACTTAATTAAGCAAAAAAATTTAAATATTATATATTTATTATCTTGATTTCTAACCTGAAAACCAAACCAATTTCTATGGGGTTAAAATATGATTAAGTTAAAGTATGAAAAATAAGGTTAAAAATAAGGTTGAGTTGAGATTTTATAAGATGAATTAGAGTTGTATTTACCTCAACCTGAGTCAGCCTGACTCTGTTTACACTCCTAATTGTGCTCGATTCATTAATGTAAATAAATTATTCTAATTCTTGAAGGTACATGAATTCTTCTTCTATAAGATAAGGAAAGGAACATATTAAAACAACAGAGTAGGAGTATAATTTAGATTAGGTTAACCTGAACCTAAAGTAAGATAGATTAGGTTAAACTAAATACCAATTCAACCCAAATTATCAAACCAAAATACACATAAAGCCAAACCCATACAAATATGGAATTAGAATTAGAGTTAGGATTGGGTTGACTAGAACCTAGCAGAACTTATTATCAATTGTTAAGCGTGCATTGAAATGTTGAGGTTTAGACTAGCTGTTTATAAATTCTTATGATTGTTTCTAAGTTATTAATATTTTAAGTCTAAATTTATTTTATTTTGTGTAATTATTAACAAATTAGTCATCTTACAACTTCTTTACAACTTATTAACAACTCGTCAACCATTTATTAAATAAATTATAAATGGATAAAGGTTAAAACTTTTTAAATGAGTTAATAAACAAGTTAGCTTTGAGATTTAATAAGTAAATTATGATTAGGATTAGACTTTAACCCATCCAACCCGATCCAGTTGCACCCCTAGGTAATTTTGATGCATGATATTAGAATCAGGAGGTCAAAATTAGTCTATTGATCTGTATTTTGTATATATGGAACTTGCTTATGTATCTAATTCTCATCTTTGAAAACCATTATTCATTTGTCTTACATCTTCTTGCTTTTTGTAATGATATGACAAAAGAAATAATAGTGAAAACAATTTCTTACTTTGCAATATATGGTTGTGTATTATAAATAACGGGTTTGACTTGGAGAGTAAGTTCTGTTCTATGATGATTTTACCCTTATCTTATTTTTGAAAATTCCTATCCTGTAATATTTTAGGTCATATCAATTCTAAACCTACTCTACCCTATTTTTAAGGTAAAGTTAGTTCTGATTTTGATTCCAAATTAGTTTTTTAAAATTGTCTTGGGTTGATTAAGTTCGGTTCTGGGATAATTTTACCCTTATTCTATTTTCTAAAACTCCTACTCTATTATATGTCAGTTCTAGATCTACTATATTCTATTTTTAAGGTAAGGTTAGTTATGATTTTGATTCCAAAATGGTTCTACATTATATTTAAAAATTATAATTTTATTATTAATCTTATTTAAAATCCTATAGTGAAGATGATAATAATCTAAATTTTGAAATACATTCATTAAGTCTACTAAATAATGGATAAATTAAACGAGTTTTTATATATTTAAATAATATATTTATATCTTTAATATAAAAGATATTTCATAAAATGTATAAAACATAGAATAGTCGATTTTGGGTACCTGTATATTGGAACATACCCTATCTTAATTGATCTAGATTTTATTTTTTTTAACTTGGAACCTACCTTATCATATGGATATAAAAATGAGAACCTGCTTTATCCATTTTTAGGTATTCAATGAGTTTACTTATTGGTACCATAATTAAGTTGCACACTTATTGGAAACTTAAATTGGTCGAAAGCTATAATAAAAAAAAGGTCTAAATCTTTCCGAGATCCTGACATCGCAGGAGCTTATTACACTGTGTTGTCTTTTTTATTATTGTTTAAGACGATGGGCAGAAGCATGCTTGTGGTGAGTTTATTGCCTCTATTGGATCCATCAAGAATAACATATGATAGCCAACGCGTTTTTCGTATTATTTTTCAATCTAGGGTTGTACCAACTTATACAAGATCGAATTGGGGTTGTCAACACTAACCTAACACAAATCCTATTATATTCAAATTTTCGATGGAAGTAGAAATTTTTTTTATGGTGTCATAAGGTCCACAGCCGTGGAGTTAGTTGTCACAAGGATTTGAGCACTGGACCTTTGGTACTCATGCCCAGACATGCTACCATGAGGCTGAAGCCATAGTCATAAGTTAGTTTGTCTAAATGATTTGGTTTCAAAATGAGAAATTATTGAATGTTACCCCCAAAGCACTTCCTTTTTTTAAAGGTAAAAAAAATGCAAAAATGGCATCCAAGCCAATCATTAGTGAACTCTTCCACTGAAAAAGAAGAAAATCATCAGCGAACTCGAGTTGTGATTTTGTTTTTACATAACAACACAGGCCTGAGGCACATAAAACAGAGAGCTTAATTTAAGGTTGTGTTTTGTATAGCACTCGGATGACATTAGTAGATTTCAATGGAGCTCAGGTGAGGCAAGTGCAGGTTTGTCTGCTGGGGTCTTCAAAATGAAAATACGCCAGCATAGCTTCTTTATTGTCCAGATCAACATTTCAAAGAGCCATCTTTGTGAGGTACGGGTCAAGCTTAGCAGGATGGTTGAAAAGAGTTCATTTGAGTTGTCATTTTTATCCAGCTACATTGTTGGATATGTTGTGCCTAATCCATCAAGGCGAGTATATCTTCTAATCCTTGAAGGTACCTCGATTATTATTCTGCAGGACAAGGGAAAGAAGGGACTTGCATGGACGAGCAAAGTAGGAGTACAAGTGGGGTTGGATTAACTTAAACCGGAAGTAAGATAGGTTGAGATAGAACCGAATACCAATCTCATCCGAGATTATTTTGACTTGAAATTCAACTCAAATTGTCAACCTAAAATACTCACAAAACCTAAAATTCTCAATCCGTCTGGCAGACATCGCTGCACACACTTGCAGACTTGCTAGATCTTTGGCGGATTATACTATTTTCAGTTATATAGTTTTGCCAATGTGCTTGGCTCCCTACGCGCTTTATTAGCCCAGCCAAACACACCCTTCCTGTGATCCACCTTTTTTTTTTTTTTCTGTTTTTTGATAAGCCAGTTTAAACGAATTTCTATGCGATAGCCATTCTGTCATCTGCACAGGAATAAAGCTGAATTGGAACATTACGGCAAAGTAACGAGGCTATTGTTTTGGCTGCTATTATAAGAAGGCAAAAGGCTGCATCATATACGCATGGATTGGTTGGATGCCTGTGATTCCACTTATTACGTAGTAACACCACCCTTCTTTCCTAAGCTCCAAGGTTGATTTTATGTCCCCAGTGCTTCTGTGCATAGCTTTCAAGCTCTTCGAACTCGGCAGGTGTGTCAACGCACCCATTTTCGTTGGTGTCTACGTTCTGCATGGCCCACCAGGCCCTGAAGTGGGTGACCCACAGATTGAGGTGGCCTAGCGCAGCCTGCAGCTCTTGCTTGCTGATCTTACCATCGTTGTTGGTGTCTATGCTTTTGATCCACTGCTTTATTTCCGACAGAGATGGAGGAGGCTTCGGAGGAGAAGCATGGAAGGGATGGAAAGCAAGGTTCACCAATGTCATGTTTGTCTTTTCTTCTCACTGCAATGAAATATTTTCTCCGATATGGCCTATTTATAGATGATGGGTGCCTTTGTTCTTGCTTATAGGCTCCAATCCTCAGTCATCAAAACCTTGTATTAGGTGGGCCCATCAGTATGATTGGTTCGAGAGATAATAACTTTAATTTTGCATATATCTTTGGGACGTAACTTCCGCATCGATTAGTTCCCAAAAAAAAAAAAAAAACTTCCGCATTGAATTCAGAAGCCGTATATAGCCATGTTGATGAGTTTGCAACTCGAAAATGAATACGTCAAAAGGTTTTATACTCAATACGATCAATGTTCTTCTATGTTGCGTCTTGTTCTTAGCATTCTTAGCGCTAAGGCTTTATTTATCTAGTGCATGTTTGGCTATGCATTAATGTTTTCGAACTAAAACTTTTTTATTTTCTACTATTCTATTTTTTAATTATTTCTTCACACTTATTACACAATTATCCTATTTTTCATTCATTTTTACACAATTACTTATACATCTAATCTATCTATTTTAACTTTATTTTTCATTGTTACCCTTATCTTATCACATCATTTTATTTAATTACTAAAATTTTACATTAAAAATTTTTACCCAAAAGTTTTTATCATTTTCCAAACACATTTCTAGTGACTTACTTTTTTGTCATTACCTATATTTTAATCATTATTCTTTATCTTTAAATTCACTTTGTTTTATTTTTTTTTAATCTTGTGACATTGTTGCGTTTGGTTATGAGAAGGAAGTGTCAAATTAAAACTTTTTCCTCTTTATAATTCTATCTTATTTTCTAATCATTTCTAAACAGGTACTTATACAATTAACTTATTTGTTTTAATCATATTATTTTTACATTTCTTCATTACTCCTACCCTATGACATCATTTTCTTCAAATTCAACAACTTTTATGCAATTTTTTTTAAAAAAGTTCTATCACTTCTAAAACTCATATTTAATATTTTCTTCATTGACTCTCTCAAATTCTACTTCTCTCTCTTTCTTAAAATCTTAGTAACATTTAGGCTCTAATAAAGCTTTTCTAGATAACAACTTTTATTTAATTGTTGTGAACCTATCCACTGATCTTAGTTTTGGTTCTATTTTGTATTTTTTCAGTTGTTTTTCAAATTTTTAGTTGAAAAATATCAATATATATATATATATTCAATCTTTAATCATTTTATTTTCAATAGTTATTTTCTAGTGTCAAAATTTTCATTTCATTTAGTTTTATACATTCCACTCTCTCCTTTTCCACGTCCTTTTAAAAAAATTAACATACCCTTAACACTCTATAGATTACTATTATTATGGATCAGATGCAACCTAAAGTAACTAGGTTACTGATAAATTTCTTCAGTTCATGTACCGGAATGGTTAAAAACAAATGTTTGTACACAAATGCTTATTCAAATGGGTACTCTTTATATTTTTGCAAAATTATTTACAAGTTAATATGTATATATTCTGATGCCAAAAATCACTTTGATTAGAAACCTATATGTTCAAAAACATTTAACATTATTTGCATGTGAACATGATAATTAAAATTTGAAAATAAATATATGGTAATTAAAAGTTTCAAAGTATTTGATTTTTGTACAAGCCCCTTGTGCGCAAAAATTTGGTTTTTATCATTACACTTCATACACACCTAAACAGGGACTCTTTGCTGGTTGCCTAAAAAGAGTACCTGATGCTTAAGGCATGATCCGCCCACTTGCTACAAGGACATACACAAGCGCGTAACTTTGACGCTATTCCAAGGCCTTTTCGGGATTCCCAGTGGACTAGATTTTTACTCTTCAATCAGCAATAGAATCCTTTGGCAAATCTACGTTTTTGTTTTTGGATTGGTACGCATTTTGCTAACCTCTGGGAGGAGAAATAAAGAGGCAAGTAAGATAGATAAATAAAATAAACAGACGTCCGAGTGGAACTGATCTTACTAATGACAAAAATGCTACCATACAGGGCATGTTTGTTTAACACTGAAAATTTTTTGAATAAAACATTTTCAATCCAAATTTTTTTGAACTCTATAACTATCTTATTTTTTAAAATTATTTTTTACATCTTCCTATACAACTGTCATATTTTCAATCATTTCTACGTAATTATCTATATATCTAACATATCTATTTTAACTTTATCTTTTTTACTCCTCATCATTACTCTTATTATATTACATCATTGTCTCTCAATTCATAAATTTTGTACAAAAATTTTTCATTCATAAGTTTTATTATTTTCCAAACATATGTAGCCAAATACAACGTTTGTTTTAAAGTTAAAAGAAGCTAGAATCCATTTTCACAAGATAAAGAGGGCAAATGCTTATGCCACAAAGGTCCCCATCCCTGTTATTTTGTCTAGGAAATTGTCTGTTGATCCACTATAATTCATAATTGCCTTACTTTCTTGTTAATTGTTACATTGTTAGTTGTTTTTTAAATCTAAAATACTGTTTATTTTGTTTTCTTTCAATTTATGACCAGTATCACCTTTTATTATTTGCATAATTTCCTTTTTATATTTATTCTAGCTCAAATGAAACACAACTGAAGTAATGTTTTATTATTATTATTATTATTACTACACCGGGGAAAGTTGAACCCTCATTATGGCACACAGCCACCATGTGATACTGTTGGACAAGCCCGCGTGCACAACTGATGTGGAGTGTTGATGGAAAAGCTTCTCTTAAAAGGCTTTATATGCACAGCGAAAAAAGGAATGTGATTCCACTCGATCAAGAAGAGATAGCATGATCAGAAATTCCACAGGATTAGAATCAATCTCGTGATATCAATGACATCATATTCGTGTTTGGTGCTGATTTCAATCTACCCACGTCAGGTTCGAACGTCAGTTATCTATATGGGTTTTCCCCAGCTGCCTCACGAACTGTTTGGATGGCAGCTTTTGCAGTTCAATCTCCAAGCCATTAATTATTACACAAGAATTCGATTTTTTTTTTTTTTCACACTCATAAAAGCTCTTTCTTGAAAAATTAAGCTACTCGCATATTGCCTCTGATTGACCGAACTTTTACTGGTTGAATTTTGTTTAGATACTTCTTTTAAAAAATAAAATAAACAAATGTCCTTGAATTGTGAATTTTGACTAAATTTTTGTGAGAGTGAGAGGTATTGGCAAAATAGACCTATACTTCTGTATAATTATGAATTAACGTATATGCTTTGGGTATTTTTAATAATTTTCCCTACGTTAAAAATGTTGCAAAGGAGGCTTTTTAACTGATGAAATTTAATTGATGCTGAATGTTGGGGGTTTTATGTATTGTAAATGTGATTTGGGTTCCACGTAAACGCCCCTGTCATATAACCAGAGGGCGTACTTTACTGGGACTCACATATATAGGCAAATAGCAAACTGTTTAGTTTGGTTAACAGAGACAAATTATGTTGATTCAATGGACAGTAAAGAACAGTCATGAGAAATTAGAAATGGTGGCTGTAGCTGTATACCGATTTAAATATAAACCAATGCTTCGAAAATGATATGATTCTATTCCTGTGTTTGACAGATGTAAATCCACAACAGGATAATTAAATTTTTTTCAGGTACACATTTGTTGCCTGTGACACAAACACAACATTACTGATACATGCCAAGAGTTATTCCATTCCATTATTTTACTCTTTTTAAAGCGAAATTAATTTAGGCAACCATACAAAGCTTTAAAAGGGATTTATGCTTGTTATTCTGCAATCCAATCGTTGGAGCTAGAGAAGGGAAAGGAGAGACATCCCAAATCTTTCTTTGGCTTCCTTATCAAAAGGGTCATCTCCCAGGTACATGTGAAAGTAAGCTCTGCAAAGTAACTCACTTTCTACCGTGCTCACTATCTCTTCCTTCACTGCACCAACCCACAACATAAAATGAATTCAGTCATATGCAATTAACTTAATAATCTTATCCTTTGATCCAGAATTCCCCTGGTGGAAGGAACTCACTAAGTCTTTTCTATGCAAATTTATGTGCAATTAATCTTAATTAGCCAGTCATGATGAAATGTCTCATATAAAAAGATGGCACCCACTAATTTTGGTGAATACCAGAGATGAAAAATGAATCAATCCCACGTCTCTTCTCAACTGCCAATGTCAACCAACACTGTATATGTTGCTAAAAATTTTAATTGAGTTTCTGACAAAGGGTGTATTTGGGCATAAATAAAACTTTTGATGAGAAGTTGTAAAGAGTAGAAGTTGTAAAATAATGTGATATGATGAGAGTAATGATGAAGAGTAAATAGGATAAAGTTAAAATAAATAGGTTAATTGTGTAGGTAGTTGTGTAGAAATTATTGAAAAGTAGGATAATTGTATCGAAAAATGTGAAGAAATAATTAAAACTAGGATAATTATGGAGAGCCAAAAGTTTCAGATTGAAAAGTTTTAACTTGACAATTTTACTCGTTAACAAACACACCCAAAATAAATTTCCAAGTACTAACCCTTTGTCTGGAGAATAAACCCAGGAAGCCTGCTTATCTCAATCACTGATCCACTGGACAACTTGATGCTATCATTTGCTGCTCCCATCACCCTGGCATGGAAGGGCACAAAATTAATCACATCGGAAAGCCATAACTGCAACAAATTCCAATAACTGAATCGATATCGCGAATTAGTATTCGCCCATAATGCAAATGCCTATTTTGCGGAAATGATGTGGGCAACAATATCATTGCCCAAAAGTACATCCTGTTGTAGCGAGTAGCCTGGTTTAGATTCCATTGGCATCATTCAAGATAAAGTATTGTTTTGTTTTATAGAGCACAAGATAAAGCATTGTTAAAGTATACTTAACCATCTTGTTTACTTCGAGGCTAAGTGGGTTATTAAAGATTGGAAGTTCATCGATATACAAAATTATATGTACACAGGTTCTCAAAGGTGAAGTACATCCTGTTGTAGTGAGTAGCCTCATTTAGATTCCATTTACATCAGTCCAGATAAAATATTGGTTTTTTAGAGCACAATTTGTTGGGAATTTCATAAATAAAATGCCGTTTCAACACGTAAGCATTTTTTTAATAACGCTAATATTAAATCACGTTCAAAGCTACTGTTTGAAATAATAAATTCATTTTCTAACGTTAAACAACCAGAGCCAATATGTATGGGTTTCTCATTTGCTTGGATGTGCACAATTTTCTCACCAACATTATGTTGCCCTCTAGTATTTTCGAAAAAAGTCTTGTGAATTTCTCTTTTTTTTTCCAACTTCATTCAAAGTATGTTTATTTTAATATTAAGTGTTTAGAATTTAGAAGAGATACTATTTACATTCTAGATTAAGTTCTCTCTTTGTATCTTGGGAGCAAATTGCTATAACTCTAAACAGTTGTGAGGATGTAAATATTACCTTAAGAAAAGTAACAATTGTAACACGCCTGAATGAGTAACCTATTTTTTAGTTTGCATAATTTTTCATTTTTCTTAACTTTTCCCTCTCTATTTCCAAATCCCTACCCCACCACTCTCAAGGCAATTTTTTTTTTATTATTTTCTTATCCCTTGCTGTTATTTATAAATGGCCCCCAAACCCCAACACTCTTAAGGTAATTTTTTTTTAAATTTTCTTATCCCTTGTTGTTATTTATAAATGGCCCCCAATTGTTCATTTTACTTACAAAACTTGATGTTCCAAAATTGGACTGCTGTGTCAATATCAATTTCAAAAGGTGAAAATAATAGCTTAATTTTTTTAAACTCGAATTAGAGTTGTTTATGTTCTCACAATGCTGAGGCTTCAAGAAAAAGAAGATAAAACGCTGTAAGATCAACGCTGAAGAACGAAGTGGGACATGGATAACTATATTCACAAAAGGCACATCATTGAAGCGCTATCCAACTCGCTACTCGAAGTGTACCAAGATGCAAATACGGCCAAAGAAATCTAGGATTGGCTTCTATAGCCAACATTGTTTATATTATAACATAATTTCATTTTGTAGTCCACCTAAGCCTCCAATGTAATTTTTTTTTACTTGTAATTTAATATGTTAAAGTAAATATAGTGAGTAGTTTAGATTCCGTTAAAATTATTATTTCATAGAAAGGTTATTGGGTTATGATTCAAAATGACCAACTGTTTAACTTCATATCTATGGCATGATTTTTATCCATTTAAATGCCCAATTCTGTTGAAGATCTTCAACAATGACAACTCATTTCTTGGATATCTTGTATTTTCTGAGGCCTATTGGGCTAGTGTATGTTAGTAGGCCCGAATATGATTTGAACCTTTTTTTATGGAAGAATATGATTTGAACTTTGAATCCCCTGATTGAAGCTGTGAATTTCTGTGCCTATTTGTGTGAACCTCGGGGCTCTGTCAGTATATCTCAATGTTAAAAAGATAAAAAATTAAGACGATACCTATTTACAAGTTCCTCGTTCTTTTGGCCTCCTGTAATCTTCTTCATGGCAGCTCCGAGTGTTTCATCAAAGTTCTTTCTGACCATGCTCATGGTGAGAGCGGGGAATGAGATGATCAACTTCACTGTCATCCGGACATCGCTGTCGATCACCACCTCATACATCTCTTTCGTTGCCTTCTGTGGAGCACTCTTCACCTTTGATCTCAGCAGATCTCTTAGTTTCACATTGTCTGCATACATTCCTGCATGTCCAACCAAAATAAGCTGATGAAGGAATTACAACTCGAAATGATTGCTCGAATCATAAATAAAATAAAATAAAAATTGTCATAACCCAAAATCAAATCCGAAAACCGCATCAAAAGGGACAAGGGGAGAGAGAGAGAGAGCGTGTTTATAGGAGCTTATTAGTGGGTTTCAAGTACGCATTTTAAAACTGTGCAACTAAGCTTACAGGTTAGAGTGACAATACCATACAGTAAGGTTCATTGCCCACAAATCATTTTTAATTTTGGAGATTTTTCAATAAAATTAAAAGAAGTTTTGCGTTATGGGTAAATGATCTATTTTAATCTGGTACTGTGAGAGAGGTGACACGCTATGAACTGTCCAATATTATTGACGGGTTAGGCATGAAATTACCAAATGCGTAGATCTTGAGACCAAGACCAAGCATGTTTTTCTTCCTTAAGCCCACAGTGTTGAGCTGCTTGCCGTCGTGAAGTCTGGTGGGGAAGGAAAATCCAGTCTTGGGTTCGGTCTCCGTTGCTGCTGCCACAGTCTCTGCTTCCTCCTGTGCCTTGTCTTTGATTTGGGCTTCTGCTGTCTTTGCGCCTTCGGCCTCATGATCAGTTGTCGATGAAGCTCTGTTTGCATCATCTTTCAACTTCTCTGCAATTTCAGCCATTGTTTCCGATAAGAGAAGAAAATAACCAGACCAGAACAGAACAATCATGCGTTTGAGATTTATATCTTAGGTTCAACCATAGGAGCAAGCAAGAGCACTTAACAGGGGTCTAAGAGCTGCCATGAATATTTACAATAAAAAAACAGAGCTGTCAAGAATATAGATAAAATGTACCCAGGAAGTGATAAAATTTTAAACTAACAGATTTTAGTTTGAAAAGTTTTAGGAGGAAATAAAAGAATTAAAAACATATCATTAATTAGCTGTTGCAATTGCATGGAGCCGGTGTCATATTGTAAATAGAATGTTTTCAATATTTTTACTAAAATGGCAAATAAAAAGTAAAATCTTTAAATAACTAAGACGAAAATTTCCCAAATAAAAATTAGAATTTCTTTTTTCAATCCCGCAGCCGATGACAGGAAGGGTGGCAGGTGGGGAGAACCCAACCAGATTTATTGCCTTGTCTGATATGAGTTATGTTCTATTTAAAAGGTGGTTACTCTTGGACCTCACGTTAAGATTTGCCGCGATCCTAACCACTGTGATCACATTCACTTCTGACAATGCAGCACGATGATTAAATAATTCATCTTCACCGTCCGATTTTACACTTTGTCTAATTAATGATCGGTGATTTGGACGGTTGAAATTGCTACATATTTGTCATGAGACATGAGTTGGTTGGAGATTCGGAGTTAATGGTTCATCTGCCGCTTGGACTCTCACTCAATGCTTTGCTTCTCCCGCGGATATGATATTCCACGTCACCCAAAGGTTTTCACAGCACAAACGATTCTTACAAAGGTGGCGTTATAGTTTCATAACATGTAGTACAGGATAAAGAAAGGTTAAGAATGTGGGATTAAGGAAAAAGAAAAAAAAAAAAACAAGTGTTATCGGACGTTGGGCCTGCTTTGCGCAGCTATGCGGTGAAATTTCACCTACAGCAAGTCTGTAAGAAGCATCAAAAACTAGTTTATCAAAAATAAGAAAGTTTACAAGATAATGACAATTTTTTAGGAGATAAAACACTTTAGAGCACCGGCCAAACACTAGTTAACACATGGCAGAAAAAAAAAACCCTAAGGGCATATAAATAATGATGAAAAAAATTTGAGGGTAAAATATAAAAAAAAAATTGAGAAAATAGTAAAATCTTTAAAAATTTTAGAAAATTGTACTGTTCTAGATTTAACGGTATTTGATAGAACTTTTTAAACTTGATACATCAACATTAAAGAAAATAAAGTCAAAATAGATAAAATAATTGTATTTTATACTTACAAAGAAGGGTCATGTTCTTTTGCTCCTTTGTGTATTTAGCTTTAGTGCACACAGGTGTAAAATTTTATTTTTTAAAGTTTTTTAAAAATTTCTATACGAGTGTTAATACAAGTATATTTAATATGTGTGTGAAGCTTTATTATTTTTTGAGATTTGTAGATATTTTTTAGGTTTTTTAAAATCAACGACATTTTTTGAAAATACACATGTTGAAGATGCTTAGGTTAACCTTGTATAAAATTTTTTAAAGAATTAAAAAACAGGTTTAATACACCTAAGTGCAGTGTTCCCGAGTCGATTCAATCAACTACCTACGGAGAAATGATGGAAAAGTTGATAGTTGTATAAGATAGTGTAAATAAATTATTATAAAATAGAAAATTAAAGAAAGTGAAAAGTTACAGGGGGACACGTTTATAGAAATGTCAAACGCATCGATAATTTATACCGAATACCTCTGGACTAGTAGCGGAGCTGTATGGAGCTAAGAGATGGCAACCGCACCTCTTGAATTTTTAAAAACTAAAAATCCCTTAAAATTTTAGAAAAATATTTTATATGATTGCCCACCCCAAAAGCAATAGCCTGGCTCCGTCGTTAATCTTAATAACCAGCAGGTTGTATTTGAAAATGGTATATTAACTGATTCTTTCCATCAATAACTATATTACTATCGGTCTGCTACTACTACTAATATTTTAATTATTTTTTAGGGTTAATTTCAAATATACTCACTACGTTTATCTTTAATTACAAATATACCTACTAAGTTTGAAAATTTTTATATATATCCACTAAGTGTGAGTGAAATTTCTAATATATCTGTTATGTCAGTTATGAACGTTTAATAATTTTAAATTTTCAAAATACTCTTAATTAATCTAACATTTAGTACGATCTCAATATCTAGACTGTTAAAACTCATTCTGTTTAACTTTTCTCTTACATTAAATATGTTTTTATTATATTGTTCAACTTCTATTATAATTGAATAACTATTATTATTAAATAATAATGGGCATTTTGGACATTTCATATGGTAGGCAACAGCGATTTTTTATTATGCCTGACAAAATGAGTATATTTGAAATTTCACTCATACTTAGGGGTATATGTGAAAGTTTTCAAACTTAGTAGGTATATTTGTAATTAAGGCAAATGTAGTGGGTATATTTGAAATTAACCCTAGTTTTTATGTATACTTTTTCATTTAAATTATTTTATTAGATTCAAACACTTCGTTGTGATTTTATCGTGTATCTTTTATCGTGTATCTTTAGCTAAGAATGCAGTTACAAATTTCAACACATAAAAATGCTACTGATGATATATTGCAATGTGATAACTGTTATTCTTGACTAAACATATTGGATTATTTGAACTTACAGTAACGTGACATGTTGCATTACCATAAAAATGATACGGGTGAATTAAACATTTCCTATCTTTTTTCTAAAATTTCTAGAATAAAAATTACTCTGTTTGGCAAAAACCATGCATGGTTAAAATTTTAAACTGACGCTGACCGGGAAAATAATTTTCTTTTGTCTGTGCCATTTCGCAGCTGAAATTGTAGCACATAGTCCCAAATCTGATTGATTTGAATGATTAAATTTGAAAAAAATGATTTGGATGACATCTTATTAGTGGAGCATTCATTTCTTGCTCTACAGATGAACCGTTTACAGCTCCGCAAGCTGGAAATAACATTAAATATTTGTGGCAGTTTCTGGTTGAAACCCTTTAAATTCTTTCAATTTGGCCGGTTAATGTCTGCATATTTGGTGAAGGTCCTAAACATAGCCACATGAAACACCAATCCAACTGCTTCAGTCCACAAAAAGTGTCCATTGACCATGTGCTTGTGCTGAGAGCCTGACATTGAGATAGATGATGGGTCTTGTGCAATCCGAATTCTCTAAGCATTGTTAGCAATCTTTTGTATATTTTTTCGACTTTATTTATTTTATAATCAGTGTTGTATTTGTATTGCAAATAAATTTTTTTTGGAACCTCTAATTCCAGTCAATTTTTATTGTATGATCAATGCATAAGAAGAAAAATCTATAATTCATTCGTATATTATTGCATTTTTATTTCATGAGTCACAGCTGCGAGTGTTTATTTTGGTGAAAAAAACTGGTAGTTGACGTCCTTAGTACCATAATTAATGCGCCTTCTTAATTATCTAGGAAAACTTCTCCTACCATTTCGGCTCATATTTCAGGTCCGTCAGTCGAAATCGAAATGGATTTTTCTTAGAAATAATATTCGGGGGTGTTACATGCTTACGTGACATTATGATACCGAACAATGCAAGAAAATTAGCATTTTGCAGCATTTTGCCATAAAATATATTGTTTAACTACATAAATAATTATTGTCGCTGAAAGTTGATAATATAAGGAATGTTATAAAAAATAACTTCTAAGGATTAAGGACGATACTAATTTGAATAAAAATTTATTAGTATAAAAGTTTTTAAATTAAATGAGGTGATAAGATACGAGGGAGGTAATAGTGAAAAGTAAAAAAAAAAAAAGTTAAAATCGATATGATAATTGTATAAGCAATTGTGTAGAAATAATTAAAAATAAAGTAGTTTATATGAATATGTGAAAATAATTAAAAATAAAAGAATTAGAGAGTGAAAAAGTTGTATAATAAAAAATTTCAGTTATAAAGTTTTTCCTACAGTAAAACACACCCTAAAAATATAGGATGTGTTTGGTTGGAGGTAAAATTTTTGATGAAAAGTTTTTTGAGTAGTTGTCAAATCAATAGAAAATGATATGATATAATAGGAGTAATGATGAGGAGTAAAGAGAATAAAGTTAAAATAGA
>JAXCLR010000081.1:14222994-14241289 GCA_035584095.1 Annona squamosa
GTTTTACTATTTTTGGATATGTGTATATATATTTTTAGATTTTTAAAAATAAGAGTATTTTAAATACGTATATACACATATATGTTTAAAAATCTCAAAAAAAATAAACATATTAAAAAATTTTAAAACTTAGTCTATATGTTAAATGTACTTAAATAATAAGTGTATGAAGAAAAAAGTAAAAAAAAAAAAAATTATTGTAATAGGTTTTTTAAGGTGAGCTAGGTGAAACATTTACTTAGTTCGGGCTAACAGGATCACTCATTTTACAACATATGCACATCTCAAAGGTCGTTTGCGAATAAGTAAAGTGTCCGTATTTGGAGCAATGGGCGGGATACCACACAACAAGGTGTATATGACTGATACCCATTCATGGTTTAACAGCATATGTTCAATGAATCATCCCACAATCCATTTTCAATATTTATCGACAATAAATGAGCAATCTTGGTTGAGATTATGGATGGCCATATGTTTTATTATACGTTGTGCTATTTGAGAGAGCATGGAGAAAATGTTATTTATATGTTCTACAATAGATTTCATTTAAAAGATTTTCAGCATTTCAATGAAATTAAATTATTTCTAAATTTGAAAGAGGAGGATTCCTCCACCCTCTCCTCCTACTCCTCTGCGTTAATTGTATCCAGACAAAGATCTAAAAACGGTTAATTGATAGACGATGTACAAAATTAACGCGTCCAAAAAAGATTTCACTCTCCTAAAATCAGATTCTCATTAAAAACGTACATTGGAAATGCCCTAAATTTAGATCTATATTTTTAGTAGTGCCATGAAACAATCTCACAAAATACTTTTTTCTTTGCTCCATTTCGAAATCATACTTTATATTTTCTTATAACGTAATTAATTATCCCAACTAATTTGTCTAAAATTTACTTAATGGATGAATAATACTCATTTGAGTAACGCTTTTGTATGGAAGAAAATAACTCCCACAAAATGGAACTTGATACCTCTGGCGCCGAGACAAAGCTGAGCGCCACCTGCGTGATGTGCTTAGGTTCAACCAAAAATAATACTTTTGGTTCACCATAACGTATTTCAATCTTCAAATGTAATTTTCTTATTTAATACCAAAAATTATGGTGGGCTGCACAAAGAAAATCTGTAAAAATTATAGACTATTTTGAGGATTGTAATACTGAAAATTACATCATCCATTGATCTTGCCAAAAGCATGTATTCAACATTATAAATGACGTATATATCATATGTTATGAATTTCTATGGATCCAAAATAATGTAACTGTAAAAGCATTTTTCTACGCAGTTATCTGTGATAATATGGACCACGCAGGATTACAAATGCACTTTTCAAGAGATCCTTTTCCTCAGCTTAAGCCTTACCTTTAGTATCTCACAATTCAAGGAATGGGTGGTCAGTGAGATGCATTCCACAACAGTCAATCAAAATTAGCAAAAATCTAATTCCAGGATATATCTACTCTTAAAAATTGTGTAACCTTAGAATCTGGCTGGCAATTAATTTTTTGGGTCACCTGTTGAAAATTTTGAAATACCTGGGAATTTCGCATTTTCGCACCTTATTCTTACCATCACTTGTTTATTCGTAACTCGAATATTATTTAATTGAAAACTATTTAAGATATACAATTTACACACTTTTTAGAGTAAATAACTAAATATAAATTTATCGAAAATTTTCTTAATCAAACATCACGCGTTTTGAAAATATTTCTTTTGCACGGAGAAGATTGACTTAAGAGAAATAATCGTTTTGAAACAAAATATGCGTTGTACCCAAGGAAATGAAAGGATCTTTTTATCGTTTAACAGCCAATTCTAAAAATGATTAAGTAATTAGAGTTGAGATGCGAATATGTATAATTAAATTAAATTTTTGGTGATAAAAGAAAAACTAATTCCATCTGTCGGGTAAATCTAATGCATTCATTATTTCATTAGGTTTAGCATCCAATTTTATTATCAAAATTTTAATTTCATAAAATACATGAGTGAGTGAAATTGAACTCTTTATAATAGGCGCAAACGAGTTATTACCAGAAATGTTCCATTTCAGTGTGATTAAGGTTTGTTTTAAAAGATACGAGATTTTTAGATGGAATTTATATACTCTCTTCTAAGATAAATTTTCAATTTCAAGATAGTTTTTTAATTTTTCAATATAACTTTTTGTATTTTGAATATAAGTTTTTATATTCTCAATGTATTTAATTACATTCTTACTCGAGATGCTAATTCTATCTCATAATCTTGTTTTCTTTTAAACGCTGCCTTAAAAGATCATGTGACCTCCACCTAATGATCTGATATTACGACGCGTGTGTGATATTATACCCGGCCGGATGTTTGGACAGTGTACACGGTTTTCCATTTTATGAGGAATCTGGTACGATTATTCCTTGATCGAGACCGTCCATTTGTATTTTAGCCCGTTTATTGATGTACGGCCCAGAAATTTCTCGGATTGAAAGGGCCCAAAGGACCCAGAAATCACGACGTCTTGTGTGCCCTTGAATGATGCCATCAGCTGTCCATCTTTTGACTATAAATCCTACGGCTAAAGGTTGTCACGTCAAGGAAAATGTAAATATTGCATGGGCAAACACGACATTGACCCTGAGACACACAGACAAACCGTCCCAATCAAAGAAAAGTGGCCCTCTGAAGTGATTTTTTAAGTGTGTTTGGCTCCAATTAAAACTACTTAAAGAAATTCTTAGAGTAAAAAGAATTTTTTAAAATAGTAATGTGATATGAAGAGAATAAAGTTAAAATTAATAAGATAGTTATATAAGTAGTTAGGGAGAAATAATTGAAATTCAAAGTAATTATATAAAAATACGTATAAAAATAATTAAAAAACAAGACACTTATGAAAGTAAAGTAGTTTTGATTAGATGAATTTTATGACGAACCAAACAATTTTAAACGAAAAAAAAACCCAACACGTATGAAAACAAACGTTGGACGTTGTCCAACCTGGTGCTGCGATGGACGATTGTGTCTCTCTCTCTGTATATATATATATATATATATATGCACTCCCCCTCTCCTAAGTCATTCTCTCCCTCCAGAGGCCTTAGTCTAAGAGATTACAAGCTCTTTGAGTTCATGGCTTCAGTGGAATGCATTGCAACCCCTCCCAGCTCTTCTCCCCTCGTCTTTGACGCCGCCCGCCTCCGGAGCGAATCCAACATTCCTTCCCAATTCATCTGGCCTGAAGAAGACAAGCCCTGCCTTGAGGCGGAGGAACTCCACGTCCCCGTCGTCGACATCCATGGCTTCCTCTCCCAGGACCCCAGCTCCGGGCCTGCGGCCCAGACGCTGGCGGTGATCAGGGCGGCTTGCATGAAGCACGGCGTCTTCCAGGTGGTCAACCACGGCGTCGACGCCGAGACCATCGCCGCTGCCTACCGGTGCTTGGACGAGTACTTCAGCCTGCCGCTGGGAGAGAAGCAGAAGGGGCAGAGGAAGCTTGGAGACAGCTATGGGTATGCCAGCAGCTTCACAGGCCGCTTCTCCTCCAATCTGCCGTGGAAGGAGACCTTCTCCTTCAGGCATGCCGTGGGTCCTGACGCCGCCGCCAGCAGCACTCAGGTGGAGGACTACTTCGTTGCTATAATGGGGGAGGACTTCCGCCAGATCGGGTGAGCAATGTCTGCTGATTACTAGTCCTTAATCACTCCTTGGTAATTTCTACACAATAGTTCTGATCCAGACCATCGATGCTGGGGCCTATGGAGGTTTTCCTTATTGGAGAATTTTCTTGGGTATATTTTTGCTTGTGGGATTGACGGTCTGGATCGGCGGATTACGTTCGATGTGGGCGGAATCATACCAATGGCCACATATCCATGCACAATGCAATTATAAATGACAAAGTGGGACCATTTAATTTGCACGCTCAATTCGTTTATGGACTCCCACCTGGACTATTCTGGATCGTGAATTAAAGATAATCAGATATTAATTTGGTGGCCCGAAAATAAATGGACTGGATGTCTTGGAGACAATTTGCAAGTAGACTGATGTTAGCATTTTATTTCCATATTTGCATACATTGATGCTATGGATGATGATATTGATAAATTAATGTAGAAGCCAATGAATTTGGTGAAGTAAAAAACTGATTCGGTACACATGTTGCACGTTATAAAGTACTTAAACTTAGTTTTTCGAGAATTTTTAACATGATCATATCTATCTAATTAACGCTCCATGCTTTTTTTAAAAAAATTGAACATGATATATAGCTTGCTATGCAACAAAGTGTTTTTTCTAATTTGGGTGTATTTGGGAAGTGTTGACGTAAAAATTTTTAAAATAGGAGAAAATAATGCAATATAGTGGGGATAATGATAAAAATTACAGAGAATAAGGTGTGTTTGGTAAGTGATATAAATTTTAAATGAAAAGTTTTTAGTGTAGAAGTTGTTGAAATGAGAGAATACGATGTAGTGTGATATGATTAATAATGATGAATAAAGAGAATAAAATTAAAATAGATAGATTAATTGTATAAAAATAATTGAAAAGCAGAATAAGTTGTATAAGAATATGTGAAGAAGTAATTAAAAATTTAGATAGTTATAAAGAGTGAAAAGTTTTTAATTAAAAAATTTTAAATGAAAATTTTTATTTAAATCTGAACATATCATAAAGTTAAAATAAATAGGTTAGATGTATGGATAACTACGTGAAAATGATTGAAAATAAGATAATTATATATGAAGAAGAAAAGAAATAATTAAAAAATAAAACAGTTACGGAGAATGTAAAGTTTTAGTTTGAATTTTTTTTTTTTAGTAAACAAACACCTCCTTTGTATACATATATATATATATACACCTGCACATTTTTAAAGAGTTCATTTATTTTTTCAAGAAATGGTTCCCGGAATCAATGCCTTAAAATAATAATTCAGTATAATAAACGAACTTGAGCCTGCATGGTTCGTAGAAAAATCTCATCTAAATCATTAGCATATCAAATTTTATATTCTAAAAATTTTTACATATTTTTATTTTTAAAACAAAAATAAGCATGAACATAGTATACATCCACGCCTTTTCCTTTTCCAACAATAAAAAGGAAAAAATTAAATATATAAAATTTGAGGTAGCAACACCATTCACATATGGCAACACATATTCGTGAATTTTTTTTTTAAAAAAAAAAAACTTAAAAAGAGATTTCCTCCCGACGGTACGCAGATTGGCTGAAGGTATAAGTTCGGTCTGCAAAAAAAAAAAAAAAAGAAAAAGTCAGTCATATATCAAGCATAGAACTTTAATATAAAAAAGGTAAAAAGCTTTGAAATCAATAATAAATTTAGCGACACAAAATATCGTGGCTAAATATGAAAAGGCCCAATATTCATGGGCAGCCGCATTTCATGCGTTGCCGATGATAAAATCTGTTGTATCATCCAATCTCTTTCTAGTGTCTCCCCAGTAGGAAATCATGGTCAAAACCAAACTTCCCGCCATCATAACCATTAGAAATAGTTGGTGCCACTACACGGTTTGAAAATCTTCCTCGAAAAAGGTGTCGGTAATAGCCCAAATTAGCTTTTAAAAAACATCGAAGCTTGACTTAACCTCCATCTTTATTAATAATATATTGTATCAACAAAGTTAGGGTCAATGTCACCTTTGGATTTATGCTTGGACAATTAGTTGATATATAAATATCTTTCTAATTAATTGAACCAATGACTTTATTCATTGACTTAGTCGTCCTTATGTTTGGAATTTGTGCTTCAGTACGAAATTAGTCACAATTCATAATTCACCATAATTATAAGGGTCGTTTTAGTAGCAAGTAAAAAAAAAAGCTTTCCTCTCGTATATAATAAGTATATATTATAACTACCTAATTACACTGTTTTTTTATTATTATCACTACACGCAAATTATTTATTCTTATTTTTTATGCAACTATTTTATCTTAATTTTATCTATTCTTAATTATAATTACTATTACCATATTACATCATCTTCACTTTTTCAAATACTACAATAGATATTAATAAATATATTCATCTTTTTAGCTACATATAAATTAACAGCAGTAATCCTGTTTGTCAGGGCTAAATAAATGTTCCGCTTTGTCCACCTCAAAAAAACTCATTTATAACAACTTTTTCTTTATATATATATTTATTTAAGTATATTTAACATATAAATTAATTTTGCCAATTTTGGACATGTTTATATTTTTTTGAAAATTTTAAATATCTATGTGTGTGTGTATATATATATATTTAAAATACCCTTGTCTTTAACAATCTAAATATATATACATATATATATATATGCATGTCTAAAAATTGTAAAATTTAGTTTATATGTTAAATACACTGAGATAAACAAGTATATGAAGAAATTTTTTTTGTTGTAAATGAATTTTTTGAAGCGTGCTCAGCAAGACATTTGCTTAGCTCGAGCCAATAGGATTATTCCTTATAAATTTAACTTGTATATATATATATATATATATTAATTCAATTATAAATACTTGACTAATTAAGAGTAATTGCTTGTCCTTCAAAAAAAAAAGTGATAGTACATGGTTAAATGTTGTCATTTTTTAAAATCTTACTTGTTATCAAATATGCTAGTATTTTGAGCTAATTATATTTAACTACAAATAATGATTGTTATTTAGCTAAAAATAAAATAAAAAATTTGATTGCTTATAATGAAATATAAGTAAAATTAAAATTTGGTTGTCAAGCGATGATTGTACACAATAATTTTTACTATAGTAAAAATTTTTCCAACCAATTTTTTCTTGCTTTTTTCACAAATTTTCACACACTTTAGTAACAATTTTTTTTTATAAAAAAACTTACTTTATAATTGTTTCTTCGCATCTTTCTATATGATTAATATATTTATTTTAAGAGTATGTTTGGTAGAACGAGAATGGGGAATACAAAAAAATCGATCTCCTAATTGCTGAGTTATTCTTTTTTTTTTTAAATTTTATCCTTGTTTTTGATTTTTCACATCTTTATATATAATAACCATATTTATTTTAAGGGTGTGTTTGTTAATGCAAAATGAGAATAGAGAATGCAAAAAATAGTATGTTAACTGCTCAACTGCCTTTTTGATTTTATTCCTACACTTTAATCATTTTCTTATTTTTTTCTTACAATTATCCTTTTTTTTATTTCATTTTCACTTTATCCTTGTTATATATTCATTCCATTCTCCGTTCTTATTCTCACTTAGATACTAACTTTATTCCTAATCATTACATTTATCATATTTATTATTATCCTATCTATTTTTTTAAAAAAATTTCTCCTAATTTTTTCACATCTTTTTTTTTTGTTTTACCGAACACACACTATATATATTTTTTCAACAGTGCCCTAAGTTGGAGGAAAGGGACAAAATTTCAAATTGTTGATCGATGTGCATATTGACCTAAGGGGGAATCATATTGTCAACTTCAGAGAGTAAATGGCCCTTGATGCATGTAGCAAGCAATCATTTTGTGCTTCAATTCAATTAATGACGGCTATCTATCGGCAATTCAATTTCATAGCCTCCAGGTTCCCCTCTAATTAGTTAATTGAATATTATTTTTTCTATTTGTTTTCTAGTGAAGTTTGCATTGAAATCAAAGGAATGCTTAGTTTTAAAGCACATATGATTTCGCTGATTTCTTGTATGTGTAACCAGTCAAACTAGCTTTTGAGAAAAAAAAATCACTTTTCCATCAAATTGTTTGAATTGTGGCACACACAGAATCTTAAAAATAGAAATTTGTGGTCACTTTCATTATAAGGTAGCATGAACTTTTATTCGTTCATTTGTTATTTCACTGCTAATACATAAGATTACTTTTTTCTTATTTCCCATCGATATTTTTAAAAATGATGTAAATCTTATTAGGTTGGCAACTGATATCAAAGTTTTAATTACCACATTTGATATTTGGATATCGTTTCGTTTCATCAATTATTTAAGATATATATTCTGATTACCATTCGAAAACAGCTCATTAGGCTACAGATATAGTAAACAAGTAAAATATTAAAATCATGTCTTTAATTTTGTCCACCTAAATTATCCAAAGTACATTATTTTAAAAACTCAATGTTTGAAAAGGAAATTCAAAGATCAACAATTTTATTATCAAATTAATAATTGAATTTGCTACTTATAAATATTTTAAGAGATCAGCTCTCGTTGATAACATTAATTTTACATAGTTCATCTCAACGCTGTTGCCTTAAAATTTTCTGATGGCTTATGATGCAATCCAATTAAGTCCTAATTTTTGTATATGAATCGTAAAAGATTGCCATTTTTTGACCAAAAAACAGTGGGTCTCTGATAAAAATGACAATTGAGAAGCATTCTCGAAAAGCAAAATTAGGGGGTACATGATGTTATCAAGTGTGCTTGTGGATATTTCTTTAAATACGTTGTCTTAGTTAATTAATCCTATTAGAAATAGGCACACATGTATGCTTTTAAATTTTCGATGACATATGCTTTCAAATTTTTCTTTGTTTTTATGTTTCAACAAAAAACAACATTTTTTAACATGGTTTTAGATAGGATGAACTCCTTTTTTCTGCAAAAATTACTAATTAACAGCATAAATAGCCTACTGAAAGTAGTAATTCTTTAATGAGCTCTTGGAGAGAAAGTGACAACTTTAAAAGTGTTGAATAAATATTTTGTTGCTGAGTTACGGAGAAATTACGGATATGTTTGGGGAGTGAGAATACTTTTGGATAAAAGCTTTTTTGATATAAAAGTTATTAATTGGGAGAAAATAATATCAGATGATAGGGGTAACGATGAAGGGTAAAGATAATAAAATTAAAATAAATAGACTAGTTGTAGAACAAAATGTGCAAAAATAATTAAAATTTAGGATAATTGTATAGGAAGATATGAAAAAATGATCAAAAAGTATGATAGTTGTGAAATTTAAAATTTTAGATTGAAATTTTAATGTACAAAAATTTTCAGTGTAAAACAAACATACCCTACAATTTAAAAATAAAAGAGTTGTCACATTGGAAATTAATTTATGCATACAGTTACAAATTTCATAGTAGTAGATCACAGTTTATTTTCTTGTAGCGTTCTAAGAAGTCTCTCCCCATTTGGTCATCAAGAAAAGAATCTAGAAATATCTAAAACCAAGATTTTTTCTAGAGAGAGAGTTATTTCGGTGCACACATTTCCTGAAAAAGGGGCTCCACACATATTAGAATGTAATGAAATTTTATATGATTATTTATCTATATATAAATTTTATAGCAAATAGTTTATGTGTTGAAAAATTACTTTAAAGTTGTTATTTACATCAAATTATTTTATTACATTGAATTTGTACAATTTTAGATGGGGTCCATACACATATTTAATTGAAATGAAAATTGATATAGTAATAAAATATAAAATTTTAAATATAATAGGTGGAGTAGATTACAAGTTTACAATCATGTGAGGTCAATTTTGGAGAAACTGCACTGCTGTTACGGTGCGGTTGCGCCGCACCTGAATATTTCTCATATATATATATATATACATATATATAAAGTCAGGCTTCTATACATTTAGATGTACCAATTTACTTTAGTACTCTTGTCTAGTTTATGTCTTATTTAATGATTTTGTTAAATACAATACATCAATTGTATTTGACATTATTTATTTTATTTAGATACGAAAAACTATATCAACTGGATGCATGTGTATGCCACATCTTTCAAAAATGTATAAAATTATATACAAATTTAGAAAATCACTTGAATCCATATATTAAAGTATTAAAATATTATAAAATTTTGTAAAATGATTAATCTAAGTAGGATGAATATTGTAAATGTCTTAGATATTAAATTGAAATCTCATGAGTCCTTATAATAAACAAATTATTTTTAATAAATTTAAAGTCACTCTTAAGTGATTATTAATTTTGAGAATGATGTAAGTTATAGATTGAGATAATTTTTGGTATCTGAATAAAATAAATAGTGTTGAATACAATGGATAGATTGGATTTAACAAAATCATCAAATAGGGCCTAAACTAGATGGGAGTACCAAAGTGAATTATTATGTCCAATGTATAGATGTCGGACTCATATATATATATATATGAAAAATTTTCAAGTGTGGCTCCACTGCACCATAATTACGGTATGATGCAGTGGTGCTCAATGGGTTCCACATGATGATAAAATTAAAATCTATTCCACTCATTATATTTAGAATAATGTATTTTATTGTCATATCAATTTTCATCCCAATTGGATATGTGTATATACTTCATCTAAGAATGGTACAAATTTAACGTAATAAAATAGTTTGATTAAATAACAACATTGAAGTGATTTTTTCGATATATAAACCATTTGCTATAAAATTTATATATGGATAAATGATTGTATAAAGTTTCATTGCATTATAATATGTGTAGTGCCCAAAAATGGACAAATGTATACATATAGAGCTGTTCCGGTGCAATGTATACATATACTCGTGCAAAAACAATATTATATTTGCTCATTTTGGGGCCTTGCACATATTAGAATGCAATAAAACTTTATACAATCATTTATCTATATATAAATTTTATAAAAAAATAGTTTACATATTGAAAAAACTACTATAAAGTTACTATTTACATCATACTATTTTTATTACGTTGAATTTGTACCATTTTCATACGAGGTCTATACATATATCTGAGTAGGATGAATCAATACGATAATAGAATATATGATTCTAAATACAATGAGTGGAGTAGATTATAATTTTATGATCATATATAACCCATTTTGGTGTAGCCATGTAACTTTTTCAAAATCTAAAATTTTAACTTTTAATGAAAAATCCAATCTATTCATTGTACTTAATACCATTTGTTTATCTAGACGATTTAGTTTCATCCCAATTAAGTATTTTTATGAGCCACATTTGTTAGAAAATATGTATTCATCTGTAATTATGAAAATACTAAAATATCAATATTAAAGTAGTATTTTCGATATCTAAACCATCCTAAATATCATTTCTATGTGAGCAAATGATTTTATAAAATATTATTACATTCTTATACATCTGTAAATGGATGCAAGCATTTCTGATAATTTACACATGAACATATATTTTTGACTAAATGTGACCCATAAAGACATTTGATTAAGAAGAAACTTAGTCTATTAAATAAACAAATCATATTAAAATACAATGAATGAATTAAATTTTTTATCAAGAAGCAAAAACTTTGATTTTGAAAGGATTACATGACTCAGCTTCTATATAACTTGGTTACATAGAAGCGTGTATGCGCGCGTGTATGAGACCCATTCATGTGTAGACGGGCTGCACCATAATATAGTGTAGTCTACTATGAAATGAGTCCTATGCATATTAGATTGCAATGAAACTTTATACAATCATTTATCCATATAAAAATCATACTTTAGATAGTTCAAATATTGAAAATATCATTTTAAACTTGATATTTATATTAAACTATTTTATTATATTGATTTTGTACCATTTTAAGATAGGGATCTCAAACATGTTGCATTTGGATGAAAATTGGTATGCCAATAAAGTGAATAATTCTAAATACAATGGATAGGGTAGATTTTCCATTCATAATTATGTGGGGCCTATAGTGCATGGACTGCACGGTGCAATCGCATGCACTGTAACATTTTCCTATATATATAATTCTTTGTTACAGCTAATAACATACTAATTATCCCCAATGGGTAGATGATGGGCCATACCTCTTCCCACTTGGAGATGCAGTTGGAGTGCCATGCAACATTTACTAGCTTTTGTCACTTCCAAAGTGACCTCACTCTGCCCAAAAAGATGCACGTACACAAAAAATTGTGACGCTTGCGCACTGATTGGGTAGGCCAAACTTCGAATCGGATTGACACTTATTGTTCATTTCCTACGATTTTCCTACGATTTGGCCCACATGACTACTGAATCCATCTGGATATCATGTTGCGTTTTCCACGTTTAAGGCTGGAAATAACACACTTTGTATTTTCTTTCCTTTGCCTAGCTAGCTTCAAAACTAATATTTGTATGGCTAACGAATTGTTCAAGCTAATAATCCTTATTTTGGCTTAATTGTCTTCCTCGTATGCTGATTAAATCAGCATTGAACCATATTCCTTCACTTCCATTATTAGGCAATTAATTAATCCGTCACTGTCTAGAGACCACCTCTCTCTCCTTGAAAAGATACACATTTGGCTGTATCACTTGGCATATGTGGTTACCCTCTCTCTATATGTCCATCGTATCATCATCATAGTAATTTCTATCCCCTTGTTTTGCCCTTTTTCCCATGATCAGTCAATCTAATAAGAAATTTATTTATTCTAGCTACTTTTGATAACATATTTTTACTATTATTAATGGTTTCAGTTATCAACTATAGGTTTCCTAATCATTAATTTATATATCCAGTGGACGAAGCCAAAAATATATTTTTATATTTCTATATCTTTATAAATATAGGGCTCCATCTATTCCTTGCTTCCAATGAAAATTTTGGATTTTTTGAATTGTATTAATTACATAGAATATTTTTTATAATAAACTATAACAAATTTAAGCCTAACCAACCAAATTGACAATCATATACCCAACAATAAACAACAATAATTTTGACTTTTGGCAAAAAAAATTTCCTTGCAAAACATTAAAATGTCTACTAAAGAAAAACTTGGTTGCTATATTCCATATAGGAATTATTAAGAATAAATTTAGTCGTCTTTAGTTCATTATTTTGTATTTAGGAAATGAAATTTTGATTTTGTTGCTAAAACATTATTATAAGTAAAAAAAATTTTCCTTTTCTATGAAAGTAACATCATAAATTGGAAATTTTTTTCTTTTCTACGAAAGCATCACCATAAGCAAAAGAGTTTTCCCTTGCATATTCATTTCCATGCTTATAAAAATTGCAAAAAAAAAAAAAATTGCATTTTCTTGTAGCGATAAGAAATTATATATTAGGCATGTAGGATAGTCTAACAACAACCATAGTATCATCAAATTTTATTACCAAAATTTCAACTTTGTTATTGTGATATTCTCTTTTTTAAACCATCCCTTGCGCAAATGCGTATGTATATACAATGGTCATTTATAAGAATTACATGCACGACCTTATTTCGACGGTTTTTCTTCCTCGCTTTCTTTTTTAATCTCCCTCCTTCCTTAAATTTTAGTTGGAACTTCTAGATTTCGATTACATATGCATGCATAATCAACGGATTTGTAGGTAATTAGTAATTAATTAACATGGGCTGGATGATATGCATTGCATGTGGCAGGCAAGTGTTTCAAGAGTACTGCAAGGAAATGAATAGGCTGGCGATGGAGATCATGGAGCTTTTGAGCTTGGGTCTGGGAGTAGAAAGGACGTATTTCACACAAGTATACAAGGCGAATGACTCCCTGATGAGGCTGAACCACTACCCACCATGCCAAAAGCCAGACCTCACCCTCGGAACAGGACCCCACTGCGATCCCACCTCTCTAACCATCCTTCATCAAGACGAGGTTGGAGGTTTGCAAGTCTTCGTTGATGAGAAATGGTACTCTGTCCCTCCAATCAAAGATGCTTTTGTCATCAACATAGGCGACACTTTCATGGTAATTATTAATCAATTATCACTCCTTAATTCTTCTGTTTCTTCAATCTCTAATTAAGCTGTCTGACCTTAATTATTTAGGCCATGCATATAGTATCTTAATTTGCAGCGTATGTGTGCTTCTTTTTTTTTTATTATTATTATTATTATCCCAATACTCATCACTCTTTCTTCAACTCGACGCATTCTTTTTATTTTTTTGTCTTCCTTTGAACATTACAATATAATTTTTTGACCATGAATTTTGATAATAATTAATATTCCTACCCCTGCAAATTAACTCCTATTCAATACACACTAGCTAAATACCAGGGAAAACACAACACACACACTAGCTAAGCCCACATTGGAATTGTATTTGCATTTTGGATTACCAAAGGTTACATGGTTGGATCGAATTGTTGGCTCGATTCACTATACTAAAAAATCCATTGCTTGTATAGTTGTTTTTGTCGAATATACAAAATAAGCAACCAATTGCTTACCTGAAAAAACAGAAGCAAGCCATTGACAAGTGCACATCCTATATGATTGCTTTTGTCTGTTTCCCATGGGGGCACTCATGTGGATATTTTGACAGAATTTTGAGTTGCCTGCTGGTCTAAATAGCGATGCCCAGGAAAAGGCAAATCGCACCTGATTGCTTAAATGAGGAAATTCTCTTAAATGCCAATTAATTGTCCATAATCTTTTGCCAAGAACTTTTTGGACAATCTAGAGCAACAGAGCTTCCACGTACGATCTGTCCCAACAACTGGAGTGTTGCTGCGAGTAGACCCCACAACTTTCCTAGGATCGTTCCAAATATGGTGAAATGAGGTCTAAAATGAATGACACATGATTGGAGATGATTCCTTCTTTTGAATTGAGTCTCTAATTAAAAAAAATTAAAAATGGAAATTTCATTCAGATGTGCCAAGGTTTTAAAATTTCGAAGTTGATCCATTTGAGTTGATTTGGATTTATTCTTGTTTTGGCTTAGTAATCTATATCATGGTATTAGATTGAAAAGTTCTCCTCATTTCACATTTCAAACTAGCAACAGGCTCATCCCTTGGGAGGTGTGCCATCCCATGATTGAATGCCAACTCAAAGCCAACCTAATTCAAAAAATTTAATTTTTACACTGATCTTAGTAGAAATATGATAATGATCTTATACATTTTAGTATTATTGCAAATATTGTCCCTACCATGTGGTTCAAATTAGTCTCTTATCCTCGATTTATGAGCTGGGGCCGGGTTTCAATCACTGATGGTCTTATCAAGCCCACTGGATTCATTCAAGTTAGTGTTGGATTGGGTCAATTTTCCTTAAGACCTGAGTATTGGGTCAAGTTCTAATTATACCATAATCAAATGACTCTCAAGACAGTAATCTAATATTGGACTTAGACCCACACAAACATGTCTTAATTTTTCTTAAGTTTTTAATTTGGTAATTGATTTTATGTTCTGCGTGCAGGCATTGTGCAATGGGATATACAAAAGCTGCCTACATCGAGCAGTGGTGAACAGTGAGACAGCCAGGAATTCTATGGCTTTCTTCCTCTGTCCAACAATGGACAGGGTCCTGAGTCCCCCAAGCGAGCTGGCGGACGAGGAAGAGAATCCGAGGAAGTACCCGGATTTCACATGGTCACAGCTGCTAGAGTTCACGCAGAAGCATTACAGGGCAGATACCATGACTCTCAATGTCTTCTCAGAATGGCTCCCCAAACATCTTCAAACACCAACCATTTCTGAAGACTGAGGACCAAGTGGCGGGTATCTGAAAATTAGAAGAAATGAATCTCATGGTTCAGAAACTAAAGAAGACTTTGGAATAGGAATAGACGGAAAAGGAAAATAAGAAGAGCATTGCTGTTATTCTCTTTGGAAGAATCAAATAAAAGAATCAGAATTAATATTTTCACTGTGTTCTCTGTTCTAACGCATTTCAACAAAAACTAAGCAGCATTCTACAGAAGCTGATTGCAATTTGATTGATTTCTTCACAAACTTTTCAAAGGTTAATTCGATAGATTTATGAGGCATTTTAGGATATTAGATCACTGTATATAAAAATTAAATAGTAAGACTTGGATGAATAGATGGTTGACATTGGTGGGTGTAAGAGGTCCAGGGTTCGAAATTGAACCTAAAGCATTAGCCTCCATTCAGACTGGAAAAAAAAAAAAACGTTACTGCACATATTCAAAGATTCTTTTAACCCTTGACCTCAAGAACGAACATACCCAATCACACTGATGTTATCCATATGGCCAATCAAGTATTTGACAAATATTTTTTCAAAAATTTTGGTTACTCTCCGTGTTAATTCTTATGGGTAAGCCTTATCTTATGGCAAGATATAGAATAAATCAAACCATCCCTAAAGTGAGCTATTCCTTCACCCATCCTTGGAACCTTCCAGTATTCGAACAGCTTAAAAAATTCATATATGGCCGTACGTTCAAAAACAGCCTTGCACAACTCGTATTAATATCGTTGCATAATCATCATCTGTTTCCCCAACCATTGATTAGACAGTGTGAATCATTAAGTCAAAATAATTAATGGAGAGAGATTCTTATCAAAATCATTATCTGGGATATTGTCTTTTTCATGCTTGAATAATAATAGTGGACAAGGCAATTGTCTCTTTCTCAGGAATCAAGTCTCTGAAATGCCAATCACCCTTCCATGCACAATGATATATTTGTATATACATTTCAGTCCTGCAGACGGATTGTCTCATTCATCTCTCTTTCGGCATGAAATTAGTTAAATAATTGTGTAGGCGGACAAGTTCATGCACTAAATCTGCTTGATCAAGCATTTAACCATCCAATCAACATCAACCACAAGATTCAATTTTGAGAAAAGATGGGAAGGGCTGCATATGTGTGTGTGTGTGGTCAAGTGCATGCATATACACATATGAAAGCAAATGATCAACTCCCACGTCCTGCCACAAACAGTTTCAATTACTTAATTCTGATGGAAGTAGATGATAATCATAAAAAATGAGAGATCTAAACTTTGGGTCCACAAGATAAAATCAACTGTACTAAAATGAGCTGCAACCAAAGTGATAATGGTAAGAGCTTCAAACTTGAAGACTGCATAGCAAGACAGAGTAGAATGAGATTTTTTTTTTTTTTTTTTTGGACTCAATTAGAATGAGAATTTAGATACCTCTAGCTAAGATGTTTTCTATTCACGTGCAAATAAACTCTTATATGTACTAATAAATAAGATGAAACAAACTTTAGCTAACATCGCAATAAATTTTTTTAAATGAAACAATAAAGTTAGCTGTATATGGCATTCGTTTGGTTGTAGTTGAAATCATTTGATTGCAACCAAGCATATGTAGCAAACAAGGTACTTGCATATTTGGCTTTATATGTGTCATTCTTTTTCAAAATTTATATATACAATGATTTTTGCTTGGCTGCAAATACTATTAAGGGTTGTCCAATGCTTTGTTTCCTATTATATATAAAAAAAAATTTAGTGTAAATGATTCACATGATCTCATACAAAAAATTCTAGTGTACATGATTCATATGATCTTATATAATGCTGCCCATGCATGATCTTTACTCACTTTGAACCAAAAATCGTTCATTACATGATTAAGAATCACAATATTGTATCCTAACATAGTAAACAACATCATTCGTGGCAATTAGCATATAGTTGTGCATGTATAGAATCATTACTTACCTCATTTCAAATTTTATTGTTTTTTCTTCATACATTTATTTATCTAATTAAGTTTATCATTTTCGGACGTGCATATATTTTTTCAGATATTTAAATATATGAGTATTTTAGCCATTTTTAAACATTTAAAATGTGTAAAATACCTTTGTGTTTAAAAATATTTGAAGAATATATACACATATTTAGAAATGGTAAAACTTTATATATTTAACACATTTAGATAAACAAATGTACAAAAAAAGAAAAAAATTAATGAATTTTTAAGGTAAACTAAGTAAGTAATTATTTAGTTGGCACTAGGGGTGCAACTTGGTATCGGGTTGGTCCGAACCTACCCGACCCGACCCAGTATCAAAATAAAAAATGGATTTTATTTTTTAGATTTTTCCAAAATAGACCCGGTTTCAACCCAACCCATAGATACCTGAAACCAAAACTGGGTTCGCACCAATCCGATACCAAAACCCGACCTGGTCCGATCCCGGTATAATTTATATAATTTTTTCATAAATTATACATTTTTTTGTAATATTAATATATATACATGTTTTAAGCATTATCAACTCTAGTTCAGACAAATCACCTCTTCCTCCATTACTAAAGCATGCTTGAGGTAACTTAATTTCTAAGATATTTTTTATGATTATTATCTTCTTATTGTTAAAAGTTGCATGCATTTTTTGATCTAGATTGATGCACATTATTTTTGAAGATGTAAATCGATGAGGAAGAACTTAACATTAGAAATGCAGATGGAAATCAAAGGAGAAATTACTTGGAAGTCTTCGTATAGTTTTTTATTTTTTGGAAACTTTAGAGACATGAACTCATTTGAATTTTGAATTTGTTTAAAAGTGGATGTAAACTTATTTAAACTTGAGATTTGTTTATAT
>JAXCLR010000081.1:14244054-14258170 GCA_035584095.1 Annona squamosa
GAGTAATTATGGAGAGTGAAAAGTTTTAGATTGAAAAGTTTTAATTTGACAACTTTTTCAAATTGCCAAACACACCCGTAGTCGACATTCATAGCACAATTGCCAATGAAAATGCATTGAAATGACGGGTTATCGCTCGCACCCCTAGCTAGTAATCGGGTTTACAAAAAAATGTTCATTTTTGTCATTACCAAATAGACCTTTTATCTAAAACTTTTCGGTCTTTACAACTATTCATTTTTTAATTATTTAATCATATTTTCTTATACAAACTATCTTTATTTTTTAATTATTTCTACATAATTATCCATACAACTATCATATCTATTTTAATTTTATTTTCTTTATTCATCATAATTATCCCTATTATATTATATTATTTTATCTTATTTTAACAATTTTAATACAAAAAATTTTTCATTCAAAAATTTTATCACTTCTTAAACACACATTTAAAAGTTTTAGTATAAAAAGTTTTACTTGTAAATAAGCATAACCTAAATGTACCTAAATATTTTTTTATTCACAAATGTAACTAAATCTTTGACTTCAATAAAATAGCCAAATTTAAAACTTGGCAAAAAAAATGGCGACATATGCTATTTTTTTGTTGTAGCCTGAAATTATAAATGAAAGTATAACTTTCAGCAATATGTGGGTTTTTTGCATTTTGGTCTTTCTAATTACACATTTGCTTTTTAACTCACAACTTTCACGTATGCTTATGAGTCGACTCACATATGCGGTTAACAGCATGTCATTAACGATAGAGACTAAAATGCAAATAGAGCAAATTTACAGGATCAAAAAGTAAATACGTGAAACTAGTACGTTAGAAAGCAAATATGCAGAGTTATAAGGACAAAAATCCAAAAAACCTACAACATGTTGTTGCTAAAAGGTTATTGTAACAGCCGAGATCTCCTAGTCTACCCAAAGTCCTCTGATTTTGGGTTTCTCTGAGGCACAGTCTCCCGCATCGGATCTCCTTGTGGTGTCTAAACTTCATATGACCGTATTTCATGATGAATTTCTAGAAGTCATGTCTGAAAACAACGATGCATGCATCTACGGCTCAAATGTAGCTATACTCAAGGAATAACCATCCATCCGCACACTGAAATAAAATACCATCGAACATGAAAACAGATTTATGTTCCATACATCTCAATTTAAGTTCATTTAATACAATTTCATGCCAATCGTCCCAGAGGAGTTGCCTTCGATAGCATTTTTCAGTTTTTTGTGTCACGTAGCTATCTAGTGCTGTTGATGATAGAAAGAATTCCATGCAACTTGGCCGCTAGAATAATATTATATATGCAGCAATCAACAACTTGGCGTCTTCGCTGTTCGTTCACCCTCTTTGCATGAGCCATGAGGGCCGTCCAAGCAACGTCTCATGCCATCAATTGATGTCATTGGATTCGGCTGATGTGAATTAGCGGAATTAAAAGGCTAGCTAGGTGAAAAGGTTTCTCTTCCCTTTTCCGTACAATTCGATAGTACGTTTATTTGTTTTAACTCTCTCTCATAATTTTTTATATTTTTTCGTCATCATTTGTGTTAAAGAATTATTTCAAAATATGACAAAAAAAATATGCACACATTAAGAAAAAAATGACCCACACATTTTAATTCCGTCATCCACTCCTCCATGAAATCAGGTGCTATATATCTGCCTACAAAAAGCAGCCATGGCCATGGCTTCACAGGGAAGATGATCAACGGCAGGCACTTCTGTCTTTATATATATATATATATAAAAGATTTTATCGTACCATTCTTACAAACTGCAGGAGACAATTTCCTTCACCTAAGAAATCTTGAAAATTCAGATTCATTTATAAGCCATAAACACAACTCCCAGATACCCCCTTTACCATTTGAAGCCGAGCCTGCTGGGAGGCTGGCCATTGGACTTAGCACCAGGTTTGACGACCTGGTGTTTTATCACAACAAAACTTGACATGCGTTTAATTTCAGCAAAATCATGTAGGGACGTTTGTAACCTCATCAAAAGTCATGAAGTGCATACCATTCTACCTAAACAATGTAGGTATAGACACAAAAACTCTTATACTTATTATCACATTTTAACTATTTCATGTCCATCCAAATAGTGATAAGTTTTTTTAACATATAATTTTCGATAAAAGAATTTTGGGCATAGTAAATATATATATATATATATATATTCATAATTAGTTTATAATTTTCATGGTTTGGATATGAGAAAAAAAAAAGAAACCGTTTATATATACATCATTTGATGCAAACATTTGTGGGAGATCACTCTTTTTGGTAAAAATTAAGTATTTAAAAATAGATAAAATTTTCTTATTTAGAAAATAAATAAAAGATTGTTCTCGTATTTGGCATTTAAAAAATTTTGTAATCATATTTGTAAAAACAAATATAATTTATGGTTAAACTTGAAAATTAATAATCTTATTTTTAATCATGGCCATCTCATCTGTTCTTATATTAATTAAGGGTGTGTTTGGAAAATAATAAAATTTAAAAAAAAAAACTTTTGGTGGAAAAAATTTTTAAACACGAGAAAACTATATAATATAATATGAGAAGTAAAGAAAATCAAGTTAAAATAAATAAGTTTGATGTATAGTAATTGTGTAGAAATAATTGAGAAATAGGATAATTGTATAGAAAGAAGTGAAAAAATAATTAAAAATAGACTAATTATGGCAAATGAAAATTTTTTATTTGAAATATTTTTCGTGTAAACAAGCATCCCCTAGGATAATTCTTTCTGCCACCAGCGTAGATAGCCGCATAGATGGACCCACATGGGTCAAGTTACAAATGGGCGACCTTCTTTTTTTATATCTTAATTAATGACTCGAGTACTAATAAATTCAAATTCATAATATCATCTAAAATATCTTTACGACGGTAGCCACATATAATCAAGTTTTTAACCAGCTGCAAGGTAATTATTTTCCTATTACTCATCATGCCTCAGGCCCTCGAGTGTGCCAGAGGTTTCCTTAATTTGGAAAAATATCACCCATGCAAGATGCTTTCACTTTAACATAAGAAAAAGCACATATGCAAACCATTAAGAGTTGCCATCCACGTAACTAGCTCACCCGAGTTCGATAGCATTTTCGGTTTTTTTTTTTCCCCCGTCACCTTGCTTGCTAGTGTTGATCATATATGGTAAAATTCCATGCAACGTGGCTGGTGTGGGGTATCACCTTCACGTGTGCATGGAATCTGTCCCATTCCCATCCACCACGGCTACTGTGTGAAGAAAATTTGACGCCATGAAATCAGGCTAATCTATCACCCGGTGGGCCTCACATCTGGAAGAATCGACAAGTGGCTAGCTACTTGATATGTCCATTTGGAGTTTATTGTGAGATTGTCCTTTTCTCCCTGAATTTGTCCTATACATCCAATTATTTGAATATCATGAACTCGTACAAGCCTGTTAACCAGAAGTATCCAATTCAATGGAACGAGATAACATTTGGATAATGACATTGGATTAAGAGTGACTATTGTACATTGCGAAATGAGAGATTATATCGCAAATGAGAAAATAACACGAAAACTAGAAAAGTTAAGATTATTTATATATTGAAAACTGAGAGATTGTATTGAAAATTGAAAAACTTTTGGAAAGTGATAAAATTTTTGGATAAAATATTTTTAGTATAAAAGCTTCGTGAATTGAAAGAAAACGATATGATATAATAGAGTAATGATAAAAAAATCAAGAGAATAAAGTTAAAATAAATAGGTTAGTCTTATAATTAGTTGTATAGAAATGATTGAAACGTAGAGTAGTTGTTTAGGAAGATGTAAATAAATGATTAAAAAATAAAGTAGTTGCGGAGAGTAACAAATTTTAATTTAACTTTTTTTCTTATTGTTAAACACATCCGAAAATGTCACATCGTATTCTTACGTCATCTTATCCAATGGGGTGATAACTTGGACAAGTAAACCTAATCCTTCTTTGCTTTCATTACAGAAGCGAAAAATAATAATAAAAAATTTGATTTTTTTTGCAACCATTTTTATTGCAAATAATTAAAATTTGTTTATAGATGTCATCTTGTTGCAAGTATTGTAGTACATGCTCACTTGCAAGGACATTATTACTTGGTTGTAAATAACTTGCAGCTTATATGCTTTAATAACAAAAAATCCTTCATAAATGACTTTGGACGCAACCAATACAATTTATTGCTTATAATCGTTTTATGTATTAATCTTTTCATCACACATTATGTGGGGTACATTTTTGTTGTTAACCGTGATGGATACACACGTAATAATCTTTTGTTCTACACATCTTTTATATAATTAAATATTTTAACTACCTACATACCTTCCGTATCATGAACAGTTAACAGTGTCTACTACAGCTAGCTAGACAAAATCCATCCCACCATCTCCCTCTATATATAATTTTTATTTAATGAAAGTCCAAAATTCTGGATATATAGCTACTTGAAAGATCTAAATCCTTAACTTTAGCAGGCCCACCTTCTTAATTTAATCAGTCTTGGACGAAAGTGCATGTGAAGTTTTAGATATATACATATTTTAGCTCGATGTTCTTGCTCCTAATAAAAAATGAAACCAGCACGAATGTCTCTCTTAATGAGACAACTAAGAGGTAGATGAGTCATACTTTCCAACCCAAACCAGAGGATCTGCACTCAAGGATATATACAGACTCCAATCCAATATTCCCAACTTTCCTCCGAGGCTGACCTCCGTTCGGCTTCTCAATAGCAAGCCCAAGACGTGTTCATTAAGATCTCCAAGAGCTGGGCTTCTTGGCCCTTTGCTCCCAATGGCTTACCATCTTAGAGCTACCACGGGCCATATGCAGGAACTACCAACTAGGAAGCGGATCTGCAAGCAAAAACACAATAAAGGGTTCTACTAAAGGTTTTCCATTTTTACTCCTGAAAAAATAGATTTTTCATTTTTTGAAAATTTCTAAAAAGATATATGAGCCAACACAAGATATTTTTACTATCTAGATCTAAAATTTTTAATTTTAAAAATAAAAATTCAGCATTCAAATCTTTGTATTTTTAAAAGAGAGTTTTTCTTATGTCCATAATATGTGCCCTTAATTTCTTATGTACTTATAATAATTTATAAATTCTTTTCATATTCAAAATATTTCGTCTTAAATTCTTTTTGTGTTCATACCTTCGACAAAACCGGTATTTGTCATAATGGATAGATGATTTTGTCCATTTAAAATTTTATAATTAAGATAATTCAACCCTAATATGACTTAATTGATTATAATAAATCATCAATATTTTGCATCAAATGAATCAAAATTTATATTAAAATTGAATTATTTTAATTAGAAAAATTTTAAACAAGCAAAATCGTCTTTTCAGTGGATAGATAATGTTGTGTTAATGATGTGGGACTAATAAAAATTTATAATAAAATATTATGGATATAAGAGCAATTAGTGAATTATAGTGAATAGGTTAGGAATTACATGCAAATGTTATATAGGTATAAAAGGAAATTTTCTTTTTTAAAATTCAAAAAACTTTAAAAATACAAACTATGAGATTTAAATAGTAAAAAGATCTTGTTCATGCTCATGTATTTATGTAAAAATTTAAAAATTAAAAAGAGAAACCAAATGAAAAATAAGTTGATGATTATACATTAATAGAATAGCAAATGAAAAATAAGTTGATGATTGGAAAATGTAGAATAGTAATGAAACAGTAAGAACTATAATTTACGAAAGTAAAGGTCGACATTGCGACAGAAAGTATATAAACAAATGTTACAGTTGATACAAATTTTTATAATTAATCAATTTTCGCTTTCAAGTACTATTACTTTTCCCACCATCCACTTCATCATTTTTAGAATAAAATATGAAACTAAATATACATGCAGTAAGGTCTTGATGAGCCTGCATAATGCTTGATATGTATTTAAAAAAACACAAATAAATAAATAAACGAAGAGACAAATGCATCCAAGCATCCAAGGCAAATTCGATTTTATCGGAAATGGAGGTGTCAATGCACACGTGCATACAATCATTTTTTTAAAAATATTTTTACACAACTATTAATTTAAATTTATCTAACATATATATCAATCTTTACTATTTTACTAAAAATGACACTAATTTTTAAAAATCTAAAAAAATATTTAAAAATCTCTAAAAATGATAAAATTGATACATTAGTTAAATACACTTAAATTAACAGTTTTATGAAAAAATATTTAGAAAAAATTACAAAAAAAAGTTTAGTGCGTCTGGGTGCATTAAGAATGAATGCATCCGCGTCATACTCTTGGAAATGAGCAGACGCGGTAAGGCACTGCGCGGACCGTTCACGTGTCCTTTCGGTAACATCTATAGATCACGGACAAAAAAATCCCATCATCGGCTTCATCATTTTTAGGATAAAATATGAAACTAAATTTATACAAAGGAAGAGCTTCGATGGGCCTGCATATTAATAAAAAATTAAAAGATTTTACCGCCGTGGAACGGGTTAAGTGCCCTTTAAAGGCATATGGATGCAGAGCATAATTCTTGATTTCTATTAAAAAAAAAAACAAATAAATAAATATACAACGCAACAAATGCATCCAAGCGTCCAAGGCAAATTCGATTGCATGGGAGAAATGGGTTGCCTTGTATGCACCTAGTTGCATATAATTATTTTTTAAAAATAATTGTTAATTTAAATGTATTTAAAATTATTTAAAATGCCATTAACTTTTAAAAATTTAAAAAAATTCTAAAAGTCTTTAAAAATTATAAAAATTGATACACACGTTAAAAAGGTGTGGTACACCCACGTGCATACGTTCGCAAATGATCACATGTAGTGAGGCGTTACGCGGACCGTTCACGTGTCCTTCTGGTGACATCCATCCATCACGGACAAAAAAATCCCATCAACAAATGCAGTGGGAGGCAGGATGAGTTCCACTCCCATGCCGTTTTATCGTGTCCTAGCCTGGCACCGCAAAGCCACCCCGCCTACTGTTCTATTTTAGCACACGTGGGTTGTGTTGGTAAATATATTCTCGAAGTTATTGAAATAAGAGAAAATAGTATTATATAAGGGAAGTAACGATGAACAGTAAGATGATAATTTAAATTCGATAAGTTAATTGAATAAATGGGTGTGTAAAATAATTAAAAAGTAAAGTAATTTTTATGGAAAAATATGAATAAATAGTTAAAAAAATAAGATAATTATATAGAGTAAAAAAATTTTAGATTCAAATGTTTTAGTTTGAAATGTTTTTGAAGTAAATAAATACACCCATAACAAATATAGAATTAAATAGTTTCATAATTGCATTGTGAACCTTAATTATGTTTGCTCTTTTTAAAGAAAAGAGTATTTTTTATGAAAAAGGAAAAGAATATTTGAAAATTAGGCAATTCTATTAACTCCTTCAAATTTTAAGTTTTTGATGTCGAATGGAAAATCCAATCCATGCATTATATTTAACATAATTTGTTTATCTATGAGATTAAGTTTTATCCAAATCAAATGTGTGTATGGGCCACATTTGTTCAAAAAATGGATATATTCGTGTGTAAACTAAAAAAATATTTAAATCCATTCACATGAGTATTAGAAAGTAATAATATTTTATAAAATTTTTTATCCACATAATAATAATATTTTAAATGGATTAGATATTGAAAATATAATTTTAAATTTGATATTTAATAGTAAATTATTTTACTACGTTAATTTTACACTTGGGGCCAATGCATAATGATACTAGGCAAATGAAAGAGTTTTTAAAATATATCGGTGTGATAAAATTTTTGATGTAAAAGTTTTTGAAATGATGTGAAATGATAAGAGTAGTAACGAGTAATAAAGAGAATAATATTAAAATAGATAAGTTAGATGTATTGATAGTGGAGTAGAAATAATTAAAAAAAAGATAATTGTACATGAAGAAGTGAAAATAATTAAAAATTAGGATAGTTGTGGAAAATAAAAAGTTTTAAATTATAATTTTTTTTGATTAAGTTAGATTGAAAAGTTTTTGTTTGAAAAGTTTTATAGGTGACAAAACATTTCTTAAAAAATGATATTAAATACAATAAATCGGAAAAATTTTCAATCAAGTATCAAAATATTTAAAATGAAAGAAATTACGTAGAAGAGAGGTTTTATAGAAATATTCATGTTTTTTTAGTAGTATTGTACACAAAGTAAGATGTGATGTTACAAATTAGACTTATTCACACAACCCTCAACATTTAGGGATATTTTATCCCTGAGAGACTAGTGGTTTTTTTTTATGTATTTATGTATACTCATCTCAAACGTGTATTATAACCAAACCCCTTGAGACATTCTTACAATATATCTATAGTCAACTACTAATTATCTAACAATATATTTAATTTTTCCATTTTGTTTTTTTTTTTTCCTACAAGAACCAATGGTCCCATTGCAATTGCAAATGAGACGTTGCCACCATAAACTGCATTTGCTGCCATTCAAACACATGATCACTAACTCATGAGATATGGTTATGTACTACGTTGGTAGCACCCATGTGGCGAGACTAGTGGGTTTTGAACTGACGACAAAGGAAATGACAATTGCTGGTATCATCGACTGGGCTAGCCCTAGGTGGCAGCATTCATGTTTTAAGATTTAGCTTTTTGTGAAGTTCAATGAAACATTTGAACAAGTTGTTAGTTATGATTTTCATACTAAAATCTTATATGAAAAATTAAATTTAATGGATGTGTACATAATATATTATCACTAGTATCTAAGACTAAAATTTAAACTATTAAATGCATATACACCGATTTTTTAACATTAATTACTTGTTTTTAAATCAAATTCATAGATTATATTCAACATAATAAAATATACTCTTAACAAAAAGATTAGGATAATATAACATTCATGAAACTAATAATAAATTTAGAAATAAATATTTAATAAATTTAATTATTACAAACTTCTATAAATAATCAAAATTTGATTTTATAATGTTAAATTTTAAGTAGAATGCAATATATTAAAAATAAATTACATATATTACACTTTTTGAAGTGCAAGTGCAATGCCCATGGGATTTAACTTGGTCATGAAAACTTGGTCATTGTTTTCATGTTTTGTTGAGGCGCCTTTTTAAAGGAGGAAATCCAAGTATTTAGAAACTGCTTTGGCATGTTAAAAAAATTTCATCCAAAAAAAAGAAAAATACAGAAAAGGGACCAAGATTATAATTTCAAATATCCCCAAAGCAACCCAATCAAACAAAAACCACACGGATGCAAAAGCAATCGTTACGTGGAGTAATATGATCGCATTTCCCTTTGCTGCCCCCGAGCGGCCGCGCATGACTACCCTCCATCCGGAGTAGCAATTGCCAAACGCCTGTCCGCTCTACGCTCCGAGAAGAATTGCTGGAGAAAACGTCATTTTCGTTGCATTTTCAGCTATTCCCTGCTTTCCGCCTTCGCTCCCGTACGTCACACACTCTCGGATCACGCTCTTCCGATCGAGAGACAGAGAGCAAGCGAGAGAGCGAGCAATGGCTACTTCTGTGAGACTGGAAAGTGCATTTCTCTCTCCTCTCAAGCTGCCTTTCTCACTCAAGAAGAGGAATTCGACTCCTTGTCTGCTGCCTTCCACCGTCTCTTACAAGAATCATCTTTTCTCTTCTTCACTGATTCCCCGGTCGCTTCCGTTGGTGATCAAGGCGTCTTCTACTCCTGCCACAGTTTCGGGGCCCGGAGGAATCAAGGTCGGATCTTCCTCGCCAATTCCAGTGTTCCACCTCTGTTTTGCGCTCTATTTCGATGTAGAAATTCGTGTTTGTTTTCTGAGATTCAGTGCTTTAATCAGGTCAAAACAATCCCGACGCAGCCCGTGGAAGGGCAGAAGACGGGAACCAGCGGCCTGCGAAAGAAGGTAGCTTTTTGAGCTTGTCATTGCTGTTTCTGAGTGATGATAGTCTTCTAATAGAAATGTGTTGATTTGGGCATACGCGATTGTTGTTCTAGAGTGACTATCTGGTTATCTATCTATCAACTAAGAGCCATTCTTCCTTTCTGATTCGAGCTGATTAGATGGTCGAAACATTGCACTTGATGGAATGTGAAACGGGTGGCCTGCGTAAAGGATGCTAAAGGGGTCTGATATTCAACTCAGATATTATGCACGGTTGATTGAATCCTAAATTGATTATTCCTCGTATATAACTATTTGATAGATAGCTTCAAAATGATGAAATTTAAAACAAATGAAGTAAGACACTAGATTCTATTATGCTTTGTGTAGCAGTCTACGAGATGTGAGGCTGAATTGGATGAATTCTTTTTAGGGTAATTTTATCATCATTTAGGAGTCTGTGTAAGAGGATGTCTGTTGTGGCTGTTGCTGAGTCTGTTTCCAAGTGATGCCGTCAGCTGTTTGGATCAGTGTAAATTGTCAAAGCTATACCAATTATGCCTTGTAACTGTTTGACCACAAACGTTCAATACAACTCGTTTCAATGTTGGGTGATTTTGTCTTGTCTTTGCAGGGTTCTATATCTTGTTTCCTTATTCTTTTTTCTGCTTTTAAACTTCATAATCATTCCCCTTCTCTAATGAGCTTTTTCTATTGATATTTTATACTATTTGCAGGTTAAAGTTTTCATGCAGGAGAATTACCTTGCAAACTGGATTCAGGTATTTACAGCCTAGTCTTTTCATCTTTAGTTTGCATTTCCCCATTGAGTGTTTACAGAAGAGGCGTTGCATTTGCTTCTACAGGCACTGTTTAACTCCTTGCCACCAGAGGACTTTAAGAATGGTTCGCTCGTGTTAGGAGGTGATGGTCGCTACTTTAACAAAGAGGCTTCACAGGTCTTCCTTGTCTCCTTGAAATCCTAGATTATGTCTTCCCTTTTTCATCTTAATGATAATCTCTAGAGCTAATTGGCTGTTCTGCTTTGTGATTTGTTATCAACAACAAAAATGTAGATAATTATCAAAATTGCTGCGGGAAATGGCGTTGGCAAAATCCTGGTTGGCAGGTTTGTAACTTCATCCTTTGCTCTTACCTTTCAGGTCCTAAATATTCTTCCTTTGCTGCATGAAGTTTGAAGAATGCAGTTATGCAAGAGAACATGTGCTTGTCATTCTGTTGGCAGATCCCCACTTTTTTTTATTTATTTAAAAGCAATAATATTAAATAAATAAAATAAAATTTGGGTCATAAATATGATTCTTTTAGGCTCTAAATATGAGCAAGGCCAATTCATTCATTATTGATGTTCCTCTTTTCCTTTTACAGTTTTAGTGTTACTTAATTCCCATAATATTTATATGCTTTGTTGGAGCAAATATTAAAGGCAAAATGCTATTATACCAGGGATGGCCTTATGTCAACACCAGCAGTTTCTGCTGTAATTCGCAAGCAAAAGGCAAGTTTTTGATGTTTCATTATAATATGTTCTCCAGTTTGTGCCAAACTGTATTAAATATTTTCATGATTTTTGACAGGCCAATGGGGGCTTCATAATGAGTGCAAGCCACAATCCTGGTGGACCCGAATATGATTGGGGTGTCAAGGTGGGCTGTGAACCATGGTGACAGGTTCATGTATATGGGGGATATTTCATGTGTCCTCTAAAGTTCTCGTATTTTTAATTCAAGGAATTTATAACTGATGCAGCGTGGTTTTTGTAGAAATGTGGTTACTTGTCTAAATATCCATATGCTTGATTGAGTACCCTCCTGCAAGATTAAAGGGCCATAATCTAGTCAGATCCCATGAGCACAGGATTCTGGGAAGAGTAGATTAGAAGCATTCCTAGCCATTGCTTTCCCTTTCTTCAAAAAAAAAAAAATGGTTGTCATTGTACTGGAACTTAGCTTTTAGGATTACATACCAAGGTTTTCTGGAATTCAGTCAACCACCAACCTCTCCCTCAATACTAGGCCTGATCTAAACATTTTTTATTTTGAATTCTAATTTGGAAGATTGATCTGTTAATAAAAGTCACTGGTTTAAGCAAATATTATCCCGGGTTTAAGCAAATATTGTGCCGGGAGACCACTGTAACTACATATTTAAAATAAAAGCAGTATTTTGAGGTAAATGACAGGGCTAAAAATTTAGAAATGGAATGATGGTTGTGAAAACTAGAAAATTTTGATCACTAGGAGATGTAGGCATTTTTTAATTAAATCCATTGCTACAGAGGACAATCCTGCAAAAATCTCTCTTTTAGATTTTACTGATGAGATAACCGTGAAACATCTTTTTCATGTATGATATGGAAAGTACCAATTTTCTGAATTGTATTTGTCGGACTTTCAGATCTTTAATTTGCAATTCTGAGTAATTGGTTTTCAGAAGTTCTTTATGCAGACTCAATTCTGAACCTAACAGTAGCTCTGTCATACATGTTACTACCTCATTCTCTCTTCAACTTGATTTTCAATATGTTGCTGATAAGGTTTGATGCTTTGTCAGGTGTCATCCGTAAATTCGTTAGTTCAACTAATACAGTTCTTCACATTGCTCTGTTTCTAGAACATCATCTTGCCCATGTAAAAATGCTTTCTTCTGTTGCATCGAAAAACCCAAAAAAAAAAAAAAAGATTCTTTCTTCTGATGGACCAGGTTTACCATAATTTCAATAGTTCAACCAATACAGTTCTTGGCATTGCTCTGTTTCTAGAACATCTTCCCGCCCATTGAAAAAATGCTTTCTTCTGATGGACAGGTTTCCTATTCATGCATAACTAAATTCATTGTGCATTTCAGTTTAATTACAGCAGTGGGCAGCCTGCACCAGAAACAATTACAGACAAGATTTACGGAAACACACTTTCTGTATGTTCCTTATTTTCTAGATTTTTTTTTTTTAATTTATTGTACAGGGCTGTGTGGAATGTTTTTCTTTATGTTTTATATGTTGACTTATGGCTGGCCACCTTATGCTGTTGAACTATGAATGGTATGAATTGGGAGTGCAGATTTCTGAAATAAAGATTGCAGATATACCTGATGTTGATCTCTCTCGTCTGGGAGTCACTGAATATGGAGATTTCAAAGTAGAAGTGATTGACCCAGTTTCTGATTACTTGGAGCTAATGGAGGTATCAATTTTTTTATTTATTTTTTTTAAAAAAGAAAGGAAAAAGATGTCTATCTTAGAATCTCTCAGGAAGTTTCTGTTGCTTTTTCTTTGACTTACACAATTGCATGAAATTCCTTCTGTGCAGAGTGTATTTGATTTCGAACTTATCAAATCTCTTATTTCAAGATCAGATTTCAGGTATATTATGATTTCTGTGAGTGCTTTATGCGTGCACAGATGAAGGTTTTTCTGCAACAGAATCATATTTCTCCTAGTGCAAACTATCATGATTTCTATAATGTAGGCACATCCCAACTTTAGTTACTGAATGGTGCATGGTGTTGACTCATCAATTCTAGAGAAATACTCCAAAAATGCCAACGCAAGACCTACAGAGTGGCATTTTCCTTTCTATTAGTGAAAGCAATTTTTTCAAAGCTGCTTATGGATTGAAAAACCATGTAACAGACTTTCTAAGTCGTCATCATCATCATAAACTGTTTTCTGTCTATGGTCAAGCACATGGATCTGTTAAGGTAATGGACTTTCTAATATGAAAGAAAAAAAGCCCATGGACACTGACTGTCTAGGATTGGATGAAGGGAATTTACCTAGACCCACGCCTTGCATCTTCTGATGGAGTTGCATGGTGGCCTATCTCAAGGTGAATTTTGTAGGTTTAATATGAACTCATGAGACATGCAAAGAAACACCATGAGTATATCAATTCTTGTGATAACAGAAGGATTTGTTATTTTTGTGTGAATCAAAGAAAAACTTGTTACAGAAGGAAAAAGAAAAAAAAAATTGTTATATATATTATTCTTTTTTCTTTTTTTTTTGAAAGGAGTTATATCTATAATTCTTATGGTTGAGCAGTTCACAACCAATTTCATTAGGGGGGTGTTTGGCAATCTAAAAAACTTTTCATCTAAAACTTTTCAATCTAAAACTTTTCAATCTCTACAACTTTTCTATTTTTTAATTATTTTTT
>JAXCLR010000081.1:14262865-14284284 GCA_035584095.1 Annona squamosa
AAACCTATATTAACAGCTTCATGAAAAAATTTTCAAAAAAAATTAAAAAAAAATAGGTGCAGTGCACCAGGGTGCATTGAGGCTCAGTGCACCCGGGTGCACTGAATTAAGCTCCGGAAAACTCGCGCTGGCACTCAGAGAACTCACGCCAGCACTCTTGTCGAGCTCTGCTGGGGTAGCGGTGTCTCCCTCTTCCCCCAACTGAATGTAATTAAAAAAAAAAATGCCTAGAAAAAGATACGAAATAATATTTAATTTAAAACGTTGCTACGAAGTATTAACTCCTTTCTACCTCTATTTAAAATTAGATCTTCCACATTCCATCAAGAAAAAATAAATAAATAATAATCATTCACGGTTCCCCCATCTGTCACAAGCTGCCTAAATCGTTAATTCGTTATCTAGTATAGAAGGTGGTGCGTGAGTTATGTTGCAAAAATAAAATATGCGAATATTTATTATTCTTAAAATACGGTAAGATTAAAAGTTACATAAAGTTCAACGGACGTCATTGGAAAAAAAAATCTTTACTAAAAGAAGAATAATTTGCAAATATGTCCGCATTGTTGGGTACTAATTACAGATATACATATATATATTTTTATGAATTGCAGATTATTGTCGCATAGTTTAACTAAAATGGCATGCGTATCTGAGTTTACGGCTGACTCGAAATGTAAAGAATAACCTGTTACTGTATCCCAAAATATAATTTTGTAAAATATTTATAAACGGACAATAATCCAATCGAAGGGAATTGGTTCTTTTGAAACTTTAAAGAACTTCATAGTCTAATGACTCAGTGAGTTAATATTTGAAAAAACAAACGATCCGACATAATATTTTTCATGTGATAATAATTTTTATTTCGAACATTTCAAAGGGACTTGATGCTTTTGAATTTCCATCATGCACGCGATTTTGAATTTGAAGTCGAGGCAGCTGAATTTGTTAGTATATTATTATTACTACTATACTCACAGCTCACAACTTACAAGAGGTACAAGTTTGAAGTTTCGTAAAGACATTAATCTTATATCTTTTTTCCATGAAGTTGTACTCACTGAGATGACCCAAAAAAAAATGTCTTACTAGTGGGTAAGAGTAGGGGTGCAATTTCAGTTGGGAGGATCAGGTTTAGATTAGCTGTATCTTTAATTTATTTTTAAAAATTCTTACCATACCTTACCTTACTTTAAGTCAGGTCAGCTGTAGACCTACTTTATCATATTTTTTCAAGTCAGTTCAGTTATGATTCTGGTTCCAAATTGGTTTGTTATATTAGTCTTTATATTATATTAGAAAATCATAACGTTAATATAATTTTTACTTAAAAATTTATCATCAACATGATAATAATATAATTTTGAAATGCATTTATTAAATATTCTAAATAGAGAAATTAAAAAAGTTTTTACATTTTAAAAGATATATTTTATATCTTAAAAAGATATAATATATTTTATAAAAATATATTAAATATATATTAATAATTCGGGTTAGTTACAGATACTCAAACCTTAGAGTATATCCTACCATAATCACACTGGATTTTTTTTTTTTTTTTAATTTGGAGCCTATCCTGTCTTATCAGTAAGAAAATAAGAATATACCCTATTTATTTCAAGATACTTATTAGTTAGATCCGAGAATACCTTATTCAAGTTGTACCCTTAAGCACAAGTGTATAAGGTTAGGAGTTTGAACCCCCCGTGAGTCAACTTTATAAAGAGAGTTCATTGTCTTTCATATAGTTAAGTGGGAGTGTTGTCTTCTGTATGAATAAGTGGAAGTTTATTGTTGTCTCTAGTGCCCATTATTGAGATTCATTATAATATGAAACAGAATGATATATTGGAATCAATAAAGAAAAAGATAATCTCGATCATTTCTCCATTTTCATTTTGAGTCCCCCTTGATAATCACATGGTATCCAATCCATCTACTCTTCTTGTTATTGATTTATTAAAAATACAAAAATTATTTTAATCACATTTTGGAAGGAATTACAAACTATTTTAGCGTGAATTTGAATTTATTCTCTTTTAATCAAAGATCCAATCCTTATAAAATATTTTTTCCACGCGAAATAATGATTATGTAAAATTTTACAACATTTAAATGCTCCCAGGAAAGAACTCAAGTGGATCTCTAAATTTACACAAAATTTTAATATATATTTAAAAGATATGACCCTCAATAAAACTTTTAATGGGTTGAACGGTTGTATTTTGATTAAAATAAAATAAAAAGCATTAATATGACCATCGAAATTGTCCTAAATGGATTACACATATCGATATGCATTTGAACATTCCTAGACAAAAATAAACGACCATCATTTTTTAGGCCAGCGATCTTATATGGCAATTTATGTGGTGATCCGAAAAAAATATTTTTTTTATTTCTTTACATGGATGTGTGAGCCTTATTTGAATCCTTAATTTTGAAAAAAATGATAAATTTTAAATTTATTCGAAAATTTATTTTAATTTTTAAAAATGACCAAAAATCTTTCTAATTTTTAAAAAATCAAAGTGAAATACCAAACAAAATTTAAAAAATCACGTGGTGAAAAATTTAGGCCAGGTTCATACATTTATAAAAAAATTTCGAAAAATAAAAAATATTTTCTATTACTTATAAATCGCCGGAGCACAAGTAACCTCGACTTCAAAGTAGATAATTGCAATTATCCCGAAAGATGCGGCAGCCGTTCTTTCATTGGTGGTGCTTGGTCGATGGAGCCTGTTCCGAACATGCTCTACCATGGATGAATCATGAATGGACGGTTTAGTTCATCCTCTCCTTGCACGTGCACCCAATCATTCCTACCAGTTCCTAGGAGTGCTGCTCGGTAGTGAAGGCTACTATTTTTATATACATAAGGTATGATAATTTCTAAGTAAAAAAATAACTAATTCAATTATTGTAAGGTAAATTTAAGATCCGAATATTCAGAATTGAGTCAATTTACCTGAATTATTAAATATATGTTTAATATAGATTTTAAAAAGAGAAGTGATCTTGTTTATCCGGGCTAAGCGAGCAAATAGCTCACTTCGAAAAATCATTTACAATACTTTTTTTTATTTTTTTTCTGCATACACTTTTTATATAAGTGCATTTAACATATAAATCAAGATCTTCCATTGTTGGATTTGTGTATATATTTTTCTTGAGATTTTTAAACATCTATGAGTATTATATGTATTCAAAATACACCTATTTTTAAAAAATCTTTAAAAAATATGTATAAATGTCAAAAAATGATAAAATTTAGTTTACATATTTAGATAAACAAGTGTATGAACAAAAAACAAAAAAGAAGAATTGTAATTAGATTTTTTAAGATAGGTTAAGTAAGACATTCGCTTAGTGTTCTCGTTTAGCCCGGGCTAACAAGAACATTCATCTTTTAAAAAATATTTTTGATAGTAAAAGATGAATGTTCTTGTTAGCCTGGGCTAAACGAGAACACTAAGCGAATGTCTTGCTTAACCTATCTCAAAAAATCTAATTACAATTCTTTTTTTTATTTTTTGTACATACACTTGTTTATATAAGTGTATTTAACATATAAATCAAGATTTACCATTGTTGGATTTGTGTATGTATTTTTTTTTAGATTTTTAAATATCTATGTGTATTACATGTATTCAAAATATACCTATCTTTAAAAATCTTTAAAAAATATTTACAAATGTTAAAAAATGATAAAATTTAGTTTATATGTTAAACATATTTAGATAAACAAGTTTATGAACAGAAAACAAAAAAAAAGAATTGTAATTAGATTTTTTGATGTAGGTTAAGTAAGACATTTGCTTAACGTTCTCGTTTAGTCCGGGCTAACAAGAACATTCATCTTTTTAAAAATATTTTTGATAGTAAAAGACATAAATATATTCTTTAAATATATAAAATACTTGTTTAATTTATTAATTAGTTTAGTAAATTTAATGAATGTATTTCAAAATTTATATTATTATTATTATTATCTTGATTTTAAGTTTTAAAATAAAATATATAATAAAATTATAGTTTTCAAATATAATATAAAAACTATTTTAAAAACGGTGTTGGTTCAATGCACCCGGGAGTTGGGTGTACTTCACCCTTTTTGAAATTTTCTTTTGAAAGCATTTTTATAGAAATGTTAATGTAAGTGTGTTTAATATGTGTATAAATTTTTACCATTTTTGGAGATTTTTAGATATTTATTTCAGATTTTTTAAAATCAGTAATGCCACTGATTTTTAAAAATTGGAAATAAATATCTTAAAATCTTTAAAAATGGTGAAAATTAATATACATGTTAAATACACTTATATTAATTAGTTCATGAAAAAATTTTGAAAAAAAATTAAAAAATAAGTATATGTATTCGAGAGCATTGAGCCTCAATCCTCTCGGGTGCATTGAACCAGCAACCTTTTAAAAGACCATCTGGAATCAAAAGTGAAACCGATCTAATTTTAAAAAATAAGATAGTATATGCTTATAACCAATTTGACCTAAAATAAGGTAAGGAATGAGTTTTTGAGAATATAGTAAGGATAAGTCAGGTTCAAGGTTAACTCTACTCTTATTTAACCCAAATTGCATCCCTAGTAGCTCCATTCTATGTAAGATTGTACTTTAACTAAATGTAATTAGTTAATTATTATATATTTTTGGAGTTTTCTAAATATATCAACTACAATTGATCTTAATATTAAATATATCAATAACATTTCAAAAGTCATAAATATACTTATTACATTTGTATTTAATTTAAAAAACACATATTTGATGCCGTTAGGAATATATAAAATTATTAATATGTCTTTTAAATTTAGGATGAAATTAAAAAAGTTGAATATTATAACTCATTAATGTCGTAATTGCATACGAGTTGGGGAACCTTAATTTCATTGTCTTGTATTTCATATCATCATTTTTTATTTTATAATAGCATATCTTGGATATTTATAAAAATTTAATTAATAGTTTTTAATGGAATGAGTATTAAGATTAAATACAAACATAAGAAATATATTTGGAATTTCAAAAATACTATGAGGATATTTAGTCCTACTACTAACAATATCTCAACTCATGTCATCTTATTAGGTGGCCCAGGTAGGGGTCGACCCTACCCTTACCCTATTTTTAAAAACTTTTACCTTATCCTATTTGAGAACCAGTCGGTTCTTGGCATACCCTACCATACTTTTTCGAGTACGGGTCGGTTTCGATTTCAGTTCCAAATCGATTCTACTAAAATAATGTTAGCATGCTGCCAAAGCCAACTGTTTGTGAAGCTAGAATTTAGATAGTTAAAAAATTGTAAATATAAATGAATAAACTGTCAAGTTGCAACATATCCATAATGTGATCTTCTTTAAGTTGTATTGAACCATCATCTATAGAAAGAAGGAGCAACGATCGAAAAAAGCAGCAAAGTTTCAATATTTTCTGGAAAAGAGGGCAGATGAAAAAATCATCTACTTCTTTCACTTGAATGGCTATAAAATGATTTCAAAAACCTAATATCTTTAACCGAAGTAAATTAAAAATCGAAAACTAGAAGAGCAAGATGATACCCTTTTTTGATTGGGAAGAGCCGCAACGGAGTAAAAAAATGCTTCCGGAAGAAGAGGGTTGTCGATCTCCAGAAGAAGGAGCTCTGGAAATTCTTCCATGCCTTCTTCCTCTTCTTAACCCTCATTTTGGCCATCCAAGCCATGTCGCCCAAGCTCCAATGCCGCCATTGCTGGATCCCTATCGGCCTTCTCTTCCTCTTGCACCTCATCTTATCCGTCTCCGTCGCGTAGATGCTCCGCCGCATCAACGACTTCAAGTACCTGCAGCAGTGCCAAAAGCTCATGCTGGGCCTCGCCACAAAGGATGAGGAGCAGCGTCAGGATAGAAGACGAGAAGGATTTCGAGATACATCGTCAGGAGCTGCCGGAGAGCTACTTCGGCAAGTTGAGATCGAGATTGAGAGAGAGATAGAGAAACAGAGAGAGAGAGAGAGAGAGAGAGAGAGAGAGAGAGAGAGAGAGAGAGATTAGGGATGCGTGGTGCCTGGGAAAAATTGAGAATGGGAAAAAGCGGGAAAGGCAAAAAGGAAAGACCTTATATGTGAACTCCAGGTTGGTTCCGGGCGCCTAGCTCCTGGAACCGACCCTACCCTAATTGGAATGGGTATTTACCAAAGGGAACCGAACCGACCCTATGGGTAGGTTTCTCGGAACCGAACCAACACTAATTAGGGTATCCAGAGGGTCAACCCACGGGTACCCGGACCGAGTTGCACCCCTACATCTTATATGACAAACAAAGACTAAAATTTTTTATTATTTTTTCTTACAAGCAGCTAAGAGGAATAAAATTATTTATTAAGGCGAGGAATAAAATACTAATTTGGGATTGTTTTTCGAAACAAAAACATGGGGACATAATATAGATGTTAAATTAATTTAGTTAAAATACCGAATACTAAGGAGTGTTAAAACTTGGAATGGCTCATCGATCATTCTAAACACAAAAGTAATTATATTTTAAAACATTATTAAATAACTAAATATATCATCCAGTAAATACACCGAATTCCTTAGGATATTGATCAATGCACAAATTTAGAAACGATATATTTCAAACAATGTGACATTAGTGTTTTATAAATTTATAGGCATAGTTATAAATTAATATTTCGAAATATATGGTGTGTTTAGTAATGAATAAAACTTTTGATGAAAAGTTTTAGAGAGTAAAAGTTGTCAAATGATGTAATATGATAGAGATAATGATAAGTAGTAAAGAGGATAAAGTTAAAATAGATAGGTTAATTGGGTAGAAATAATTGAAAAGTAAGGTAGTTGTATTAGAAAATGTAAAAAATGATTAAAAAATATGATAGTAATGAATAATAAAAAGTTTTTAATTGAAAAAATTTAACTTAACATGTTTTATTAATTGCCAAAAACACCCATAATTATTATCTACAAATGTCCAAGCGAAATGTTCACCGTCGGATCTTCCTGTAAGATATCTTTTTAGTGGAACCCACTTTTCATGGCTGAGATTTTCTGAAAGTTGTCAGAAAAGACCCCGACACGCCAGAAGCGAGAGAAGTGGCCGGTATCGGGCGATCAGAGAAAGAGAGAGAGAGAGAGATGGAAGGCTCAGGAAGAGGTGGAGAAGGAGAAGATGCTCCGCGAAATCAAAGTGTAGGGCACGAAGGATTGAAGGGGAAATCATGCAAAGGATGCCTCTACTACTCGTCGCTTCGGAAATCCGACGCTCGGAAGCCCCTTTGCGTCGGCATCAGCAGAACCCTCCCCCAAGGTCTTCTTCTCACTCACCTCTCTAAGGCCGAGCTTTGTATCGGGCAGCGTGGAAGCAATATACGATTCTGTTTTCTGGGTTTCGACTTCTTGTGGAATTTCTAGGAATTGCTCAATGACCGTAGCGCGGTCCTTTAGCTGTTTCCTTTCGTATGGAAGGAGAGTGCGTCTTTTGAGGATTTTGAGATCCCACGAATTGGAGTTGTCTAGGAAGTTTCCGCTCCGCCGGATGAAATCGCGCGGTTTTGACCACATCCAAGCAAGCAATAGTTGAAAAATCGTTTCTTTTATCCCTTCTTTTCGTTTAGATTGTGTGTATGCATGTATGTATGTAATGGGCGGTTCGGATTTTACAGGATTTTGATCAATGGATGAAAATTGACTGGATATGATTATGGATTTTGTATGAAAAAAGTGGTATCTAAGTACCATGCAGCGCTGCAGGCCTCGCCAGTGCGTATAATTTGAAGGGCATCTGAGCCCAGCGATGAACCGTTGTTTGTATTAACAATCGCCTTAGATTGGTATTAACATGTCAAATTATCAAGTGGGGATGACTGAGGGTTGGTAATGAAGAAGAGAAGACGAGTGCAAGATTGAATTTTTTGCTTCATGTTTGATTCACGAGGCTACTGGAATCTTTTTCCACCATGGATTCCCCATGAATGTGGTGCTAGAGGTCTCCACATGAAATTAAATCCAGGAGCTTCATATCTAAAAGAGCTTATACCGTTGAGATTATATCGCTAAGATTATTAGATCTGAACTGTATATGAAACATTGAACAGTTTTTCATTAGCACGACCCAACTAAGACAGTGATAAATGATGGAAGAAAGACCTCAATCATGTATTGACTCCCAGCAAACAATGCTATGAATGGGTAAAACAAAGACAAAAGTATGCAAAGTGTGCTGTGCTGTGATGTCTTATTCTAGCATCCTAGCATGCATAAGTTTCTTTGATGTCCTATTCCAGCATAAAAGAATGGTAACCTCTTTCATGAAACATCACAAACCTGTCCATTGGCTTTTGCAGATGTTCCATGTTCCTTGACATGCAATGCTACAGTTGACTGTCAGACCAGTGAAATCTCCCTTCAAATATCTGCTAGGCACCAAGGATTAGCGCTTCTCAAAATCCAGAAAAACCCTTTGCTGTTTTACTTCTTTTGCAGCTGGCGAATAAGATTGAAATACCAAGGCTTTTGCTTGAATTTTAACCTTTGTTCCTCCACTTGGATCAGATATTTATTTAAGCATATGATTACTTAACCGATTCATTTTAATGATCTGAGGTTTATGCTGTGAATTCAAGAGAGAAAAATTTGTTGCTTTCTTTTAGTTAGAGGGAATACAGATTTGTTTTATTTTATTTTTTTCACAGTTTGATTGCATATGCAATTCTTTTGCTTTTCCAATTTTGTGCAATACTTTCCCGTTCAATGTAGAAAATTCCATATATTGGTAGCACTTATCAATTGCTATCTTTTGGAATTAATGTGAGTTTGTCTTTCTGATCGTTCTTTTTTTTTTTTTTGTGGGGATTCTCTTGGGTCTCTCCTGGTTTGAGTGGAAACAGTTTGTGCTAAAGTTGGTGAAACAACCATCAACTTTAATTGAATGAATTACACTGCAAAAAATTCTCATTCATTGATTTTTTCTGTGTTCTTTTTCCCTTTCAGCAGTTCCTAGTTACGTTATTGGAGAGTCTGAGATGGAAGCTTCCAAAGAGGGTCGCAGTCTTTCCGACTTCAAGTACGTTTGTGCGGGTTATTCTGTATTTCTTGATAACAAAGATAATCCTGGTGAGCAGCAAGAGAAGCAAGCTGAACTGCCATTCTGTGTAGGCATTGAGGTTATTATCTTAACCACTATTTATTCTGAGTAGAAACTACTGGAGGCTTTGTACTTCTGTGCAGATAACATCTTCCTCTGCCTTAATAACAAGCCCTCACTTCATATTTATAGTTTAAGTTTGAAAATATTTTGCACAGATCTCTTGTTTCAAGAGTTTTCTCTTTCACTTTTATCTACCTTAAAATTTTGAGTTATTTTCTCTGGTCCTGAGTTTATGATCTTTGTTCTTTTATTTCTGCTATCTATTCTGAAGGAGCTGGCGATTGAATGTGAACCAAGTGAATGATCCATGATCAATGTCATACCCTCCTGTTTGTTTATCAAAATCAGTGGGTAATTTATGCTGTAGATTCCGTGAAGCATTCAGAAAAGTCATGGAGTCAGTAAGATCTTATTATTTTAGGCATTAAGGTGATTTTGAATTATGCACGAATTTGTTTCTTGTTGACTGATACAAAAAATGACGCTTGTTTAGGTTTGGCATCAAATTGGTTATAATGCTGATGGTCCATGGTCCATCAATTAACTTTCCAACAAGGCTAAGATTGCCTGAATCCAACACCCTTGAGAAAGTTTGTTTGCCAAAATAAACCTTGTAGGTTCTGTGATTTTTCCCCCCCTCTTTTGTAGGTTCCGTGGTTTCTAAGGGCATTGTTTTTGTTCATAGGTTCTATCCCTGTACCATCTTATAAGAATTACAAAACAAGAAAGTTCTGGTATTAATTAATTTTTTTTTTTAAAAAATTCTCTTTTATGGTTGTAAGGATTAAGGACTAAGGACTACAATATATGAGAATACCAAAAATCCTCAAAGTACAAATTAAAAATCTGTATCATCACAAGTGGCTTCTAGAAAGAATCATGGTATTTTAGAATATTTCTAAAGATCCTCAAAGTACAAATTGACCATCTATCTCAATGATCATGTTGATTAGATGTACATCAATTGAAATATATGCCATCTTTTTTCTTCCTACATCCTTTCTTTTACCTCACTAAGTTGAATTCATGGACTCCAATGGTTTAATTGTTGGTCTTGGCTTCTTTATGGTATATACGTTTTCATGTGATTTTGTTGACATTCTGAAGGGATGATCTCAATAATCACCTTAGATTTCTTAAGTATGTATGTCTGCAATAATGCTTAGAATTTCTTCTGTTGTTTACTTGTTACTCTCAGCATTGCTATTAAATTTGATGCTTTGTTTTCTCTTTGGTTACTTTACTATGGCAAAGTGCAAGTTAATGTAAATATTCTTTGTTGCAGCTTCTGGTTGACAAGAGAGTTCCAGCTGCTGAACATGTTCCAGCTCACCCTCACAATAGGGAAGGTATTTAAGCTTGACACTTGCCATCTCTGAGATGTTAGCATTGCTTTCTATTGCTGAAGATTTTGAATAGTATTTGCTTGTTTGCATAATTGTATGTGATCTTTTGCGTTTACAAAAGCTGCCTCTGAGATATTATCTCCATTTGTTCTTGGCATGTATGTCAAAATATTAATTGTTCTTGCTTCACATGGAGTACTTATTATTACTATTATTTTTTTTAAGTAAAATTTTCTGCTTCATCTCTCTCTTCTGTTCATTGGGGGTATTTTGTATTTTAAACCCTCTAACTTTGCCTATTTGCTTTTTAAACCCTAAAGTTTGGCCGTTTGCATTTTAAACCCTGAAATTTTGGTTCCTTTGCATTTCAAACCCTGACTCATAATGGCTTTAAAAACTACGGTTAATTCATGCAAAATGACGTAAATACCCTTCCATATATTTTTTAAAAAAACCTAAATCTGTATTAAAGGTAATAAATGTTATTGAAGACTGTAATAATAAATTTTAAAAAGCCTAATAGTCAAGTTTAAAATGTAAAAAAAAATAAATAAATATTTTAAATAATAGAGGGTATTTATGTCATTTTGGATGGCTTAACGGTGTTTTTAACTCTGTTATGGGTTAGGGTTTAAAATGCAAATGAGCCAAAGTTTTCAGGGTTTAAAAGGCAAAAGGCCAGACTTTGGGGTTTAAACTGCAAATAGGCAAAGTTAAAGGGTCTAAAAGGCAAAAAACTCAACAAAGTTTGATATTATTCAAATCCAGTATGCATGTATAGTGGAATGGCTGAGCCCTAAACAACAGAAATCGAAGAATGTGCAGTATTTTATTTTCTTTGCAGTATTTTATGTTCTTTTTTTTCTAAAAAATTCATTTGTGAATAAGCGCATTGATATCTTCCCACTGAATTGTTACAGTGAGTCATTTCTCCTTTTTCTTAGTATGATTTGCTATTGATTTTCAAAATTCAAAAAATAAACTGAATTTTGGATGTGGTGGTTTGAACAGTGTTTCCGTGCAAGCTTAAATGCTTCGTATTATGCATAACTTGCAACAATTAGTTGCCTCTGTAGCCTAGGTCACAGCTTTCTATATTGGTTGTGTTATACACTTAAGTCTGACTAATAGAGTTTATCCCAAAAAAAAAAAAAAAAAAAAAAAATGAAGTCTTGACTGATAGATTTCATTTGCTTGCAAGGTTATTGAACAGGAAAAAAAAATGATATTAGCAACATAGTTGATGATGTCGACCATAGAGTAAATGAGGTTAAAATATGTGAGGAGGTAATGATTAAGGGGATGTTTATTGTTTGGTAACGTGAATGAATGGGGTGGGATGGGACAGGGACACTGTGGGAATAGTAGCCTCCACATTGTTGCATATTTATTGCCGTCGCGGCTTAGAAATCCCATTCCACCCCAGGAATCCACGTTCCAGCATGTTACCAAACGTCCTCTAAGATACAGATGATGACGAGAAAACATGGAATTTTTATATGCAAGTACATTTGTCGATTCATACATGTCAAATAAAATGTGGGGAAATGGAAGTTTCCATGGAATTGAATTCTACAGAAATCAAGTGCATTCCACCAATCAATCCCTTTGCTGTAGATCCTGCTGTTTGTTTTCCCTCTGTTTTTTGTTTAGTTGATTTTTCTTTGTTCCTTCTTAAAGCCTACCACTAATTATTAATAAAGCATTAAAGATCAAGCCATTCTTTCAACCAGGTGTGATGTGTTTTTCTTTCTTAGAGATCATTTAAATACTACCAAATACAAAAAGTGAAAATGGAGAGAAAAATATTGTAGTTAAGGTGCTTCTTTACCTACTGAAATATGTCATCTTTGGCCTTTGCCATTTCTTTCTGTTATTTGGGATCATTTGGTTGCATAAAACTTCTTGGTAGACTTTCAAGTAGAAATTACTCTTATTTGATGCAGAGTTTATGAGATTTCGTTTTACGGAATGCAATTAAATTCAACCTTAACTAAAATTTAGTAGAAATTTAATGGTTGGTACTAAGGAGGTGAGAAGGCATTTTAAAAAACTAATGGAAAACCTGTGTGAGAGCTATGTGCATTTAAACACTAATGCAAGAGTATATTTATTTGGCAAGCTTTAGGGATAAAATAGAAAACAATGGCACAGTATTTATTTGAGAACGGTATGTATGATCACTTTTTTAGGGTTTATGGAAAGACCCAATGGACCAGAGGCTGACATTTGTAAAAGGCATACCTAGCCAACCATATACTGACATTTGGAAAGGGCATACGGAGTGTACCTAGCTTGCTGCCTTATACAAATGCAGGAGGCTTGGGGTGGGTGAGAAGTACATAGCCATACCTTTATCTCTAAAGATGCTGTTTCCAAGTCGCAAACCTGTACCATCCAGTACATAGGCGAAGAGCCTTGTGACTGTTCTCCCAGTTGATGCCCTAATAGGCCGACACTTAGTGTTGCACGTAAAAATAACAGTGGATAAACAGTCCTTGCAAGTGGACGAGCATATGGCAGTTGCAGTTGTATTTTAAGTCTGTCATGGGCTGGCAGCATTGTGAATACTTCTGATCTTAGTTTGTCTCATTAATGGAGACTTTGCATTTTGGCTGTGGCTTTTTTCATACTTGTGGAGTTATGGCAAATTTGGATTTTATGGCTAGTAGAACAATGGGCACATGTTTCTGAATCGTGAATTTACTGACTGTTTGTTTTTATGTTTTTAGATGTTAATGTTTTTCCCCAGCCACGGTCATATAAACCAACCCATTCCATGGGGGAAGAATTCTTGAACAGGCAAGTCTATTACTTGTCACCATAATTATTATCACTGCCTTCATTGATATCATGCTCATGTCGATTGTTGTTATCCTAATTGTACTGGTAGAAGTTGTGTGCTGCATGTACAAATAGAATTTCCAATTCCGGCTCAAGAAAGTTATCCATAAAGGAAAAGGTTGTGGGGCAAGTAGATTTTTGCTTATTATAAGAAATACCATGGTCGAGTGGAACAGTTTGAATGTCATTAGCTAATATTGTCAAAGCATTGTTAAAACATTAGGACTTGTTAAACACTTTTTGTAGTGTTTTTTACTGAAATTGTTGAAAAATTTTGGTACATGACGCATCCTTCTGGTTTCAACCTTAGGACTTGGAAGAACTGGGAGAGAGGTAACATACAGAAAGCTTGTTCTGCATATCGCACTGCATAAAGAAATAGCAGAGAAGGAACATGGAAATATAGAAAGAAATAGGAGTCTACTGGTGAATAAGAGTTGGGATAGGAGCATGATTATGTGTGAGAAAGTAGCACCTATTACAGTTTGAATTAGGCTGGAAATTTGTTGTTAGGAATCCAACTGTAATAATTTAATCACGTTAATGATTCAACAGTGTTGAGAAATTCGAACAAAAGCAAGTGAAGATTAGCGACAATAAGAACAAAAGAGAAGGAAAAATATTATGCAGCAATATTCTCAAAACTCTGGTTAATCTGAATTGATTCAAACTATGTGCTTGGCCATCCAATCAGTTCTCAAGAATGCTCAGAGGATGACTAATAAGATCATTTTTGCTTTGGGAAACAATGGCCCACAACTCGGTGGAGTAGAGTTGTCACTTTTTTCCTTGGTTTAGGAATTGATCAAGCTAATCAAAAATTAAAAAGTCATTTGTCTAAGCAGCAGAAACGTGACTAGGTCAAGTCTCCAGAGCTCCCCTTCAAATTACATTCTATTTCTGCCCTTCTTATAGAAAAGAAGATTTCAATATATGGGTGCATTTGGAATGATTCTCTGTAACAAAAGAGGGAGCAATCACAATTTGGTTATCATTTGTGCAACTATGTTTGGTTCTTGTTGGACGTGCACTGGGTATGTGTAATTGTGTATATTCTGTTTACGGGTGGAGTTTGAAGTTTACTCTATTGGTTTCTTTTCTGCCTAGATCATGAGGTATCAACATGGTTATTCTCTTTTTAGTCACGGGGCTCAACTATATTATTGGTCTCATTTGGTTTCAACCCATGTCTCAACATGAGGTATAAAGTTTATGGATGGAGTGGATCTCATATGGTTAATTTTATTCAACCTATTTTGTGTGTGAGCATCCAACTAGTGGGAGATTTAGTTGGGATTGCTACTTACCGTTTGAGATATGCTGGGATGAAAAACTTTCCAAAACTGCAGGTTTACAAGAAACGCAGGCCTTGTTGCATCTGGGGTGGCTAGGAACATGCAGAAAGTTGGCAACTATGTCAAGGACAGCTTTGATGACATTTTGTATCCTTATCGCAGACGGCCCAAGTAGGTACAATTATATGATTGCAGAGGCTGAACCTTGAAAACTAGAATGTATATTTTTTTTGTTCAATAAGTGTTGATGATGTCAAGCAGCACTGATGGCAATATCTTCTGGTTTTTTTCCCACCGGTTTATGTTATCAATTGGATTTTGAACTTAGCAAACCTCTAACATATTCCGTGAATCAAAGGTAATGGCCATGAAAATTTTGAACCCACTGGGAAGCATCGAGTGGTATATACTCTTGTGTGGCTTGTGAGCAGTTGGGTTGCTTTGCGCTGCCTTCTTGAGCTTCTTATGTCTCTTAAATTTGGAACAGAAGCCATTCTGTTTGGCTACTTGGATGCAGGCATAAGGTCATCAAGCTCTGTCGCAAGCCATACTTTTTTTTTTTTTTTTTTTGATAGTCGCAAGCCATAGTTTCAAACTAACTTGAGGATAGATTCTAACGTGGGCATGAAGAATTTCGGTGGGTTTCTAAAAGAGTTTATGTGGCTTAAATGACGTTGATCCTCAATTCATTTCTGGTGGCCTTCTCTCCTTGGTGTGGCTGTTTATTTATGGGAGGAAAAAATGAAAAGAAATTAAAAGAAATGATGTTAACAATATCGGAAGTGATATTAGCCATGAAAGGGAGAAAAAATTTTGTACCCGTCAGGAAATGGATTTTCGGTAGCTTTACAGCTTTATTATTCATATGAAGATAAGGGTAGCGCGGATTGAGCAGAGATACCTTTATTGTATTTGTCATTTCATGTATAAAAGAGTACTTAATTTTGGTTTAATTGTACCAAATGTGATGTATGTAAGAGCACTTAATTGAAGAAACTATTAATTAATTAATCGTTAAAAATTATATTCGAGATTGATTTAGTTATCTTATTATCAATAATTTTAATAGACCGATTCAACGGATTAAGCCACAAAGAAGCGTTTTGAATCTTCATACGTATGTGGAACTTAGTCAGGAGGTTTCCTGGTTTCTTTCATGCTTTATAGCCCATATAAGGTTGAAGCAAGATGTTCGGACATGTTTGGTGCTCTTTTTACTTTTTTCCTTTTCTTGCACACACACACACACACACACAAGACATTGTTAGCATGTTACAATTTCAAACCATCTTTTGATGGGCCAAGGAAGAAGGAGATACCGCCCCCATGACAGCCTATCACTCCTTCGAAGTTCAAACCTCACCCTTATTTTTATGTTCCTGCGGTCATCCCTCTCATCCCCATCGAAATATTTGCATGCAAATGATTTTAAATCGATGAACGTAGCTTCTTCCCTGATCACTCTTGTAGATCATACTCCAACACCAACAATGGACTTCTCGAGTTCTTCTACTTTTTTCTCCCATTTTCTGATACATTTTAAATGTAATTTGACATCGTACTTGCTTAATAATAATCCTTATTAATATTTCCTAATGTAATCACAATCATACTTGCATAATAATCTTTAATGAGTGATCTTGTTAGCCTAGGCTAAGTAAATGTCCCACTTAGCCCACCTTAAAAAAACTTATTGCAACAATTATTTTTTTACTTTTTTCTTCGTGCACTTGTTTATCTAAGTGTATTTAATCTATAGATTAAGTTTGACTATTTTTGAATATGTTTATCTATTTTTTTGAGATTTTTAAACACCTATGAGTATAATGTATTTAAAATATTTTTATTTTAAAAAATCTAAAAAATATATATACACATATCAAAAAATGATAAAACTTGACTTATATATTAAATACATTTAAATAAACAAATGTATAAAGAAAAAACAAAAAAAAGTAGTTTTAAATAGGGTTTTTTATGTGGGCTAAGTAATGCATTTACTTAGCTCGGGCTAACGGGATTATTCTTCGTAATCTTTTTTCCCTAAGTTTTCATCTTTTTATGCAAAAACGTAAACATTTTACATTTAATCCTTGCTCTTGCGCCCCACCCTCCCTCACCTCCCCGCCCCCACAACAATTTTCTAGGTATGATTTAGTATACGTCTATGATCTATATTTATAACAACTTCACTCCTTATAATTTTAATTATTGTTTTCTATTTTAATTTTATTCATCACTTTATTACCTGTTATTGGATTATCTCTATAATTTTCTCACCCAATAATCCATTAATAATTTTTTGTATTTCACATATCTATTTCGAATGAGAAGCTGCAAACGTGGAAGGTAAAAAAAAATAAAAAAGGGAACGTTTTATTGGAGGTTAACACGGTTTAATGAATATACATTTTCTACGCAGGAATCATGATTCGTTTTTCATGGGCTTCAATTTTCTCATTTAAAATAGCACCTGGTCTTTTATCGGGGAAAAAAGAAAAAAGAAAAAAGAAAATAGCAGCTGGTCCTCGATGGGTGCGTGCATTTGCACTCCCTCTCCCTAGTCCCTGCCCGTCACACCCTCACCTTCCCAAAAGCAGCCTTCGTTGACATTGGTGGCATGCATCCAACTCACGTTACCTTCAAAATCTCCCCACAACGCACCAATTGAGAACCAATAAGATGAAAAGGCAAGCAACAATCCTTTTCTTAGCTCAAATTCATGCATCCGTGCCATTAAGAGAAAGCCAGGAAGACTAACTATCCAAGCGATGACCACGAATTTAATGGCAATATAAAAGAAACCGTCCCGACCTTGACCAAATTTTAATAGGAAATATGAAGGACTGTTTTAAATAATAATACTGATACTACTGCTAATAACAATAATAAAAGAAATCAATGGGATGTGCCTAGTAAGAAACCACACCAACTATAATTAGCATGTCAATAATGACAAAAGGAAAGGGGAAAAAAGGACATTTCCATCTATAATTCTCTTTTTCAATTGGACAGCCACGATTTGGATGATTAATTGGAGACATCTTTATTACAATTTCTCAGTATCTGCATGTGAAGCCCAAAGCAGAGCAACAAATAGAGGGAGGAAGGAAGCCAACGGAAAAGCAAATTACACATGCATACGTATACGTATACCACACCAAAAAAATATGAGTTTTGTATGTATATATGCTATATTACATATCGTTTTTGAAACTCGTCAGCTCTGCTCTCCGTCGTGCCAACATGCCCTGATCCAGACCGTCGGTATTAGAAATTTCCGGAGGAGATAGGATGAGTCTTAATTCCATGTTCGTGGTAGAGGATCAACGGCCAGAAATATTACATCTTGGTGGGGGCAATAGAGGAGCGCATTGCAGGAGGAGCTTGTATGCATGGATGCTTGAAGCCAAAACAGAGAGAGAGAGAGAGAGAGAGAGAGAGAGAGAGAGAGAGAGAGAGAGATTTCCTTGTCTGTAAGAACTTAGAAGATGGGGCAGGTGAGGCGGAAAGTCGGAACAGCAATGAGACGGACAGCTCTGGGTGCGGTGAGGCCGAACATGTCGCTCATGTCCAGCTCCGAAGGCTTCATGCCGTCCGGCAGCTCCCACCGGAAGCAGTGGATGAACTGCGCCACCGCCAGCTCCACGGCGTAGAGGCCGAGCTGCATGCCAGGGCAAGACCGCCGGCCGGACCCAAAGGGAATGAACTCGAAGCAATTCCCTTTGAAGTCGAGGGTGTTATCTGCGGCGGCGAAGCGGGAGGGCTTGAACTGGTTGGCGTCTTCCCAAGCATCCTTGTTCCTGCCGATGGCCCAGGCGTTGATGGTGACTCGGGTGCCGGAGGGGATGTAGTAACCGTCAATGCAGCAGTCCTCAGCCGTCTCGTGGAGGAGAAGAGGGATGGGAGGGTGGAGGCGGAGCGTCTCTTTGAGGACGCACTTGAGGTAGTCGAGCTTTTCGACGTCTGCCTCCTCCACGTTCCGATCTATTCCCACCACCCGCGTTAGCTCCTCCTGCACCTTTTTCAGCTCCTCCGGTTGCTTCATCAGCTCCGCCATCACCCACTCTATGGCCGAAGCCACCGTTTCGGTTCCACCGAACATGACGTCCTAATTCATTCATTAAACACAAATATTACAAAATATTGATTATTAATTACCATCCATTCCTTACATATATATGCACACACACAAGCATCAGCGTGGAAGTAATTTACTGAAGTGAAATATATTTAAATGGGATGCGTGAAAGATGATTTTGACATCAAACGGAATTACTTTTTGAATGTTCACCTTCTCTAACATGGGTCAAACCAAGCCGTGAGTATACATCTTCATCAAAAAAATAATAGTAATAAATCGTGCGTACACATCAAAACTGTTTTCCTTGCTATTACTCATCTGAATTTTCAATTAATTTTGTGCACACGTAATTAGATATATAGAAACGAATAGTATGAATATAATTTTGTTGCCCACTACCGTATACAAGTATTTCCTTCAAGTAAATAAATAAAACTTTACCTCCATAAAAATGGGTTGGATATATTAATGTTGTTATGATTATATATAGTTTCCAAAACCACATTAATATCTATTTTAAATATTTTACACAGAGAGTTGCTTTTAATTATCATCCAAGCTAGATGTGAGTGTGGTCTGAGCTAGCAAGTGCCACCTGCAGAAATCAACACCCAAGAAGGAATTATCTTGTTTCCATCACTACGTAGATAAGAAAAACTGGCAACTGCAAGCTTCCCCAATTACTTTCCATTTTTATCTGATATATTGGGCAAATATTGCATGCATGAAAACAAAAAAAATTGTATATATCCGTCAATTAATATCCATATGTAGGCATGATATACAAGGTAGTTCATAAATAAGAAGTAAATTAATTACCATTATTATGGCTTTGATGTTATCCCTTGTGAGCTTCAAAGAGGCTTGAAGATCGTCAAACCTATCGCCCCCCTGCCGCCTTCCCACATCGTTCGACTCATTGTAGAAAGCTAGCAAGTCATCCACCATATCCGTATCCTCGTCTTCGTCCTCGTTCTTGGCCTTCGCCTGATGCTCGTCGATGATGGTGTCGATAAAGCGATCGAGCGACCCGCGGGCCTTGGCCAGCCTCTTCCCGAAGCCCTGCAGGTCAAGCCAGCCCATCCCCGGGATGAAGTCGGCGATGTTGAAGGCCCCGAACAGCTTGGAGAACTCCTGCAGTATCGCCACGAACTCATCCTGCCCCTCGTGCGAACTCGACCCGAAGGCCGCCCGGTATATGATGTTGCGGGTGAGTTTGAAGACGAGCTCCCCGACGTTGACCGGAGTCCCAGACTTGCCGGCGACGTCCCGGAGGACGGAGGTGACCTCCTCCCGGACGGAGGCCCACGACTCGGCTCGCCGGCGGCTGAAGAGCTTCATGACGCTGAGCTTGCGCATCTGGCGCCAGAAGGGGCCATAGTGAGCGAAGGCCATATCGGCGCGGTCGTAGGTGAGGTATTGGATGGCGGTGGTGGCGGGGCGGTTGGAGAAGATGCTGTCGTGGACCTGGAGGACCTCGCGGGCCATGTCTGGCGTGGAGACGGTGACGGTGTGGAGGAAGCCGAGGCGGAGGTAGAGGAGACCGCCGTATCGGTCAGCGAGCTTGGCGAGGCCCCGGTGGGTGAGCTGGTCCATCATCCGCATGTTGCCAATGATGGGCAGTGGGCGAGGCCCCGGCGGGAAGGGCGGCTTCCTCATCACCACCTTTTTCAGGAAGAAGAAGAAGAGCAGAGGGAGGAGGAAGCAGAGGAGCATAGGCAGCGAACGATATTGCTGCTGCAGCTGTAGAAGAAGAGGAAGGGGAGAAGCAGAAGAAAAAGAAGAAGAATCCATTGCTTATTGCTGGTTTGTGGATTTTCGAGGGTGGTGAGGTTTTATATGTGTTGGGAATTTTGGTATCCAAGCTTTAATGGACCGCGCGGGTACGTTTTTATTTTGTTGGTGAATGAATGGGACGTATAATTTATATATGTACTCTGGCTGTCAGTAGTCAAGATGGTTGATACGCTGGAAGTTGAAATTAATTCATGACATGATGTATAGGGGTTGAATATTGAAATACTAGGAAATTGATTTCATTTGGGTTGTGTTGTCCGTTTAGCCCATGTGATTAATTAATTAAGAAGCTTGTTGTACTTCCATGTATCATGAGCAGACTAATACTACATGTTTCTTCCATACAACTGATTCACCGTACAATCCGTCGATTTATTTTTATTTTTTTTAAATTTATCCCAAATTTAAGTCATGCATTATATTTTCCTTAATTAATACTTGTATGGTATGAAAGTTCATATTAATTGGATTTTATGAAAGGCTTGCATCTTTAAAGCAAATTTAAATAGGGGTTGCACCGTGCAACTAATTGCATGAGACACTTTCTCTGATTAATACTAATTGATGTATAGTTAACTAATACCACACCATTTTGCTCACGCTACTCTGCATGATATATGAGGCAGAACGTTGGGCATATGCAGGCTAATCCAAACTAATCTAAAAGACGAAATTAATGGGGAACAAAATATGGAAACGCGGACTAGTTTGAGTATGTTAAATGGTGTCTTAAAATGGGGACGCAATTTCTCCCTGCTCCCAGACGAACACACCTTTTTTTTTTAATTTTTTTTTTTTAAAATTTTCATAGAACTGTTAATCTAGGTGTAGTTAACATGTGTATAAATTTTTACCATTTTTAGAGTATTTTAGATATTT
>JAXCLR010000081.1:14292255-14307891 GCA_035584095.1 Annona squamosa
CCTCCCGCAAACCGCCTGGGATTCCGTTGGCGGATTGGAGCCGCTGCAGAAGCGGTCTCTAGAGACTCTCTCCTCCAAGGGCGTCTTCTGGAAATGCCCCGACAAATCCTCACCGTCAGTCTCGTCCTCCATCTTCTGCCTAGCCCACGGCGGGGACGTGAAGGCAAACGGTAACTGCCTCTTCACGACTGCGAAACGGGCGATGGGATTGAAGATCGGCGTGTGTGATCTCAGGAATAGGACGGTCAAGAGGTTCCTAGAAAAGTATGAATCAGAAGGCGAGGATCGGCGGATCGACGACGCAATTCGTCACCTTTACTCGCCGGATCTGAAAGCTGGATGGGGTATACATGTGGTGCAGTAGGCGAAGCTGCTGCCGAGGAGGAGAGCAATGAGAACTCGGAGAGGATTTTCGTATCCGAAAATCCAGTTGCAGAGAGAGAAACACAGTGAGAAAACGAAGAGGAAGGAATACTTCATCGGAGAGGGCGAGGACTTGGAGCGGAAATGGCAGAAGTTGGCTCCGGAAGTTTCCGGACAATCCGATTTCTTCGACGGCTTGCCAGATGATCTCGTCGTCTGCGTCCTCAGCAAGCTCAGTTCTTCCGCTGCCTCTCCTTCAGATTTCGTCAGTAAGAGGCTGAATGGGATGGGGTTGCATCCTCTCGTTTTACAGAAAGCTTCTCTAAAATCGTTGGCTGTGAACTACTAGCGGTCGGTGTGAGAGGCAAGAAATATCTCCGGCGAAAATGGAGGTTCGTCGCTCCCTCCTCTCTTTCATTGTTGTCTTCGTCTCTGTCGCGGCCCTTGTCGGAGCACAGGTCGACAAGGATTCCATCATCCGGCAGGTCGTGGGCAGCTCCGATCTGACCGATGACCACCTCCTTAGTGCCGAAGCCCACTTCTCGAACTTCAAGACGAAGTTCGGCAAGAGCTACGCAGATGAGGAGGAGCATGCGTACAGATTCCCTGTCTTCAAGGTGAACCTCCACCGAGCACGTCGTCACCAGAAGCTCGACCCATCCGCCGTCCACGGCGTCACGCAGTTCTCGGACCTGACGCCTGCGGAGTTCAGGAAGAAGTATCTCGGGCTAAAGCCCCTGAGGATCGACGATGAGGCGCAGCAGGCGCCGATCCTGCCGACCACTGATCTGCCTTCCGATTTCGATTGGAGGGATCACGGTGCCGTTACGGGCGTGAAGAATCAGGTTTGGTTTGTGTTTCCCTTTTTTTTTTTTTTTGACTGCCTCCTTGTTTGGTCTTGGGTTTTTGATCGTGTTGAATGAAAAACCCCTGCGCAAGCTCATGGAAAATTGTAAACACTTTTAGCAGAAGACGTCAAAAGTATGTCTTTTCATCTTTGACTTCTGTTGGGGTTTGTATTGTTGCGATAAAAAGCTTTTTGATTTAATTTGCATGCTTCTGGTAAATTTGGTGACAACGTTATGAAAGTGCTAATTTTGGGCTTCGAAGTTCAGACATGAGATTATGTTGAATCCAGTCTGCGAAATTTTTCGTTTGGACATGACGCTTGAAACGAGGGGGGGGGGGGGAGGGGAATCTTAGGATTTATGGATTAAGTTAATATTTTCAGTTTGGGCGTCCTTGGCTTTTCCCCCCTCAAAGGCGTTTGTTTATTGGGATTTTGGTGTTTTGTTTTCCTTTTTAACAGTAGAATTTTATGTTGAGGTTGTTGGGTCATGGGTGTCTTATACTGTTTAGATGTTAAAGCCGATTTTTTTCCCGGGCCTGAATAAACAGGATAAGGTATAACGATGATTTGAAGCTGGTGATAAATCATCATCTGGAAATAAGTGGAGAAGAAAATTGAATTTTTACTGTGAAGAAAAGCTCGTAAATCATGTCATTTACTTAGACCGCTGCTAGTATAGTATCTGAAATGAGTGGGTGGCCGCCTAAATCAAGTTCCATTCCTTAAGTGAGCTCCACGATTTCTCTTTACTAAGACTGAGACAAGTTCAAAATATCCAATTTGATGATGATTTTAAAATGAGTCATTTTTTTCTGTGCAAAATCAGCGGTCTATGAATGATATTAAAAATGTCATTGGAGTAACTTGTCTGGACTTTCGGGGCAATTATTTGTGTCAAGATGTGCTGTGATAGCAACAACGACAGTGTTTAAAGGTCCTTTTTCTTTTGTATCTATTCTCTGTCCAATGGTACTGTGGAAGTACTCCATTTTTGCAAGGATATCCTGGTCTGAGATGTATTGCTTTTACTCTTATATTATAGGGTTCTTGTGGTTCTTGCTGGTCCTTCAGTGCCACCGGAGCTTTGGAAGGCGCGCATTTCCTTTCCACTGGCAATCTTGTTAGCCTGAGTGAGCAGCAGCTTGTTGACTGTGATCATGAGGTTCGTATCTTGTAATAATCTTCCTTGAGTGTTGTTTTCTGCTGTGTTTGTTAGGTTACTGCCATTCACTTGCATTCTATATATGCTGTTCTTTGTTTCTTCTGCTGTCGAACTTGATACTGATGTGAATTCTCAAGTAGATGTTGTTGCAATGAAAGCCTGTTTTGCAATCATAACTCTATTTCTATCCAGGACCCTAAGTAGCAGGGATGGCTTTCATGTGATGATGCTATTATTTTTGCTGTTGTTTTATTACTTTATCATATTTTTGAGAGGTTATATATATTTTTGTGTTTCAACTATCGTCTGTCAAGATAATGAATCATGGTAGGGGTGGGAATCGGGGCGGGCCATACCGGGTCAAGATTTGCCCAGCTTTGACTCTATTTTTTAAAAATTGAGTTTGACTAACCTTCTTTTTATACCGGGCCAGGACAAGGTCGGTTTGACCATCACTTTTTTTTAATAGGTTCCAGGATAAATTTCTGATTGATATCAGACCGGTTTTAGGATAGCAGGTCAGGTCAAAAATAGGGTCAAATAACATAATTTTAAGAATTTATATACCTATCAAACATAAGTATACATCTATACTAAATTTAAATATTATATGCTTCAATATTTCACTAATTATTAAAAAACACATAATTAAGAAAACAAAACATTTGAAAATATAATGTAAGTTTATTAAAATAAATTAATATAAAACTATACATAAGGGTTATTTATGTACAATTTTTTTTATTGATTCTTATATTACTTTTCAAATAAATTGATTCTTCAATTGTTGATAGAGTGTTGATAGAGTTGAATATAAAAAAGTGAGAATTTTGAAAGAAAATAATAATAATATTTAAGTAGTTTTATAATTTTTAATAAATTAGTATATGCGGGGTAGGTCGGACTCTTCGGATCAAGGCATGATCGACCAACTCTGACCTTATTTTTGAATTTGGGTCAAAATTTCTGACCCATCCCTATACTGGGTTCAAAGTATATTGATTTTACCCGGCTAAAAACGGGTCGGGTTAAAGTCTGGTCACGGGTGGACTCGCCCTAATTCCTACCCCTAAATCACGGTGGCCCGACTGGCAGAAAGACCTGACAGTCATTCACGAGGATGTATTCAATCATGAGCATATAGATAAACAAGGAACGACTGTGCTAGCTCTCGCATGGACATTTATGGGGGTCTATCATTTTTGTGGGCTGGATGCTGTCAATAATTCTATTCTGTCTCAGAAAAGCAAGCCTGTGCAACTAAAGTTCTATTGCATCTAAAATTGGTAAGAAGGTCATCGGGTTGGAAACCACTATAATCCGACCAAGATCTTTTTATTCTTTTGATCTGGTTTGCAGCATGGAGATAATTTACTTTTTTTTTTATTTGTTGTAGTTTTTGTCTTTTTTTCTTTCTTTTTTGACAAGAACGTTTTATACTGGATCCTTCTATTATCCGGATTTGGATTTGTGCTTATCTTCTCATTGGAGTATCTATGGCACCTGAATCCTAGATGTTTCCTTTATATTTCATGTGTACCTACCAAGACGGTTGCTGCTCTAATCTTTTCATAGTAACAAGCAACGCCATTTCATGGTGAAATGATATCTGACCGCCACTATATTTTGCCTTCTTGGATTGTGGAGACATTCTCTGAAATGTTTTCATCTTGTGGTCTCAAAATTTTTGAGTCTGTGTATGTGGTTTTGACACACTGTGATTCTACCAAATTCTCAGTGTACTTGCTGTTTTCCATGTGATTAGTTTTGAATTCTTTTTGGCCTATGATGTGCAGTCATTGAAACCCTTCACGGTTGGGACCAGTTTGTGTAATGTCATGAGAGAGTTCCTGTATGCATTTGAGAAGACCCGTTTGGCATTAAGAGAGAATTGAAATCTGAAAATTTTTAACAAGTTCCCGACTTGGGTTATAAGGCTTCCAACCTCTACTTCTCGTTTGAAGAACAGATGTAATACCTGGCAATTTTTAACACCACCTATGTTTTACAGTAGTGCAATGGCACTCATGAAACCTATGTCTCCACTTGAGTATTATGCATAAGGCATGACAACTTAAATCATACACCCTTAGGCTATTTGTTTTTCCTAATTTTTTTACAGTGTTTTTTCCTGAGTTTTTAGCGCAAAAGTGTGCATTCTTGTTTTTGCATCCATGGATTTTGCAGCTAAAATGTTTCCTTTTGTGACGTAACTTTACAGTGTGATTCCGAGGATTCCAGTTCATGTGACTCAGGTTGCAATGGTGGACTGATGACGACTGCCTTCAAATACACGCGTAAAAGTGGTGGCCTGATGCTGGAGGGAGACTACCCTTACACTGGCACCGATGGTGGTGCTTGCAAATTTGACAAGTCAAAGATTGCTGCATCAGTTGGAAACTACAGTGTTATATCAATTGACGAAGATCAAATTGCTGCAAATCTTGTGAAGCATGGCCCTCTTGCAGGTGATTATCGTTCCAGTCATCCCACTGGCAATTAGCTGTAATTGAATTGTTTGCGTCTTTCACTGAAAAATAAAATACCTTTGTTCCGTAGGTTTGGTCTGTTTCTTAGTTACTGATAAGTTTGTCTGCATGACGTGTTGTGGCATCTGCAGTGGGCATCAATGCGGTTTTCATGCAAACCTATATTGGGGGAGTGTCATGCCCTTACATTTGCGGCCATCACTTAGATCATGGAGTGCTGCTGGTTGGGTTCGGTGCGTCGGGCTATGCTCCCATCCGGTTCAAGGAAAAGCCATACTGGATCATCAAGAACTCCTGGGGGGAAAGCTGGGGAGAGAAGGGGTACTACAAGATCTGCAGAGGCCGCAATGTATGCGGAGTGGACTCCATGGTCTCTAGTGTTACTGCATTTCATTCTGCTGCGCAGTAATTTATCCAAGTTAGTTACTAAATAAATCAGTAGAAACATACTCTGTTCTTGTATATAAGTGCCATGTATGTACCTTTTCATGCCTATCTCCCTTCCTCTCTGCTATGCTATCCTTCTTTATAGCAAGTTCGAACGCGTGGTGTGCTTTATCTGGACCCTTGAAATGAAATCCTACATTAGAATGAAATATTGGTTCTCACCCGAATGCCTATTGTAGCGTTCTGGGTCCTGTCCTCACAATATCCTTTAATGCTACGATTTTAGAAGTTTATTTTTGGGGGTTCCTCGCGTTTGTGTAAATGGTCTCTTATTTTGTCTTTTCTACAACACGATTTAACTGTTTGATTTGGATGGGTAGCTATTTTACTATTTGAATTAGTCGGGTGGGGAATCCATGGGAAAGTAAGTTTCTAATTTCGTACCCATAAGACGGGGTGAGTGGGTTTTTTTCCTTTTGATCCGCTTCCGTGTCTCACATTTCGTTCCATCTTGTTTTTTTTTTACAGATAAGGCTCATGAATTCTTACAAATATCCTTACTCTCCGCTATAGAAATCCTTATAAATTTACTAGATATGTCAAAGATGGGACTAAACTCCTAAAGGGGATATGCTCCTCTTGCTAGGGAGACAAATGATCCAAAGTATACACTAATGTTTCAATGCACCTTGATGTATTGAAATTGTTAATGTGCAGAACTTTAACTTTTTGTAAATTTTTTTGAAATTTTTTTAATGAAGTTGTTTACTTGTGTGTACTTAACTTATGTATTAAGTTTGGCGTTTGATCTTTTTAGGTGGGACACATGGCTGCCTTTGTGTGTTCGGTTCAAAAATATATTTTTTTAATTTTTTTTTATGTACAAGTAAATCTAAGTGTATTAAATTTATAAATTAAGTTTTACTATTTTTGAATATTTTTAAATATTTATTTTAGATTTTTAAATACAGTGATATTTCTGTAATTTTCTAGGATGCCCATGAAAAAAAATTAAAAAAATGTTTCTGGGCCGAACGCATGGAGGCAGGCATCCGTCCCGCCGGAAAAGATGAAGGCTCATTAAGTTTTACTATTTTCGAGGATGTATAAATATATTTTTTAAAATTTTTAGAAATCAAAAAATTTATTTATTCATCTTTAAAAATGATAAAACTCAATATATAAGTTAAATACATTGGTTAATAATTTTATAAAGACATTTTTGAAAAATGAGATTTTACACGTTGATGCATTGAAACATTACTAAAATTACATGGGTCGACCACGAGTTTTGAACCCAAGGGGTGAGTGGGTTTAGCTGGTGCAATTTTGAATGAGATTGGTTTCAAGGTCAATTTAGACCCGAAATGATCTCCAGTGGGAATTGATTCAGCGGTACAGTAAATATGTTAAATAGTAAAATTACGGTAAATTTTGTTAAATGGGCCCCGCATTGATGCATAATTAGAAATCCAACTTCTTCATTTGATTGAGAATCATTTATTCATTTAGAACATCAAATTTCATTGAAATCGAATATTCATGCGGCCTATCTAAAGAAGGTATAAATTCAACGTTATAAAATTATTTGATTTATGTCTTTATTTGAAAATTATTTATGCAACATCTAAACCATCTAAAACATCATTCCTACATGGATATATAAATTTGTAAATTATTATTACAATATAATATATTTGTTAATACATATAAGTATTTTTTTTATAATTTACACATGATCATGAGTACTTTTAAGCCGGCACAACTCGCTGAAGACTTCAATTCAAATGATTTTTGTTGCCATGGTAAAACAGATGATTTTAAATATTGTGACCAATTGAATTTTGGTTTCATCATCAATATGATCCCAGTTAGCATATTTTCACCGGGAGTTGGTTGTACATGCACCACTGTAATATTCAGACATTTATCTCCGGGGAATGTTCACCTATAGCAGATTCAACTTTATTTTCGGCTCAGTATTAAAATCGAATCGGCTCAAGTAGGCCCCATTCGCGACATTATGAGATTCGTTCTATTCACTTTCTTATTTATTCAATAATATGGCTTAAAAATTATGTATATCACATATAAGATAAGATTTAACAAGTTTATATTCGCTTCAAAATAATACTCATTCGCTGACTCTCTTATGTGTGCTTTTAAATCGAATTAATATATCTTTAGTTCTTTACTTAATGCATATTTTAAATGTAATTTGAAATGAACACCCAAAATGTTACGAATGAGGCTGGCTTTAGCCCATTCAAAATTGACTAGTTAGTTTAATAGGGTGTAAATATGTTGGGTCCTAACCACTAACTGAATTCAATTTATAATGGGTTTGGATTAGGCATTTAAAAAAACAAAACTTGATTTAGACGACTCAATTTCCAAAGTGTGTTAATTTGAATTAGAAGATTGGTCAACCCAACCTCACCCGTTTTTATATTAAAATGTAAATTATTGTGAAAGGTTTGTTTGAAAAGTGATAAAATCTTTATATGAAATTTTTCTAAAATGAGATAAAAAAATATAATATGATAAAGGTAATAATAAGAAGTAAAGAAAATAAAGTAAAAATAGACATGTTACTTGTATAATTAGTTGTATACAAATTATTGAAAAGTAGTGTAGTTGCATAGGAAGATATGAAAAATAATAAATGATTAAAAAATATGATAGTTATAGAAAGATAAATTTTAAAATTGCAAACTTTTGGCTTGAAAAATTTTAGTTATAACCAAACACCCCCTAAAACTAATCTTACAAAATCGACCATATTAAATATTATTCAGTCATTTCTCTATAACTTCCAAACGATTACCTTATATATTTTAATTTTATTCTCTTTACTTGCTATCATTATCTCTATTATATCATTTTTTTTATTTCAAAAATTATTACACCAAAAAAATTTTGTATTAAAAAGTTTTATCAAATACCAAATACACTCTATATTTTAAATTAATTTACTTAAATAAATAATTCTTAAACATGATATTAACTCAAATCAATCTGATTTTTATAGATTTAATTTAATCTTAAATTGACACTCAAAAAATAAAACTGAATGGAGGGTTAGGTTAAGATTTCTATAGTTAGGGTCAAAGTTGAGAAGACTCCAAAGCGACCTGATTTACACATGAAAAATAAGATATAGAACATTGTTAAATTTATCTATTCATAACTCATTTCATAAATTTATTTTGAAAATATATTATCATCAGGTTGATTATATATTTCTACGTAAGATTTATAAATAAAAATTATAATTTTAAATATAATGTATAGGTTATTTTGAAGAATCAATTTGAAATTAACTAAGAATAGAGTGACCATTGAAAATAAAATAGATTAGGGTTAGAATTTTTAAAATTGAGCACGAGTATGGTCAATTTAAAATTAGACCAGTGGACCTAAATTGTACCTATAAATATGTCATACCATAAATAGGAACTTTTTGTTTAGACTTATCTTGATAATTACATGAAATTTACTTTGCCAATATAGATTTGAAATTTCTTTACCAATAAAATTAAGTTTTGTCCTAATAAAACTATTTCGGGGTTCTTATTTATCTATAGAGGCTAAATGCACTTGGATACACTTAGCCTCTGTGCACCCGTGTACATTTAACTGATTTTTTATTTTTTGTAAATTCTTTTATATAAGCGTTAATTTAAGTGTATTGATACACATAACATGTGTATCAAATTTTACCATTTTTGGAGATTTTTAGATATTTTTTTGAATTTTTTTAAAAAGTGTAACTTAAGTGTATTTAAATTCCTAAAAATGCCACTAATTTTTAAAAATAAAAAATCTAAAAACTCTAAAAATGGTAAAATAAAATACACATGTTAAATATACTTAGTTTGCAGTTGTCTAAAAAATTTTAAAAAAATAAAAATTAGTTAAATGTACCCAAGTGCACCGAGGCTGAGTGCACCTTAGTGTACTGTATCAGGATCCTTATTTATTTAAAGTGTAAAATTAATGCAATAAAATAATATAATTTAATACCAATTTCAAAGTTGGTGATTGAACATATAAACAATCTAAATCATTCTTACCGGATAAACCATCTAACATTCTCAGTATGCACAAATAATTCAATAAATTATAATAACATTTTAATTTATTGTAAATAGATCTAGAAAATTTATACATATGGGAGATGATCATCTGCGGCGGGATTCAAAATATAGTAATTGTATTCAGCCAGCAAATCTATTTTTTTAATTCACATGCGGACCTCATTGATACCTTTTTTCCAGTGAAATTTCTTAATTTTTAGAATTTATTTATTATTTATTTTGAAATTTGAAAATGAAAAAATGAAAATGCATACATGCGCATATCAAACTTTCAAAAAAATAAAAAAGATGGGTTTCCTGGTATGACCCAGTCATTTAGTGCGTTTTGTGCCAGCCGCCAATGATCATTGCCCCATACATAATTGCATTTTTTTACCCAAAACAAATAATATTAAATAATGTGAGGGATAATTTTGATTCCAATATTAAGAAAGGCATGATCTACCAACCGAGCCGTGCTCAGTTGGTGACCAGCTGGCCGTAAGAGGCGTTGGCAGGCGCTGGTGCTGGTTCGAATCCTGTTTTGGAATTTCGACCACAAATGATGAGATGTAGTGGGAGCAGTTGTCTCCCGGTAGGTTGTTGGAAGCAGTGTTTTCCTATTTCTTCGGTGGAGCTGTGTCTCCAAATTTCTTTGTGGGAGTTGTGGGTATCTCCAGATTTGTAAAAATGTCTCAGATCTTTAAGTATAATATGTGTTGAGATGTATATAAAATATGTACCAATAAAAAAAAAAAGAAGAAAGGCATGATCTAAGAGGTTTTATGAATTCACTTTTCTGCAACGTGTTCCACAAGCATGACCTTATTTTTATATATTTAAAGTCAATTTAGAATTATACTAACGATAATTTAGATATTTAAATATTTGACGTTATCCAGATTATGATAATTGGGTTTACTTGGTTTAGATTATTAAAAACTCAAACCAAATATAATGTAAATTTTTTATTTAAAATTTACACAACATAATAAATGATATTAAAATCAGGTACATTTATAATTTTTGAGTTTTTTGGTAGATTTTTCGGAATAATCCACGCCCATCAGCACCGAACAAATCAGACCAAGCTAACCATGATATCTCCTTAATAGCCAAATGCAAAATTTCCTTTTTTTTTTTTTTTTTTCTTCCGAATAAGAAATTTCACCTATTCTTAGCCACGCAGCCCACATGACAAAAGTATTTCCACCGAGTTAAAGTCCTGACTCCGTGTCTACGACTCTGCAATGCATCATATCACATGCATGCATGAGCGGTGTTTTCGGTGACACCGTCAGAAGGCATGAGGGGTGTGAAATCTTTCACGCACGACTTGCTGCCTGCTGGTGCGAACGCGTCTGTACATTGTCCCCTGCATGGCACCGTATTATTAGTTGCTGTAGGCTGTAGCTATCCAAACCGGGCGGATAGTCTCGTAGATGCAACAGACAGATAAAAGATGTTTCAGACGATAGCCGTATATGGGCGAATCAATTGCAACTGAAATAGATATTAGTAGCTACCTAAAAATAATCAAAAGGCAGGGTTACCCGATTGATCAAAGAAACTGGCACGTCGTATGTTAGATGGTCTCTATCGCGCTGTACCCGGAAAGAATCCCACTCGCCAACGCGGCACAGGAATTCCAGTTCCATGAAAATAGATCTGAACCGTTCAAGTATCGGGTCATATCTTGAATGAGTCCGCAGCACAAAAATGATTTTTGGTCGAATATTTAAAATACATTTTTGAATGTAATTCGTTGAGATTAGATCATGATGATAAGACAATTGGACGGGCCAGATTTTCTAATGCACTCCAAGTAGTCGAGGGGGGGAGATGTCTATCGGTACTCCAGAGTCCACCGCCGTACACTGCGCGGGAGTAATCTAAATCGATGATCCTCCGTATATCCGAATCATGGGAAGTTTATTTCTAAATTATGAGTTTTTACGAAGATCACATCCATTCAATCCGCTGAAATATTTTTAATCAACAGGAATATTCATATCAAGTATTGGGAGTGCCTAGAGACCGCATTTTCATGAACCAAAATTGGTGGGCCACACGTTTCCCTGGCTTCCATTTTGAGTGGCCTGCGTAGTAGATGAATTTTTGCATGAAAAGGTTCACCTGCACGCCATTTTAAATATGCTTCATCTCACCAAACAGTCTGTAGCCCACTTCCTGCCCACTGAAAGTTATGGGCCTATGATTATACAAAGTACAGGGAAAAATTCATATTTTATGCTCTATTTTAGATTAAAAAATTAAATACGCTTTGTACTTAATACGTTAAAATGTTAACTTTCCAGTTTTGTAATTTCCTGATTTTATGCCATAAGTATTATTTTGCAAACCACTTCATTTATAATTTTTCCCATACGTAGTATGGTGTCAAAGGAGGTGCACAATCCACTGAAAGTTTACCTCATACTTTGCAAATAAACTTCCAAGAAGTTTGGAAATGTGGTTATGGTTGGAAAGTAATAAAGGGAGAAATGAAATATTTTGAAAGGTATGAGAGTAATTGAAACGATATAAGTAAAGTTGAAATAAATAGGATATTTGTGTAAAAAGTTATTGGAATACAAAAATAAAGTTGAAAAAAGTAGATTTATTAAATAGTTAAAATATCAAATTATTTTTAAGAAAATATATAAGAAAAGAGGCAATTCACAAGCACCTACTATTACCGAACTTTGCTTTGTAAGCGTTTCTCCAAAAAATCTATAATTGTTGAGTAGAAGCTATATAATCTCAAAAAATGGAGATACTAATGTATATTGTGTATTGCAAATAGAGTTCTATTCCAGCAGTACACTTAGCTTCAGTGCACCAGGTGAAAAAAATTATTTTTTAATTTTTTAAAAATTCTTTTATACAACTGGTAATTTAAGTGTATTTAACATGCATATTAAGTTTTACTATTTTTTGATATTTGTAAATATTTTTTAGATTTTTTAAAATCAGTGATATTTTAATAATTTTAAATTATGAAAAATATCACTGATTTTAAAATTTTCAAAAATATCTATAAATCTCCAAAAATAATAAAACTTGATATACGTATTGAATATAATTAGATTAACAATCTTATAAAAAATTAAAATTTTTAAAAAAGGGTTAAACACACCTAAGTGCACCGACACTAAGTGCACCTAGGTGTATTCCAATCACGTACATTGCAAATATAGAAATATAATATCTATTTGATTGCATTAGATATATTTTAATTACAATTAATTATTTAACTACAAATAATTGATTGCTTTTGAGGGATGACATTTGGTTGAGTGTAGTTTTTTTAAAATCAAATGTAACCAAAACTATATTAAAATTTGGCTTTAATTAGTGATAGAACCTTTGGCTGCAAGGAACATATGATTTGGCTGCATTTAATCAAATGTAGTTGTCAAACATAGTCAAATTAAAATTTTGGCAGAAAAAAGTTGACCATACACATTACATTTTCCTATATTGGTCCTTGCAATTTGCAAATTTTCTATATTTTTTGATGCAATGGAAAATGGTTACTATAAAAATATTTATATTTCGAATTAAAATTTTTGCAAATATGTCTATAATGTTGGACAAATATTGCATCTATGTCTTTAAGTTTGTTGATATTGCAAATGTATCCACAAAGTTTGCATAAAATTGCAAATGTGGTCCTTCCGTTAAAACGTTATTAGAATTTTCTATAAATTGATAACAATGCCCTTTAAGCTAAGTGATGCATTTGCAAATTTTCAAATATTGTAGTCATATCTTTTATTTCATTATTTTATATATTTTTACATATATTATTATTTTAGTTTTTTTGCAAAAAAGTAAGTGTATTACTGGACTTAAAGAGCATTATTCTTATTTTACAAAAAAATTCTAATGTTTGCAATTTTATGCAGCTTTTGTGGGTATATTTGCAATATTAACCAACATAGGGACACAAATGCATTATTGGTTAAAATTTGTAGGCTTATTTGCAAAAAATCCTTTGAATTAACATTAAAATAAGGTTTAAAATTGTATTGTTATAGCATTCAATTTTTTTGAAAAGGATGCCACCTATCTCTATTCCCTTTCAATATGGAAGGGAACTAGGATAAGGAGCTTTCGGAGTATCATTAACAAAAAAATTGTTTGTACATATTTTTTCCAAAATTTCATGGGGGGCGTTGCCCCACCAAGAATGTTGATCCCTCGTAGAGGAAGGCATTAAGTCTGCTAAGGCATGGGCAGCTGCATTTCCTTGCCTTAAAACATGATAAGCTGATATGTAGGGCACCTGAGAAAACAAAGCCTTGATTTTCGTTGATAAGGGCCCCAACCGGTGAGCAAATTAATTCATCCATGGTCAGAAAATTCCATAGGAGGGGAGAGTCGGTCTCAATCATTATGCGCCTAAGCTTGAGCTGGATAGCCCACCTGACCGCCAACAAAAATGCCTGAGCTTACATAAGCAATGGCTCCATGATTCTCCCCTACCTCCATCCTTGAGCAGCAATGAAGTATCCCCTTGAGTCTCTAATCACCGTCGCAAAACCCGTAGAGTTTTTATCTGTTCTCTTCCTTGCATCGACATTGATCTTGAAGGTCCCCCTAGGCAGTTTTGTCCACCATGGCACAAGTGGCCGGTCCAGGCAACCACCCTGAATGAGGGGCTTAGCTCTCCTATGTGCCTCCATGAAATTCTCACACCAATCAAGTACATCATTAAACACCGGCCTAGCTCCACTCTCCCTGAAAGAATTATGAAGGAACCACACCCTCCAGCAGCACAGGATAAAAGAAGCTAGATCAAGAGACCTGTTGTTTTGAATTAATGCTCTCAAAATTTCTTGAATAGTCCGCGTCCATGAGACCGACCTCGCCACTTCCCTCCACGTCCCCCCAGTGCACCCATATGTTAAGAACAGGTGGTTAGCGTATTTAACCTCTGACCTGCAAAACAAACAAAAAGGATCCGCCGTAATACCTCTATCACACAAATTCAGCAATATGGGTAACACATTCTTAAAAAGTCTCCACCCGAATATTAAGACTTTGCTTGTTAGTTTCGTACGCCATAAAGCTTTATAAAAATCTGCATCTCGGAACACCCTCTCACCTGAGCGGAGGACCCTGTATGCCGATTTGATTGAGAAAATCCCCGTTGGTTCATGCCTCCAAAAAAGACAGCCGTCTTCAGCACTTTGTGAAATAGGATGGAGTAGATGTCTTGCCAACCTTTGTCTCCTACCGTAGCCGTGATGAGATCTTGGTTCCATATCTTAGTTTCTGCGTTTATGAAGTGATTAACCGTTACCATATCCGAGATGGATAATGAAAGTGGTCCCGCCTTATGAAGAATGGCGTCCATCTAACTGTCCGTGAAAAACCTTACCCGTTTGCCATTGCCAATCCGACATTTGCATCCATTTTTAATTACCTTTCTTGCCATGAGAATGCTTCTCCAGATGAAGGAGTCGGATGGCTTCGCCGTACAGGACCAGATGTCTGCATTCAATTTAAAATTCTATTGTTATAAAAATCGATATGAGCTTTTGTCTTTATTTTCACTCAACGCAAACACCGGAAAACAATCTCTCCAGGTGTCATTAAAATACATACGAATTTTGGCGGCCAAATGTGCATTTACATGATCCTGGACCGAGTCCAGCTAAAGCCAAAATTTGCCGTTTTGAATTGTGCATCTCTCATTCCAAGTAGAAGCTTATTAAAATTAAGTAATCCGAAGTGTTTAATTTAACATGTAATTATCAGATTTATTAATTTTATTTTTATGCGACACCTAACCGTTTCTATACAAGAATTTTCCTTTTTTAGTTCATTATTTATATTTTTTTGAATAATTTATTTACTCATTACATTTATTTATCTTGTACAAAGAATGCTAAAGGGTGTATTTTGAAAAATGATAAAATTTTTAATAAAAAATTTTTAATGTAAAAATTTTTAAAATGAGAGAAAATAATATAATATAACAAAAATAATGATGGAGAGTAAAGAGATTAAAGTTAAAGATAATAATCTTATTAGCCGAGCTAAGCAAAATACCTTACTTATCTAAATATATTTAAAATATAAATTAAATTTTACTATTTTAAAAAATTTTAAACCTAAAACCTCCCATCAAGTGGTGGTACCATGTCTTCTCACTTCGTTGAGTCCCTACCCCATCGCCTACGACTCTGCCTAATCTCCTTCCCTCTTGACAAGTGCCTCCCTCCTTCCCTCTCCTTCCATTCTTCTCTCTCTCTACCTATCTTTCTCCGATCCACTTCTCCATCTCTTTCTCAG
>JAXCLR010000081.1:14307991-14335215 GCA_035584095.1 Annona squamosa
TCCCTCCTTCCCTCTCCTTCCATTCTTCTCTCTCTCTACCTATCTTTCTCCGATCCACTTCTCCATCTCTTTCTCAGTTTTCCCTCTCTCCTCTCTCTTCTCTTGCTTCTAAAGCACCTGCCTCCGTGAAAGCAACCTCAATTTTTAAAATTTTTTAGGGTGTGTTTAGAAATGGATAAAATTTTTGGTGAAAAGTTTTGAAGAATAAAAATTATCAGATGATGTGATATGATTGGAATAATGATGAGGAGTAAAGATAATAAAATTAAAATAGATATGTTAGTTGTATAAGTAATTGTGTATAAATTATTGAAAAGTAGAGTGGTTTGTATAGAAATATGTAAAAAAATAATTAAAAAATAAAAGAATTGTAGAGAATGAAAAGTTTTAGATTGAAAAATTTCATGTGAAAAATTTTAGTTGTTGCCGAACACACCATTAAATTCTTTGTATTTTATCCGTACCAAGTGGCACGAGAAATGATCCAGACCGGAACGATCTCCCATGGAGAAGATGTAAGCTTATGTTCAAGTGTATAACGGACGAATTGCAAAACATTACTAACGACAAAAGTAAAAAGAAGAGATTAGATAATATATTTTTGAAAAAAAGGCAGAATTAATATAATATAATTATAATGTTAAAAAAAATGTAAATTCACACGCAAAATGATTGTCATGGGACGGTTACCGGAGACGCCATCCATCGCTAGGACCGTGGCTATACTCAGCGTCTTAACTGTGCCAAATCCCGCATGCATGCAACGCCCCGACCCCGAGTATGATCAACCTCCCCATCCCCGACTATAAATGCCCACATAAATTCCATTGCTCGAAAGCACACGGACATGGCATTCCTTGTCTTTTCCTTCTTCCTCTTCTTCTTCTTCCAACGATTCTCCAATGGCTGCCATCTCGTTGACCAATCGGCGCTCCTTGACTTTAAGGCCGCCATCGTCGACGACCCCCTCCACCTCCTCCTCACCTGGCAACCCACCACCGACTGCTGCTCCTCCTGGGCCGGCGTCGCGTGCGACAACACCACCGGCAGAGTGGTCAGCCTCGCCCGCTCCGGCATCGATCCCGACGACTTCATGGACACCTCCATGACCGGCATCCTCTCTCCTTCCCTCGCCAACCTCTCCTCCCTCCGCCACCTCGATCTCAGCTACCTCAAGCGCCTCTCCGGCCCCATCCCCCACGACATCGCCCGCCTCTCCCTGCTCCTCCATCTCTTTCTGCAAGGTAACTCCCTCGTCGGCAGTATTCCTCCCTCACTCTCCCGCCTCTCCCGCATCCGAAAGCTCTCTCTCTCTTCAAACCGCCTCTCCGGCCATATACCGTCCCCGCTTCTCACGTCGCTTCCTTCTCTGAAGCAGCTCGGCCTTTCGAGGAATTTTCTTTCCGGCCTAATTCCTTCAGGCATCGGAAGCCTTCGGTCGCTTACCGAACTCTATCTCTATTCCAACAATCTCTCGGGCGCCATCCCAGAAGCCATCGGCCGCCTGACGAAGTTAAAGTACCTCGACCTGGCTCAGAATCGCCTCGCCGGTGCCATCCCAGAATCCATCTGCCGCCTGGGGAACCTACACCACCTCGACTTGTCACAGAACCGCATCACCGGCCGCATCCCGGCGTATTTCGGCCGGCTGTCCAACTTGCGTCTTCTCTACCTCCATCAGAACAGCATCTCAGGCGCGATTCCTCCGTCATTCGGCAATCTCCGTCGGCTCGAGCTGTGCTCCCTGTACACGAATCGTCTCAACGGCAGCCTGCCGCCGTCCATCGGCTACCTTCCAATGCTAGATCGCCTGTATTTGCAGAACAACCAGCTCACGGGGGAGCTGCCGTTCTCTCTCGGCAATCTTTCAAAGATCGAAACACTGATCCTCTCCGACAACCGCTTCACGGGCCAGATTCCGGCGAGCTTGGGCAAGCTCCCTAACCTCGTGGCGCTGCTTCTGTCGAGAAACCGTCTGTCTGGCCCGATTCCTCGGAAGCTAGAACGGCTGCCGCAGATCCAAACGTTAGATCTGTCCTACAATCCTCTCCTCCGCCTCATCCGGCCGCCGTTGTGGCTCGCCAAGCTCAATCTCTTCGAGCTCTATTTGGCGGCGACGGGAATCAAAGGCCGCCTCCCTTCGTGGCTATCTTCCGCATCTTCCATCTCGAGGCTCGATCTCTCCAGCAACAGCTTGGCGGGGGAGCTGCCGCCGTGGATCGGGAACATGACCAACCTCTCAGTCCTTAATCTCTCCAACAACGCGTTCACCTCCGCCATCCCTCCCCAGTTCAAAAACCTCTCCCTTCTCTACGATCTCGACCTCCACAACAACCGCTTCTCTGGCGACCTGTGCTCCGTCTTCCAGAAAAGCTTTGCGGAATGGCCTAGTTACGCCTCCATCGATGTATCCAACAATCGCTTCGTGGGCCCCATCGACAGCCTCCAACGGAAGACGCTGGAGAGGATCGAGAGGCTGGTTCTGTCTGACAACCCGCTGGGGGGCAGCGTGCCGAGGTGGGTGGGGGAGCTCGGCCGCCTGCGAATGCTGGAGATGAAGAACAACGGTCTGTCCGGAGAAATACCGCCGGAGCTGGGGAAGGCGGCGGTGCTGACGAGGGTGGTGCTGTCGAAGAATGGATTGAGTGGAGAGATACCGGCAGCGGTTCTGAATTTGGAGAGGCTGGCGGAATTCGACGTGTCGAATAACCGGCTGAGCGGGCCGATACCGCCTCACAAAGCCCAGATTCCGGCTTCGGCGTTTGAGGGAAATGCAGGTCTGTGCGAAGCACCGCTTCCTCCATGCAAACAGAAACACCGTTAGAGGCCATTTTCATTCTCTTCTACGTTTCTTCTACTACAACATTAGCTCAGTCATGCAGTGCGCAGCTTTTTTTTCCCCCTTTTTTATTGTTAATATAATTGTAGTATTGTTTAGTAATTTGGGATCAGAATGAGCTGGAGAGAAAATAAACTATATATTATTAAAAGAATGATCTCTCTTAATTAATTTAAAAAATGATCTCTTGTAATTACATTCCATCAATTCATTTTAAGGAAAAGTTGGTTGTCTTTGAAAATGGAAGGGAAATCGATTGTTACTTATTTCAGTAATCAACCCTTCTACTTTATATGCATTATTATCATCTATCTCAGTAATCAACCCTTCTACTTTGCATACGTTATTATCATCTATATTTTACTTTATTGTTTTTTATTTATTGTATTTTTTAATGATATCTATGCATTAAAATCATCTTAAACATTTTCTTACGATTGAACTTGGAGACATTCTTATAATTTTCTTAACATTTCTACAATTACCTTTCTATTTCTGTATTTTTATAACAACTCATTTTCCTTTTTTTTTTTGGACACTCTCACAAGCCGAGAGACAAATGCCGTAGTTGCAACTTGGTTCGGGTAGGTCCGGGTAAAGGTCGACCCTACCCTTACCCTATTTTTAAAAATTCTTACCCCACCCAATTTGAGGTCGGGTCGATTCTAGATATATCCTACCCTATTTTTACAAGTGAAGGTCGGTTCCGGTTCCGGTTCAAGTTCAAAACCAGTTCCACTAAAAAAAAATTAGCATACTACTAAAGCTAATTGTTTGTGAAGCTAGAATTTGGATAGGTAAAAAATTGTAAATAGGAATGAACAATCTGTCAAATTAATTTCAAACAGTTGTAACATGTTTATATTGTTCATTTATCAAACCGCCCAACAATACTTTAAGACCATCACATAACACAGCCCCAACAAAAGAAAAAAAATCAGTTTCAAAAGAATATAGCACAGAAAAACAAAATAGCATTGCTCTTTTAACTTTCAAATTTTAAGCTTGCCCTTTAAACAATTCAAATGAAATTAGATACAATCCAAGCTCAAAAGGTGGAATTAGCAAAAACTGGCAAATCATTGGGGAAAATGAAATGAGACATATTGAATACAAAAAATTTTCACAATGAATGAGGGAATTCTTTCCTTCTTAAGAAAGAAAGAAAGAAAGAAAGAATGAATGGCAGAAAGATTCGTGAAAGAAGAAAATCATTTGAAATAGAAAAGCTAGTGTTTTGAAGGACATGTGACATACCACATGATGGCGCACAAGCCCTTCCCTGTGACAACATGTCATCTCTTTAGCGCATGAAGAGTTGTGCCCTTGTACCTTGTGTTGTGCCCTTCGCCCATCTCACTTTTGCTCTCCAATTGCTGAATGACGGGCTAGAGGATTGCTGGATGGGGAGATGACGTTGGTGACCTGACGGAGGAATGAGTGGAATGCTGCGTGACGAGCTATTAGAGGCTAGAATTAGGAATTGGGGATTTTTTAGGGCAGCAACCGAGGGAGAGGGAGGGAGGAAGAGATAGAGAGAGGAGTCGCTGGTGTCGAGGGGGAGAGAGAGGGGGGTGGCAACGCCAGAGTACGGGACAACGAGAGAGGAAAGGATAGCCAGACAGGGGAGCAACGATGCGTCGAGGAAGAAGGAGAGAGGAAGAGGGAGAGGGAGAGGGAGGGAGGGAGGGAGGGAGGGAGGGAGAGGAGCCGTTGGCGCCAAGGGAGAGAGAGAGAGGGGAGAGGCGATGCCGGAGTATAGGGACGACAGGAGAGGAGAGGCCGAGAGGGACAGTCAGACAGAGGAGCAAGTGCCAGGTAGCGATGCGCCAACTGGCTGCCAGGGAGAGAGAGAGAGAGAGAGAGAGAGAGGAGCCATCGACACCGAGGGAGAGACCGAGAGAGAGGAGAGAGGCGACGGTGCAGGAGAGGAGCGAGGCGCGAGAGAGGAGAGAGGCACGAGGGTAGATTTTTAGGTTATGTATATATATTATAATAATATGTAATAAGGGTCAGTTCCGGTGCTGGTGGTTCTAGGTGCCTAGCACCGGAACTAACCCTACCCAAATTTGAACGGGTAATTTAACCCCTGAACCGAACCTACCCTAAATAGGGTACCTGGACCAAGTTGCACCCCTAGTTACTACGATGGCACTGCCATCATGGCTATCTATTGTATTTTTGTGTACTATGAGTTCAACATAATTTTTTCTGGTATTACTGGCTCATTTGTGTATGTCTAGATTATTTTCTTTAACTTATATATGGGTTGAGTGAATTAGATTGGTATGGTGTAATTTATTTTCTAATTAAAGATCTAATTAACTCAATTTAGTTTTTAAATCATTGATATATCCAAACCCTGTTTCTAAAAATTAAAGTATACTTTGGGTGTTCTATAAAAAAATGTATTTTGAGGGAGACAGGATAAGAAAGTTGATTAAATCATAAAATAATCAATAATTAAAATGATTTTATTTTTTATTTATATTTTTAAATATAAATATTTAGAAATATTTAGGACAAAATGCTTAAATAAATAAAAATGACGAAAGTTATTATAATCATGAATTATCTTGATTCTTTTAGAATTAAGTAAAACTAAATATATAACTCAATTAGAAAACAATTTCTTATATACAATCATTATTTGCTGCCAAATTTACATTTAACTATAAACAATTCAAGTAGAACAAAGATAAATATATTTCAACAAGGTAATCCTTAATATAGGTATTTATATATATTATAATAACTTATATTGCATTCATAATTCTCACACAATGAAGAAAAAATTTTCAGTAACATCTCACATAGGGGAAAAATTGCAACTACTTCCACCAAAGAGAAGAAATAGAAAAACCTTTACACCACTTAAATGAAAAAGGAAAAAGTCAAACTCGTGACCAAGCAAAATACAATGGGCCAGCATTAATTACCATTAGAGTACACCCCTAGTTGCATCCTTGATAGTATTTTTAGTCAAGCAAAAATTGTTGCATATATTGTTATATGCATGTATATTTTTGACTACGTATAACATTGTATTGGTCAACAATATTTTTATTTATAACAACGACATGCAGGTAGATATGTTTGTTTGCCGCTCATATCCTTTTGTAGCCAAATGATATCAAATATAGTTATATTCATGTTATATATAGCTAAATTAATTAATAATTTTCTCTTATTTTATTTATGTAAATATTTTTCATAATCAATGGAATATATAGGAAGAAAGGAGAGCGCAATGATCATCAAAAAAGAAAAAGAATTTTTTAAAAATTTCGAGGATTTCATCTGTTTGATAACAGGTAAAGAAACGGGGAAAGATGGAATAACTAAGAAAAAATTATTTTCATGATATAATAAATGATAGAATTGCAAATAAAATAAGTAAAACCAGGGGAAAATGAAATAGAAACTAAGTTACAACAATTCCAAAAAGCAATAAAGCTTTTTTATTCAATTTATTCATTCTTTTCTTATACTAATCAAATTATAATGAAATACAAGGAAGTGGAATGTGCCCACCATCTGGCGGAGTGGGAGCAGCGTTGATGAAAATTTGAGGGTTTTGCAAAAAATAGCCCTAGAAATATGTGTAATTACTGTAGCATGTAAGTTTTGGTATTTTGTAAAAATATTCCTTTGCGCGGTTCAATTTTGTACAAGACCAAACTTGCTCATTAGCATTTTTTTGAAATTGCATATAGATATAAAATGGTAAGTACTTTTTGAAACACCAAAAAGCGCACCAAATACCCTACAAATTACAAGGAAAATTTTAAAATTTGAAGCTTATAAAGTTTATTTTGCAAAATGCCAAAATGCAGTTTTCAGTCTCTTCTTGAATGTTTTATTTTGAGAAAATAAGAATTTCGAATTGACCCCAAACCTAAAAATGGGTTGCTTCAACCTATTTTAAGTACGAATTTCAAATATAATGGGTTCTACTTAATCTTTTGCAAAGTGAGTTTTTTTATCTATATAGTTCTGACTTTTAGGGTTGAGCTAGGTTGGAAGCCATAAGAGGAAGCCCTCCCACCACCTGTTTCTTCATTCGTAAAACTCGAACTTGAGTCTTTGTTAAAAAAAATTGAGCTCTTTACAACTTGGACTAATAGACATTCGTTTTTATAAAGTAGGGTATTTTTCTAGTTTCCTATATTACTCAAACATCTACTTGGCCTTCTAGTGGCCTTGCCTCATTCGTTACTATAATTCAAATACTTCTCTTTAAAGATAATGAGGAATTTAGGATAACAGTTGCGATTTTAGACTTTAAGTTAGCATTAGGGTAATTTGCAACTATATTTACGTAATTTGGTTATAATTGTAAATATATTCATATAATGTTAAAAATTATAGCTACCTCCATAGTTTAGCCTTAATGGCAAATACACTCACGCGTTATAGTGTCATTATTGTAGTGTTACAACATAAGTTTATTTGCAAAGATATACAAACTATGTGAGTATATTTATAATTTATAAAAATTAAATGGGTAAATCTGTAAATATACGTACGTAGTTTGCATATCATTGCAAATATACTCAAGCCTACAGGTGTGAATTGAGGCGGATCAACTCGTGACTCAACTTTGAACCAACCACTTTTTGACCAGATAAAACCAACGCTTTTTAGCCTGATATAAGGATAAGTTAAAAATTTTGACTCAAACGAAATAGGGTCGGGATGAGTCAATCATGTCCCAACCTGCTCCATATAAAATAATTTATTAAAAGTTATAAGATTATATTTCAATATTATTATTATTTTCTTTCAAAATTCTTGCTTTTTTATAATTAACTATATCCATCGTGGAAGAATCAATTTATTCAAAAATAATATAAGAATCAATAAAAGAAATTTGTATGTATGTATAACTCCTATGTATAATTGTGTACAATTAATCAATTTTAAAAAATTGATATTATATTTTCTCATATTTTGTTTTAGTATTGATATATTTTTTTCATAATTAATAAAATATTAAAGTATATAACATTTAAATATAGTCTTCGACCCACATTTTTTACCAGACCTGCTGTCTCAAAACTAATTTGATACCAATTCAAAGTTTGTCCCATAACCTATTGAAAAAAAAAAGTAAAGGTCAAACCGATTTTGTCCTACCTCGTTATAAAAATATGATTAAACTTAATTTTTAAAAAGTATAGTCAGATGTAAGCAAATCGTGACCCAATACAGCCCACCCCGATTCTCACCTCTACTCACGACGTAACTGTATAGTTATGACTTCATAATAATATAAGCATATTTATAATTATAATCAAACTATGTAGGGTTGCTTGCAATTTTTGAAGCTATTATATTTATAATTATAGTCAAACTTTACGAGTATAGTTGAAAATTACCCTTAATATCATGATGAATCTCAAATGATCACCTAAGTTGCACCCTCGGATATGTAATACTTCCCGCAAAAGAAGATATTGTAGGAAATAAAATAAGTAGAATAAAAACGAATATTGGATAAGATTATAAAACTTTTTAAATGTGAACGTAGATTATGGCTCGAGCTCGAACTTGAAAGTTGGATTTTACTTACGGACACACAGATGTCAAACATTATAAAACTTTGTTAAATGTGTACCTCGTTAAACATAACTAATTTATCATAGACCATATTATCTCACTCGTTTGATTGTTTTCAAATTCCCCCTTAAAAATGTAATTAACAATTTATTATAATGGATGAATACAGTAAATTTATCATCAACCATCACCAATAAAAACATAGAATCGCTTCATATAACAGGTTACATAGTATGATTACAGATAATCTAAATATAGATTTCAATTTAAAATTTTATGCATATTTTTCTAGATGGGGCTAATAACGGTGTAATAAAAAAAATTTAAAAAAAATATGTATGGGCCCCATACAGTTTGACCGCATGGATCATTCATCATGACTACAGACCTAAAATTAGCTAATCATGCAGATCATGGATTTAATTATTAAAGATATGTTAATAATACCAAAATGGAAAATGTTTGAAAATACCCATGAGTACTCGCTTGTTTAGATGTGCTAAAGGGGAGTTAGAAAAAGTGTAACTCCATTTTTATTGTACGGCTGAGATTTTTTAAAAATATAATCGTGACTAGCGGACGAGATTTCGTTAAGATGGGTTGTGGGCCCCAAACGATAGCTTGATAACCGTCCTCGCGACAACCGCATTTCCTGTGAATTATCTACACCGCAGGATGGCATTTTCGTGATATGGAAGGGGTGCTAACGCAGATGGAAACGCTTCTTTGTCCAGTTGTCCTTCCATGTCATCACACAGGCACGTGTCACTTAGCCATTCGTAAGGCTACGTGTATAGATATTTTCGATGGAAATTAACGGGGGGAAATGAACTGCGGAAACGGGGAACTTGGACGCATAAAAATCAATCAGAGCCATTCAAACAATGGACAATGAAATGGATGGACTAAAACACTTTGAAGGAGAGCAAAACTCAGATGATCAAGACCGTCGATTCGGATTCCTTGTTTTAAGAGCTTTGGAATTAGCGTGGAAATTTATGCGTCTTGAGATTCAACTAGATATACTCTCAAGACTCGGGAGAAAGATCAGGTACGCGTGGAATGGTAGGATTATGCATTTTGCACTTGTGGATTTTGACGGTGCGTGCGTGAAAAGCTTTTGGGGGCACGGTACTCTCGCGAGTAGCCGAAGCTGGGTCTTCCTGCTAGATATAAAAAAGACAGACGGAGCGGTTTGACTCTTCAATCTTCCTTGATTTCCGATCTGCCGATCGAGGCGGAAGCCTGCCTCCGGATCGCTCGATATCGTTCCCTCCATTGCTTTGTTAGGGTTCATTGAGATTTTGCTGTTTTTCTGGGTGAAGAAGGTACGTTTCTGCAACCCCACGATATGCTGCTGAGAAATCCGCTTCTGAATTTCATTGTTTTCCAGTTTCCAGTTTTTAGGTTTTATTCTTCCAAATTCCTATATTTCTATGAAAAAATCCATTTTTTCATGAAATGGAAGGGAAAAAGCTGATGCAAAGTCTCATGTTATCGGTAAAAAATCTTCTTTTTTTTTTTGGTTATTTATTTTTAAATTCATGAAGTTGCTCAACAAATACTAGCTTTCGAATTCTGATGGATTCCTGCTTTCGTTTCTCGAGCCTTTTAATGCATGCAAAATTGCAAATGGTGGAATGATCCCGTCCACCTTGTGGGCTCTTCCCTTATTCATTGATCCGAGTTGTCGATTTCATCCAGGTTGGACAAATCATTGGATAACTTAGGCGGTCGTTGAATTTTGGCTGGCAACGATGGATATTTTCTGTTATAGGTACAACTTGTGGGGCTAGATCTCTAGAGATATCGTGAAGCATGGAACGCTATTTGACATTTGTCATCCTGCTTTGATACGTCACGACTTTGGAAGATATTAATAGATACTTTTTGTGGGAGTTTAGGAGAATTTATGTAGTCCACTTTGAAGATGCATTTGAATGGATTTTGTTCTGATATGCGTAAGGGATTGGTTTTTTGGCAATAAAAACATATTTATAATGACTTGTTATGTATTGCATTTATCACAGGAAGAGTTTGGTGACGGTCATTAGAAAATGCTCTCCACATCAGAGCTCAATTCTCTTACTCTGAACCGATTTTCTAAACTAATTCCTTTTGCGGTGGCAAGTAACGTGTGGATGGATCTGTTTGGATTGATTCCCATTTTTCTTGGCAAAAGTTATAATTTTTTTTTTTTTGAAGAGATTGATTCTTGTGCAAGTTCAATTTTGTTATGGGGCTGGTCAACTAACTAAGGAAACGATTCTGCAGTTAAGAATTTGACTCCTTTAACCCCCGCAAGCAAACATGGGGGGAGGATTCCGAGTATTGCATCTCGTTAGGCCATTTCTCTCTATCTTACCAGAGGTTCAAAGTGCCGATAGGAAGGTTCCCTTCAGAGAGAAGGTTATCTACACTGTGATTTCGCTTTTCATCTTCTTGGTTTGTAGCCAGCTTCCTCTGTATGGGATACATTCAACCACTGGAGCAGATCCATTCTATTGGATGCGAGTTATCCTTGCATCCAACCGTGGTACTGTTATGGAGTTGGGAATCACGCCTATTGTCACATCAGGGCTGGTGATGCAACTGTTGGCAGGGTCAAAAATTATTGAAGTTGACAACAGTGTCCGAGAAGACCGAGCACTCCTGTGAGTATTTTTGTTAAAAGTTCTTTCGGTGATTCATTGATGTGCTGAAACTTTCTGATTTGTTGTAGAAAGTTGCACTCTGTGATGGAATTGATGTCAGTTGACTCAGGAAATTTATGTTTATACATTGACTGTTGTATTTTCCTGTCTTCAAAACTGATGTGGGGCTGAGTGTGATAGTTAGTAGATAGATATTTTAGGGCAGGAGGAAGTCCTGGAAAGATTCTTTATTTCCAACAACAGCTGACTGTATTGAAAGCTAAAAGGTGAGGGCTTTGTGAAGAACAGATTTGTTATCTAATTTGAACCTCTGACTGGACTTTTTGGTTTTGTTTTTGTTTAAAACATCCAGAAGAAAAGAATGCATCATAGGTTAGATGTAGCTGACCCTCTCAAGGAAAAGAACTTATCATAATGTACAAAATGCTTTCCCCCTCAATATTCAATTCAAGATGTTCAAGTGCCTATTTGTCATCTTGGCCCCCCATTGGTTATTTCTATGGGACCCTGCCCCGTTAAGGTCTCAAGGGACAGTTTAATACGCTTACTCCTTTCAAGATGAATTTTGGATGACAGTTTATCTAGATAAAAGATAGTAAATGTTTTTTTGTAGTCATTGATGTTGATCCATTCTGGATAATGCAAGATCATACTTGCTCTTGGTTGACATAGAATACAGTGATGTTGTGAAAGAGAATCAACAATGAGTCAGCGTAGAACTTTACCATGAGAGATAGAATATCATATTGAGTTCTATGGAGCAAGAATGTTCTTGCATTCAATAACATGAATTTACAGTGAGACTTCATGATCAGCAGGAAGTAGACTTAAATGCCTGTTTATCTGCTTGTGACGTTATCTTGCGATTGGATACCATGAATTTGCCATCAACCTTCATAATTAGCTGGAAGTGGACTTGGATGCCTTTTTAGATTTGTATTTATCATTTGAAATCATCTTGGTTGTCTTCTACAATTTGGTAAGGTTTGTTAATGTTGCGCATGGAAATTAGAAAGTTCTGTTTAAGTTTAGCTGAAATCTTGATTGTTGTCTATGTTTTGATAACGTTTTGGTTATGTTGTTACTTGTACTAACCTGATGTTGCATGTGGACCAGTCACTGTATCCCCCCATGCAATCCATTTTCTAGTTTGTTGATTGCTTTTGTATGTACCAATTATCTATAGTTTTCTTGATTCCAAGCTCTGTTCTTGACAATTCAATACTTGCCCCTTTTTTTCACTTTATGTTGCCTGACAATTTTGCTAATCTTCATCAGAAATGGTGCTCAAAAATTATTGGGAATCCTGATTGCCATCGGAGAAGCAGTTGCATATGTTCTATCTGGGATGTATGGCAGCGTCAGCCAACTTGGAGCTGGAAATGCAATTCTTATCATTCTTCAACTTTGTTTTGCTGGCCTGATTGTGATATGCTTGGATGAACTTCTTCAAAAGGGATATGGTCTTGGGTCTGGCATATCTCTATTTATTGCTACCAACATTTGGTAATTCATGCTTCCTTTGTTTCATTTCTGTTAAAGGAGATGTGAACAGAAATTAATTACAGAGCCTTCATCATCCCTTGCAGTGAAAATATCATCTGGAAAGCATTCAGCCCCACAACCATAAACAGTGGACGAGGAGCTGAGTTTGAAGGAGCTTTTATTGCATTTGTCCATTTGATGATAACCCGAACTGACAAGGTCCGTGCCCTTCGTGAGGCATTTTACCGGCAAAACCTTCCAAATGTGACAAATTTAATGGCCACAGTTTTCATCTTCCTTGTGGTGATTTATTTCCAAGGATTCCGTGTTGTCTTACCTGTAAGGTCCAAAAATGCACGAGGTCAGCAAGGTTCCTACCCAATCAAGCTGTTCTATACATCCAATATGCCTATCATTCTACAATCTGCACTTGTTTCCAATCTCTATTTTATTTCCCAGGTACTTTTTCATTCAACTGAATTTATCTTTTTCTTTGCTTTGTTGCCTTGTAGGTCTGCTGATTTTCTTTTTCTTTTCTTTTTTTTATTTTTACTCTTGAACAGTTGCTTTACAGGAGGTACAGTGGAAATTTCCTTGTGAATTTGCTAGGTAAGTGGAAGGAATCTGATTATGGGGGCAGCCAGTACATCCCAGTTGGCGGTCTTGCATACTACATAACTGCCCCATCAAGGTGATTGTTATTTTGCTGCTATATTACTATTTGTATTATTCTTTTATATCCTTATCTGCTTTTTCTTTTAAACTTTCCTGGGATGAAGTTAAAATAGTAATAAGCATTTCTGTTTTGTACTCATTTTGTTTGTTGATTTTCTTGGTGGTTAACTGCTTGCATGTGTGATCTTTCTTCCCCCAGCTTGGCAGATATGGCAGCCAATCCGTTCCATGCTCTGTTCTATCTCGTTTTCATGTTGTCAGCTTGTGCATTATTCTCAAAAACATGGATAGAAGTGTCTGGATCTTCAGCCCGAGATGTGGCTAAACAACTGAAGGTAAATTCATGTTCAAACTTCTTTTTTCATTGCTTACATTTTTGCAACATGAGGAGTCATGAGTGCAAAACATAGCCAATAGCAACAAACATGAGTGCAAAGCACAGCTAACATGATGAACCATAGGCTTTCATTTTCCAGTAGTGCGTAAGCCTAGCTAACGGGGTCTGTTAATTGGTTATTTATTTGCCTGTGCTCTTCATTTATTTCCCAGGAGCAACAAATGGTGATGCCTGGTCATAGGGAGTCCAACTTACAGAAAGAACTGAACCGTTACATCCCCACGGCAGCAGCTTTTGGAGGCGTGTGCATTGGTGCTTTGACAGTGCTGGCAGATTTCATGGGGGCCATCGGTTCAGGCACAGGGATCCTGCTTGCTGTGACGATTATATATCAGTATTTTGAGACATTCGAGAAGGAGAGAGCCAGCGAGCTTGGCTTCTTTGGCCTGTGATTAGCCAGCAGTTCCCTGATACATACACGGTGGTGCTAATGAGCTCCCCTGAAGTTTTGGTGGGCTAAAATGAGGCGTAAAATAGAAACCTCTCTTTTTGACCAAATAGTTGTAGTGAGAGGGGAATTCATAGCTCGGATCAGTGTCATGATTAGAAAACAGGCAAATGCCCGAGCGGTAGTGTATGGCATTGCTCGTAAAAATGTGACATTATTCTAGATCTTTTGTTCTCATTCCCAAAATGCTAGTATTTAATTTGTGGAGTTTTGCTAGACTTAATGAATTAGTTTTATTTTGTTGTTCATTGCCTTTTTGGCTTTTGTCACTTGGAAATTTTTTTTTGCATTATCAGCATATCTAGCTATCAGGAGTCCACTCCGACCATATATTGCAACAGAAAGTGTCGATCAATTTCCTCCACAGAGGACGGTGTTCAAGTGATTATTAAAGTTGGAACAGTGAACACGAAAACATCGCAAAGTAACCACCGATGCTTGCAATCATCCCTCTACTGGTGATAGTAAGGGTCTATCGGAGAAAAAGGCTTCCAGGTTGCCAATGGCCAGCCCAAGTAATGACTCAAAAGATTCAGGTGTCAGCACAGCACGATGAGGGGATAAGACCACATTATCCATGGCAAAAAGCCCTGGAGGCACTCGAGGCTCATTCTCAAACACATCAAGGCCAGCCCCACCGACATCCCCCTGCAACAGGCATCTCACAAGCTCATCCTCATCAATCAGCGAACCACGCCCAATGTTAATGATGATTCCATCCTTCCCTAGTGCTGAGAGGACATCCTTGTTGATGATGTGGTGGGTCTCATCAGTCAGTGGACAAGACAGGATGAGAACATCACTTTCAGAAGCAAGGTCGCTTGTGCTTGAGAAGAATGGGAAGGAGACGGCTGGCTTCCTCCTCCTCGAAGTGTATGCAATTCGGCAGCCAAAAGGTTGCAGCCTTTTTGCAATTTCCATGCCAATGCTACCGAGCCCAACAATCCCCACTCGCCTGCTGCTCATCTGTAATCAACCAAATGAACAAAGAAATCAAAAAGCATCAACACCAACATCATCGACGAACGTAACTTTGGAAATCATGCCAGCAGTGAGAGCATGTAGAAGATATATCATCAATACTGCTCACCTTTATTGCTAAAACAGAGGCAAACTTCACACGAGAGAGAGAGAGAGAGAGAGAGAGAGAGAGAGAGAGAGAACTGAATTTCTTAGTAAAAAATCTAGGTTGAGTTATGCGAATATCACATTAAAATCATCAAACTTTAAATTGTAAGATACACAAGAGACTAAGAAATACACTTTAATTCCATCAAAAAAAGAAATACACTTAAGGATTATCGACCTCCAGTTCAAAGGTCACCACCCCTTAATCAAGCTGTCAAGCTATCCAAAACAATTGAAGAACTAATGCAGACTTACAGTGTAAGGATGCACAAAAAAATTTTAGCGATTGGAGATGCTAATTTAAGAGAATGAATTACAGAATTAGACTGTGTCGGACTCCCGCGAGTAATGGTGGATCAATTGGTAAGATATCAAAGCAATGAAGGGATAAATCAACAAATGAATTACTAGAGATCTTTTGAATTACTTTCTGATCAATTATTCGCAGTTCCCATCTATCGTTGATATTTCCTTCCGTGTTGGTAGTAACTGTGACATAGCTTACAATTATAATTAGAGCTTAGAACTTGAAGCAATTCATCAACTAAAGAAGCAAGGCATGAATTCCGCAGCAGAAGGAAAAAGGCCGTTGCTCGTTGATCTGCCTGAGCATGCAAATGCTACAAACAACATTAAAAAATTCCCATCACAAATCCAGAATCAGTGCATGAAAACTGCAAAATGGGGAATCATTAATCCCAGCAAGAAATAATAATAATTATTATTATCTACAGAAGGTCGAGGTGTAAAAATTTTAAAACAAGTGAAATCCGAAAGTCGAAGACAAGAGACAGAGAGAGCGAAAAAGATTCGACCTTTGAGCCAAGAGGCCGATAATCTTCTCTTTGAGGCCAGAGGGCACCGCGGACATAACGCTCCGAAGCAGAGATGCGCCTGAGCACGTCGATGAGGAGGCCGATGGCGTAGTCGGCGACATCCTCCGAGAAGGCAGTGCCGGCATTGGCGACAGCAATTCCCCTCCGCCGGCACTCGGGCAAGTCGATGTGATTGACGCCGCTGCTGAAGGCGAAGATGCAGCGGAGGTGAGGGAGGCAGTCGAGGATGGCGGAGTCGACGGGTTCGAAGGGAGTGCAGATGATGGCTTGGATGGAAGAAGAGTGTGTTGTGAGGAAGTGGTGGATGGGAAGGGAGGAGTGATGTTGAGGTGGGGACGGGATGAGGAGGCGGAATTTTCGGGCGAGAGCGTCGTGGAAGGAGGGCGGGAGAGGGCTGAGAAGCAGAACCCACGGCAGTGATTCTTCTCCCGCCATCTCCACCACGCACCTGCTACTGCAGCAGCCGCTCCCCTTTTTGGCTTTTTGCACCTCCGATTTTTTTTTAAATCAGTCGCATTTTAGTAGTTTAAAATGTCACTTATTTTCAAAAATTAAAAATAAATATTTAAAAATATCTAAAATTTGTAAAAAATTACCTAAAGCTTAAATACACTTGGGCTAACAATTTTATAAAAAAAATAAAAAAAATAGGTGTATGCGCCCGGGAGCACGCAGAATACACCTATTTTTTTATTTTTTTTGAAATTTTTTTATAAAATTATTAGCTCAAGTTTATTTAACATATGTATCAATTTTTACTATTTTTGGATATTTTTATATATTTATTTTTTATTTTCAAAAATCAAAAATAAATATCTAAAAAATCCAAAAGGGGTAAAAATTTACTCAAAGCTTAAATACACTTGGGCTAACAATTTTTAAAATTTATTTTTTAAAAAAATAGGTATATGCGTCCGAGAGCATACAACTAGTGTCCCCGTCCTTGCTATGCTAATTACTACACACATGACGCGAATTAATGTCATGGGTGTGTTTGTCAATTGACAAAAAATGTCAATGTAAAATTTTTCAATTTAAAACTTTTAACTTTCCTCAGCTATCATATTTTTTAATTATTTTTTCACATTTTCCTATACAATTACTTTACTTTTCAATTATTTCTACAGAACTATCTACACAATTAACCTATCTATTTTAACTTTATCCTATTTACTACTTATCATTATCCTTATCATATTACATCAGTTGACAACTTTTACTTTCCAAAACTTTTCATCAAAAGTTTAATTCATTACCAAATTCACCCTATATCTTCAACTCCATAATTCAAGATAAAAATATGATCAGAAGTGTTAGTTTCGTGCTTAGTGCTTACTTGACATCACGAATTAAGAAATAGTTTTCAAAGACATTCAGCGAGGAGAATATATAATATAGTGGTATTTTTTTTTCAACGGACACGGAAACTGATAATTGTTTTGAAAGTCACTCTAATTACTTTAATTTTGTAATCACCATGAACTTTACAAGAGTTACTAGCTAAATACATGATAATGAGATTAGTTATCGGGTTCAGTTTCTTACTTTCTTATGCTAGTAGGATCAAATTAAGTGATACTACTTACATAAATATTTCTATATGCATCATTTAAATAGACATATAATTTACTAAGGCTCTTTCTAAATATACACGATACGTTTAGCCCTAATTTCAAGTATACTTATTATATTACCAAAATCTCAAATATAACAATCACATTTATATTTAATCCCATAAAAGATTATTTCATGAGTTAATATTGTTAGTTAATATGTAAAATTACAGATATATCTATCAAATTTAGAATAAGATTGAAAAAATTGAATGTCATTACTCGTCAATGCCTTAATTACACGAGCTCAAAATTTATTGAACTTAATATCATATTTCTTTTTCATTTCATGTTTTATTATTTTACAATAAGAGTATTTTGGATTTTTAAAAAATTTTAACCAATGGATTTTTACCTGGGCATTTTTATGATTAAATGCGAAGATAGTGGGTATACTTAAAATTTTAAAAACATTATAGATGTATTTTATATTAAAGCCAAATACGGTGGATATATTTAAGAAAAACTAAGTTCCATATGATTTATACAGGGATACACTAGGGTATAGTCGACAGGACCTAACTGGCTCGAAATGGGCCATACTTGGTGTTTAAATCAAAATGCAACTTTTCTATTTTGTTTAGAATTATTAATTTAAGTAATACACTAAATTTTGTCCAAATTAGTTATGCATACAGGCAAATGATCATTTCATATGGGTCAAAAACATTTTCTTCATGTTTTAAAATTGTTTATAAAATTATTAATCTAGATATATTTAATCTGTAAATGAGGTTTTATCATTTTTAAAATGTATATATAATTTTTGAATTTTTAAACAGAGGGTTATTTTAGCCATGTTTTAACAATTAATATATTAAAATTGTTTGACTTATTTTAATTTTGTATTTTTAACAACAGTCTAAAAAATAACTAAAGCATCATTTCTATGCAATCAATTGTCATATAAACATTATTATATTATTACGCGTTTGGTAATGAATATAAGCTTCATCATTCATACATAAATATATGCATTTTAAGGCAAATATGACCCATGCAAGATTTTAATTAAAATTTGTTTTGGACACATGATTGGGCCCATTTGATGATTTTTGTAAAATCTAATCCGTTAATTAGTTCTATCATTATGTTTTGATATAAAAAAAAATATCACAGACCAGAATTTTACATTATTTTCAAAATTAAGAATCAGTTGAGAGTTATTTTATAGCCGTTAAAACTTATTTGTTTACCATAATAAAGATACACCAAGTCCCAATTCAACATTTAACCATTTTTCCTATCTAAAGTAATGATTTTAGGCTATTTATAATATTCTAAAACTTTAATGTATAAATCCAAGTAATTTTTTAAATTTATACAAATTTGAAAACATTTTCAGAAGATGTGCCTTAAAGACAACTATGGTTGATATGATTTTTGATATTTTAGATAAATGAATAATATTAAATACAATTGACATTTTTTTAATCCATAATACAATTGATCCACACATCACTATAGTTTGCACTTACAGGTGAACTACCTATCCTCGTTATTCTTTTCTTTTCTTTCCTCTGTTTCGTTTTTTGTTTTGTTTTGTTTTGTTTTTTTTTTTCTCAAAACAGTGAGGCCACTAAAAGTCAGACGTTACTCTATTAGGCTCTGATACCACTTAAATGAAAAGCTTTAGTTTTCTACATTGAGCTCAGAGTTCCTTTTAATCGATTCGTAAGCCCCATGTTATTATTTTAGACCATACTAACCGTCTACGATATCATTCTTGTATAAACGAATAATTCCATAAAATATTTTATATAATTTACATGTGATTATATACATTAAATAGCCAGATGGCATCCAAGACTTTGATTAAAATATTTTTGATACTACCATAAAATAAATGATTGTAAACAAAGTTAGTTTATTGGACTTAGTTTTATCATTAAGGTAAGCCTTAATGGTGGCGGCAAGGCATTGAAATCTTTTGGCTGTGTTTATTACTTTCAAATTTTTTTTAAGAGTGTATTTTTTTACATTAAAAATTTTTCAATCTTCACAATTATTATATTTTTTAATTACTTTTCGTATTTTCAATCTATCATATTTTTCAATTATTTCTACATAACTATTAATACATCTAACATATCTATTTTAATTTTATTTTTTATTTTCCATCATTGCCCTTGTGATATCATATTATTTTTTCTCATTTTAAAAACTTTTATACTAAAAAATTTTTCATCAAAAAATTTTATTATTTCCCAGACACACCCTCGATCTAAAGTATTTTATTTTGTTTAAAAGTTTTGTTTTATCATACCACCAAAAATAATTTTCATTATAAATTTATATTTTGTAAAGAAATCTTTTAAGAGTTAATACATGACTAATAAAATTTTAAAAAATATATAGGAATAAAAAATTCAATACGTGTGATTTTATAAAAATACATGTTATTTTCAGAATCATGAATAATGCATATGGATAAATATGATAATGGTTTTTAGATTCGGAAAATAATATTTTAAAATAAAAAATGGTGCATGGAGCCGGATGTAATGAATCAATTGTCGTCACACTATATATCAAGTAAACAGTTGTATACATAATTACATATTGCGTAAAAATTTTCTTATGCATAAATGATTACAAGATTGTTCCATTTTACGCTAAAAGTTCATGTTACATAGCTTTTACTTGTTGTGATTTGTCTGTATATAAAAATAATATTTGAAATATTTCATATAACAGAATGAATAAAAATGAAAAATGAACGGTCTAAGTTTGCGCATCTTTCATCAGCACTGACGCATATTTATCCGACTTAAGGTGAGTGAGAGCACTAACCTGGCTTCATCTGATCAGCGCAGGAGCCAAACAGTTTTTGCATTACTAAGGTCATTTTGGCTGCAATAAAAAAAAAAATTTCAGTCCAAAACTTTTTAAGTTCCACAATTGCTTATTTTTTAATTATTTTTTCACATTTTTTCTATAATTATTCTAATTTTTAATCATTTTTATAGAATTAATATATCTATTTTAACTTTATTTTTTTATTCTTCATCATTAGTTTTATCATATCACTTCTTTTTTTCTATTTTAAAAACTTTTACACTAAAAAATTATCATTTAAAAATTTTATTATTTCACAAACATACCATAATATTTAAATCATTCCTGATGCACTGGAGATTTAATTTAATTATCGCAATAAAAAAATTCCCCGTAAATATTTTCAGAACAATTTTACGCAAATTGTTTACTTAGGATCAAATTAAATTTAATCTATTTGCTATTTTCAACTAACTTTTTTTAAATCTTTTTTAATTGTAAAATAAGCGGTGCCGCACATAATAAATAATTTAAATTTAATTTATAGGGGATCTAACCAGACCACCTGGGGAAAATATTATCCATAAAAGAAATTCTTCTGAAAAATAACGTATCCCAAATAATTATTTGGAACCACAAATTTTATTATTCCTTAAATAAAACCAGCACGTATTTGATGGTCCAGCGTCTCTTCTTAAAGAAACAAATGATTCTAATTCTTTCAACGGAGGCCGGACCTTTTTTTAGAAACTTTTTTTTTTTTTTCTTTGTAGTAATGAATCGGTGCCACCCATAGAAAGGTAGAAAACCTTGGACAGCGGAACTGAATTGCGTGGAGGATTCTAGAAAAAGTGCTCTTTTGGGATAGACAAGTACAAGGAGTGAGAGCGAGGCCGTTACTTGGGCGACGTATGCCTAATCCCTCTCTTTACAATTTCCTTGACAAAGGTAAAGAAATTTTAAGAGGGAGAAGTGGGGAAGTATGATTTTGTTTTTAATGAAAAAAAAAATGAAATAATGATTTTCTCTTATTAATTAAGTTGGTAACATACAATGATACAATACAATAAGAGGATTACGTGAGAATCTAGAAAAAGGCTCACCATTTGTGGTTTTCGCATCCCGTCGGCAATATCTTTTTTTAAAAAAAAAAAAAATTATTATATATGCAGGCTTCCCTTATATCTTTCTTCTTAAAATTTGAAAAGATTTAGAATCCATTTGATATTTATTTCAAAATTTGAAAATAAATACAACGAACACAATTTTTAAATTTGCCGTACATGAATTTCAAGAAAAATTTGATATCACGGCCCTATAAATAAACTTTTTTTTTCTAAAAAAAAAAAAAAAAAAAAGGTGGGAATGGGAATGAGAATAAAAATACAGGTAGTGTGTTTCCTTAGCTCATTTCTCAATCCAACTTATCATCCGACGAATTTCATTTGATCTTTATGCTTGTCCGATGAATGGATTTGGAAATTGGAAACACACAATGGGAATGTTCCAATTAAGAGACGCGGTTGTAACAGCTTGCCCAAGTAGCGGTACGAAATGTCCCTCCAAACTCCAAAGCTCTCCATATCTAGCCCTGCCCAAGTGGCAAGTGCAATGCATCCGCCAAAGCTGTTACTGCATAGATTGGCCACACGAAGCAACCGCTGCAGCTGTCTTTGCTTATTCCGAGCAATCAATCAACTCGTAGTCGTAAGCATGCTGTTCCTCGTCCTCCTCCGTTTTCTCCTGCCCATCGCTTTGATGGTCGTCGTCTGGCTCGCCTACTTCTTCTCTCTCTGCTATCTCTGGAAGCATCGCGTCCTCCACGCACCTCCTGCTGCACAAGGGAAAGGCAAGGCCAAGAACGGGCTGTCTGAGTCCGACCTACAGCAGCTTCCCACCACCGACGACGTCGCCCGCGGCACCGAGTGTGCGGTGTGCCTTGACGACATCGAGAAGGGGCAGGTTGCTCGGGTGCTGCCAGCTTGCAGCCATGCATTTCATCTGCAGTGCGCCGATGCATGGCTGTCCACCAGAGCCGTCTGCCCCGTCTGTCGAATCGGGCTTGCCAAACCGCCAAATCATGAGCTTGACCAGGAGTAGGATTCTCGGGTTGGTTTCTTTTGTTACATGCATGTTTGATATTGTGGTTTCTTAGATTACAATTTAATTCAAATTTTTTGGGGGCTTGGGGGGGATCTTCCAGCTGTTAAAAAAAAATCAGAAGTGGTTTGGTTCGAATTATATTTCAACCAAGATTTCATGGGAGGCATGTGAGTGTTAACTTTCAGTGTAAAAAAATAGAAAGATGGGATAGATATAAAAGCAAGCAGCATGAAAGACATGAAGGTTTTGCTTCAGCACTTCCTCTATTTTGTGTTTTTCTTTTGATTTGGCGCATCCCCTTAAATTTATTTATTTTTTTCTTAAATGAGATTGATGCTTTTCTTGGCCTACAAGAGCATGGAGAATCTGTGTGGGATAGGTGCGGTGATTAGAGGGTGGGATGCGGAGCTGCTAGCTGTTAAAACTTGTATATGGAGAGGTAAGCAGAACCCATTATGGCTGTGAACGTATGCAATGCTGTTTGTTGTGCTGTGGTTGGCCGAGTTAAAACTATACAGATTATTTGTGAGAGTGACTCCCTCATCTTGAAGAGTGATTGAAAATGGTGGGCAGATACTATCTCTGGTTGGTTTTTTGGTGACTAGAATCAAGGAAGGGAGCTGAAATTTCAGATCCTGTTAATTTACACGTCTCTCGCATTGGTAACAATGTCGCACATATTACTTTAAAGATGGCTTTGCAACAAGGTATAGGAATACGTATACGGAGGGGAGAATTTTCCCATTGTATTCTTTCTGAATCATGCAGGGACGCTGATAATTTTTTTATTAAAGGTGGAGGTTCCTCTCCCATTCTTTAGCAGGGCTGCTGAAGTATGGGAGTTGGACCTATCACACAATTTTGATATCAAAAAAAAAAAAAAAAAGGAAGAAAAGAAGAATAAGAAGAAGAAATTTGTGAATTCTGGACAGGCTGTCGACAGCCTGCATACCATGTCTCAAGGGATTTCTGGAATCTTGAAACGTATACTCAGGTCACAACCATCCAAAACCAGCCATTCCATGGCCAATCTCATTAAAACTGTCTAGTTGGAATGGTTTACAACAATAGAAGTAAAAGAAATAGAAAAGAAGATGAGCAAATCATTCCTTCAATGGAGTTAACAGAGGTTTATTTGAGAAGAGTGCCTCGAGGTTGCCTCTGATCACTTCGAGCAAAATGGGAGGGAATTCTTGTGTTAGGACACCTTGATGAGGAGATAGAACCACATTGGCCATGGCGAACAGTTCTTCAGGAACAGCAGGCTCCTTCTCAAACACATCGAGCCCTGCACCAGCTATCTCTCCCTGCACCAAGCACCTGACCAACTCCACCTCATCCACAAGCTCCCCGCGCCCAATGTTAATGATGACACCTTCCTTTCCAAGTGCAGACAAAACATCCTTGTTGATAATATGTTGGGTTTCTTTAGTCAATGAACATGCCAAGATGATAACATCACTTCTAGCTGCAAGATCAAGGGGACTTGAGACATAAGGGAATGATACATTCTTCTTCGTTCTTGAGTTGTACATGATGTTGCAGCCAAAAGCCTCCAGCCTCGTAGCTATCCTCGAGCCAATGCTGCCAAGACCAATGATTCCTACATTCTTGCCCCTAATCTGCAAGCATTACAGCATCATTCATAAAGAAAAGCCCAAGGATGGCTGGAGAGATTCCCACACTTCAAATAGAAGTCTATATGCGCTTGCCACAAACAATATCATCATCACCCACACCATCAGAGGCTGATCGTGCACTCTCATAAGCAAGACCTTCTAAGATTGAGTCCTTGATGTTTATGGTAACAGCTACTGTTTGAGAGCTCTGATTTCTTTCCTCTGTTTGTTTTTCCGCTGCCATATTTTGCAAATAAGATCGTTTCTATCGATGTTCAGAAACATAGTATACAACCTAACAACATCCGGTTGAGTCTGAAGACTCAAGACCGTTCAGAGGCTACGAGTCATTACTTGCCTTAACCTAACACAAAATTACCTTCCTATAAAGAGCCTAAAATACCATAGTACACAGCCCAACAACATCCAGTTGAGTATGAAGACTCGAGACCGTTCAGAGGCTACAAGTCATTACTTGCCTCAACCTAACACAAAATTACCTTCCTATAAGGAGCCTGAAATACCATAGTATACAACCTAACAACATCCAGTTGGGTATGAAGACTCAAGACCGTTCAGAGGCTACAAGTCATTACTTGCTTCAACCTAACACAAAATTACCTTCCTATAAAGAGCCTGAAATACGATAAGTATAAAACCTAACAACATCCCGTTGAGTCTGAAGACTCAAAACCGTTCGGAGGCTACAAGTCATTACTTGCCTCAATGGCATTTTTAGTAATTTTACTGATTTCAAAAAATTCGAAAAAAATATCTAAAAATCTTCAAAAATGGTAAAAATATATAAACATATTAAATACGCTTATATTAATATTTTTATAAAGAAAAGTTAAAAAAATATTAAAAAAAAAAATGGGTGAAGTACAGCCGGTGCATTTGAACCAGCGTCTCAAGATAAGATGATAAGACGATGTTAAAAAAATGTAACAACCTTAGCCGCACGCAGAAAAGTGTAATATTATTCGTGTTTTATAATATTTAAAACTTACAAATTCTCGAAATCTCTCTTTCATTTTTGACTTGAGATATGCAATTATATGAGAGGAGAGACGGTTCTAGACTGTTAGAGGATGCTATGACATGAGAGCTGAGAAAGTTGCAAGACATTGGCTAGTGATAGCAATCCCTCGCTTCATTCTTTCCAAAACACAAGAAAATAATAAGGGATGCAGCTGGACGAGCAGATATGATGGCAGCTGCCATTTCCCACCTGAATTGAGATCGAGCATTTCCAAAACATAGAAGCGAAGCATTTTCTTGGTTTTACTTGAAAGAAAGTTTAGAAATCCAACCCGTGGCAAATTTAGGCCCCATTCCACCCAAATCTTCCCAAAATTGTAGGCATTGAAACAACAAAGCCTCAATGGACTAAAAGAGAATAAAATGAATCTTCCCAAATTCTGATGCGTGGGTTTCAGCAATTTCAAAATAACCAAAAGAGAATAAGATGAATGAAATAAATATGAGAGAGAGAGAGAGAGAGAGAGAGAGAGAGAGAGGTGACCTTGGAGCCGAGAGGACGATATTCTCCCTGGTCAGGCCAAAGACCACGGCGGACGTAGCGTTCTGATGCAGAGATATGCCTGAGGACGTCGATGAGGAGAGCGACCGCATAGTCTGCTACGTCGTCAGAGAAGATGTCGCCAGCATTGGCAACCGCCACACCCCTCCGCCTGCACTCGGTGACGTCGATGTGGTTCACGCCGGCGCTGGTGCAAACGACCAACTGGAGGTTGGGGAGGCAATCGAGGGTGTGCGCGTCGACGGAGCAACCGTATCCTCTGACGATCATGGCCCTGACGGAGCGCGCGCGAGTGGCGAGGAAGTGGTGAAGAGGCGTGGAAGCTTCTTCTTCCCACGGCTTGAGGAATCGGAATTTCTGGGAAAGGATCGCTTCGTAGTCACACGGGAGTGGGCGCAGTAGCAGAACCAAAGGCAGCTGCTGCAGCTGCTGCTCCACATCTTCTGCCGCCATGCCTACTGCACTTGGCGAGCAGAGTCGTCCGGGAACACGCTGGAGTCTGCAATCCAGAACTTCCCTAGTTCACTAGCTCTGCCTCGGCGGAGCCATTTGCATATATACCCCTCAAATTTTAGCAAATTTCACTTAACGTCGCGCAAGTTTAAACCTTCCCTTGAAATGAAAGGTAACTCGAATGGGAAAGAAATAAAATATAGATAATGATGAAAAATCGATTTTAAAAATATATGACGAATACCTTCCTAGAAAATGAATATTCCATGGAATTGGGATCTATTCAGCCAAATGGGCCGTGAAGTGTCTCCCATCTTTCACAAATGGCCGTTCTTTTATGTTAAAATCAAAAGGGGGTAGTAAATTGATTAAGAAAATTCAAATCAGTGTAAATTTACGAAAGTATCTTAAATAGAAAGAAAATTACCGGTGAATAAAGGCACAAACTAATAGATAAAATGGTTGGAAAGGGGGGAAGGAAAGGAGAATGCGATCAAGAGACTGAACCAACATGTTATTGGTTAGCAAAATGAACCCCACGAATTCTGCGAATAGGAGAAGAATAACGAGGAATATTTCCTGGGTCTAATTCTATAGTAAATAGTCTGCAAGTGGTAGGCTAAATACGAATCATTTAATTCATGGGACTCGAAGAAATTACAACAAAAAATCTCTCCGGTGGAAAGACATGCAGAATTGCATATAACTGTTCCACGACTTCCATGACCAATCTCATTTCAATTCACTTCTTAGAACTGGCCTCCTGTTGATAAACACAAATCAATATGCATGCAGTTTGAGCCCCAGTGAAGCACTTCAAATTGAGATGATGGTATGTATAACTGTTCATTTGAGTAATTGCCAAGTAGAACTGTAAAAGAATAAAGACTAGTTCCTCTCGTGGAGTTAGAAGGGTTCAGTTGCAAAGAATGCCTCAAGGTAGCTCGTGATTACTTGAAGTAACAACAAATTGGATTCTCTCGTAAAAATAGCTCGATGAGGAGACAGCACCTAATAGATCCAAGTGATCTATAACAGAAATGGAAGAATGCTTGTATTATCAAGAAAGAAATTACAATGCGACTGATAGA
>JAXCLR010000081.1:14335315-14346843 GCA_035584095.1 Annona squamosa
ATGCCACTTCTCGGACGCAAGTTGTAAGTGGGTCTGTCATAAGTGACCCTTGGTTCTTCTTCCACCTCATCCGGTGATTGGCTCTCATTAACAGATTCCTCCTTCTGAGCTGAGCCTTTATATATCTTGGCTTCCCTCCCATCTTCTGAGTTGACCCGTGTTCCCTGGATATGGTCTTCAATGATAGGATTCTGTGTCCGAATCCTATCAGCACCACATTATCAACAGTTCCTCTGGTACGGTGGGCTCATCCTCAAACACATCAAGACCAGCACCAGCTCTCTCTTCTTGCACCAAGCACCTCACCATTTCTTTCTCATCAATCAGCTCCCCGCACCCAAGGTTACTAATGACAACTTCCGTGCCAAGTGCAGACAGGACATCTTTGTTGATGATATGCTGGTTTTCATCAGGCAATGCACATGCCAAGATGATAACATCACTTCTGTCTGCGAGATCAATGACACTTGAAAAATAAAAGAAAGATACAGGTCTCTTTGTACTTCAGTTGTAAATGATGTTGCAACCAAAGGCTTCCAGCCTCGTAGCTGTCTTTGAGCCAATGCTGCCTAGCCCAGTGATTCCTACATTCTTGCCCCTAATCTGCAAGCACACAATAACCATAGGCCTCCTATTACATCAGTTTAAAACAAGAAATCCTTATTTGGTAGACAGATAATGATGGATGGATGGTATGCCACAATTTGTGTACAACAGCCAGTTTCAACTAAGAAAATAAGGAAGTGAAACAGATATCAATTTTTACCCCTTCCAATTTTAAGAATTTTTTATATTTGATGGAAAATCCATTCCATTCAGTGTATTTAACATACTTTGTTTAGCTAATTTTTCCATATACACGAAAGTACAAAAATACCATATGTTGAATCTGTAATTAAACTGCTTTCATTTGGCTTGGTTCAAACTTTACCGTATTATATAATTTAATATAAAAAATTATTGAAAAAAGATGTATTTTTTATAATTTTCTGGGCCTCGATGTAACAGTAAGGAGATCTCTTTTTTTTTTTTTTTGGTGGTTGATGTTTTCCATCAATTTGGGACTAATGAAGCAATAGTTTGGTTTCTTTGAGATGGCACCAAAGCAGATCAAGATTCTATTTTTCAAATCCACAAGCCTATGTGCAAGTATTCCAGGAACCGTAGTGACCATCAACATTTGATTATTTCCTAGCAATACGAATGCATGATGTTAATTGAAAGTTGGGCAATGCTTAATACAAAAGAACGCTATTGATCCAATCATATATAGGATGAAGCATTTAAACTGTCTTTCATAGTTTCATGAATGTGCTAGCTACGATAAAGCGAGAATGTTTACACCAGACAAAAGTTACAAAACACACTGACATGACTCCATCAAGGCCTTTCATCATGGAAACAACCTTGACTAAAATGACCATACATACTCCTTCAAGTCGATCATGAGTCAACACACACACACACACACAGATATATCAAGAGCAACGCTTATGCCCATTCTTCAACTGGAGTCAGCAAGGGTTTATTTGAGAAGAATGCCTCAAGGTTGCCAATGATCACATCCTGCATTGACGAAAAGGATTCTGGAGTGGCAACTGCACAATGTGGGGACAGCACTACATTGTCCAATGTGAAGAGTTCCCGGGGAACAGAAGGCTCATTCTCAAATGCATCAAGTCCAGCACCACCAATCTCTCCTTGCACCAAGCACCTCACCAGTTCCTTCTCATCTACCAGCTTCCCACGTGCAATATTGATGATGACTCCCTCTTTTCCAAGTGCTGCCAGGACATCTTTGTTGATCATACACTGTGTTTCATCAGTCAAGGCACATGCTAATATGATAACATCACAATGTGCTGCAAGATCAAGAACGTTTGGAAAGTAAGGGTATGATACGGGCTTCTTTCGTCTTGAATTGTAAGCAATATTGCAACCGAAGGCCTCAAGCCTCTTAGCAATCTCTGAGCCAATTCTACCAAGGCCAACAATTCCTACCTTCTTGCCCCTGATCTGCAGGAATGACCGTATTGTTAATTCAGAACAAATTAACTCAAGATGAGCCTGGGAATTGGGTTTATTACAATGGATGGATGAAGTAGAGCATTTTCAACGTGAGTTTTTTGTTCTTGATGGACAACAAAGGAGCAGTGAATGAGAGTGTAGGCACAATCACAGACTAATTTTCAGTAAAAATAGATGTCATGTAGAAAATTGTTGCTTTCAGCAGTTTTTCATCCATTACAATAACAGAACAAAAGAAAAGAAAAGGACTAAAAGAGATTTAAAAATCTCTAGCTCAAGACTAACTGACACCAAGCTTCAATCTAAAGTCCATCCTTTGGAAGATCAATGTTAAATTCCTTTGTGGAGTGTCCACACAAGAAATAGACCTTGACCTCAAAGAAAGACTCTTACCATTATTGGATATCAAAGAACGGAAGCAGTTTTCTGAAAATGGATGGACCTGATGACCAGATTGATTTGTATCAGAACCAGCCTCCAAATCAGGATTCAGACAGCTGCTAATAGTCCAGGTCATCAAAAATGGATCTCAAAGGGCAAGGTAGGCATCGCAAAAATTCCACAATAGGCCATGGCATACCAAATTTACAAGGCCAGTACACACAATCTTTCTTTGTACCATAATCCAAGTATAGTCCAACAGAGGGAAGTAAATGAAAGATGATGAAGAACCCACCATACAAAGACTTAGTGCCATAACTTTGGATGCACATCCATTAGGCTGTCGTGTTTTGCCAAAGTTCATCATTTGAAATCACTTAATCTTTTGGTTAAACTTTGTCAAACTACTTTAAAGCCCAGAAAACTCTTAGGAAACCCAATGAGCTCATGGAAAATACGTAATAGAGTTTAATAAATTCAAATGTGCTTTAATTTTAAACTCATTTAAAACACCAGAAGCTGATGAAAGAATTTAACAAAGTTTAACAAACTTCAATAGAGCTTCGCAGGGCTCTAACATAGCTTTTGTTGAATTCTATTAATTTTAGTGAACTTATTGTTAGCTTTTATAGAGAGTTTAACAAACTCTCGTAAAATTTTTATCAAATTCTTTTAAAGTCGATGCTGCTAAACTCTTTCACGGGCTTTTGTCGGCTCCATTTAGGTTTCTTGGTTTTGTAATTAAAAATTTATCCAATCGTCTCAAACATTATTAATGTTTATATAAAGTTAGAGAATGATATAAATAGAGTCCCTTTAAAAATGCTCATTTGGATATTTCGTATTCAAATTTCTAATGAATTAGATACTCTATACGTTCCCATTTTTTCGTACATTGCACCAATGGAATAGCACGATTAGAGAGAGAAGGAGAAGAATGCAATGTGAAGTGAGACCTTGGAACCTAGTGGATAGTTTCCTCGCGAAGGCCAGAGACCCTGGCGGAGGTAGCGGTCGGAGCCAGACATACGCCTGAAGACGTCGATCAAGAGGCCAACGGCGTAGTCGGCGGCGTCTTCGGAGAAAGCAGAGCCCGAATTAGCGACGGCGATGCCTTTTCGCCGGCACTCGGCCAGGTCAATGTGGTTGACGCCGGCGCTCAAGGTGAGCACGAGCTCGAGGCTGGGAAGGCAGCGCAGAACAGAGGAATCGACGGGAGCTAAGGTGCCTATGGAGAGCAGAGCCCTGATGGAGTGGGCGTGGGTGGAGAGGAAGACGTGAGTGGGCACAGAAGGTTGCTCCCACGGCTTGAGAAGGCGGAATTTCTGGGAAACAGCGTTGTGGAAGGAGGGCGAGACAGGGCGGAGAAGCAGAACAGTAGGCTGCTGCTGCCTTACTTCTTCTTCTGCTGCTGCCATGGCTGCTGGTGATTCGTATGGGCAGATCCAAAAGGGGTATGCTTTTTCTTTCCGGCATCCGTGTTTTGGATGACGGAGAATTAATGGTCTGTTCGGTGGTCTTTTCGGTGGTAGGCAAAACTTTTTTATGAATATTTTGAAGGGGAGAAGCTAGAGTTGATAAAAAATGGTGTGATATGATAGGAATATTTAGATAATAAAATTAAAATAGATAGGATGGTTGTATGTTATTTGTATGGAAATGATTGAAAAGTAGGGTTGTTTATATAGAAAAATGTGAAAAAATAATTAAAAAATAAGATAGTTATGGGGAGTGAAAAGTTTTTATTGACATATTTTGTGTATAACCAAACACACCCTAAGTTGTCAGGTGATATGAACCGAGTAATGCTGAGAATAAATTGAGGGTAAAGTTGGAAGAGACAGTTAGTTGAATAGATAATGGTATTGAAATGATTAAGAATAATAATAATTATATATAAAAATATGAAAAAATAATTAAAAAATATATGAGTTACAAAAGCGAAAATTTTTAACTTACATTTTATATTTATTACCAACTTAACAATTCAAGTTTTAACTTTACATTTTTTAATATTGAAGCGGAACTATTTAAGTATTTATTCATATTTTTTTTTGGGTAAATTCTGCTGGTACCCATGACATTTTAATAATATTTTTTTATTCCCGTAATATTTTAAAATTTTCTCCCGTACCCACGGCAAATTCATCCATAATTCCCTCTGTCACTGCGACGTCACCCACCGTTATTTAAATCGAACAAGCTGGACTGTTGTATCGGTTAATTTTTTCATAATTACAAAATTGCCCAACAGCTAAAGCAAAAATCTCAAATCCGTATGACATTTATCTCCTCTTTTCTCCCTCCGTTGGAAACCTACACTCCCGGCACCACCGTTTCTTCTTTCACTCCATCTGATTTCAGCACCACCGTCTCTTCTTTCATTCCGTCAAATTGCACAAATCGGCAACGTCTGCTCCTCTTCTATCCTGCGACGTCATCTGCTCTTCTTCTATCCTGCGTTTCGATTTCTAAAATTGGCGATCCAGAAAATTTTGGGGAAGCCCATCATATTACATTTTAAACGCCAGTTACGGGCTGGAAAAAATGACATAAGCAAAGCTCGCTTCCTCAGTGGCGTCAGCGCCGGATGTTACTCGTTGGTGTTGAAGAAGAAAATGGATGAAGGGGCGTTAGCAATATGTCTTCCATAAATGGCGATTTGGCCAACAACATATGAAACTGATGGGGTTTCCTGGATCTCGTCATCGGATAATGAATATTCCTAAATAATAAGGCCTAAATATCCGAAATTACATAGATGTCAGAATTATAAAAAAAAAAAATTTAGGCTGGAATCTGACAAAAGGGCGAAAGAGAGAGATATAGTAATGTCAGTCAGATCTACAGCGGCGAAGTCACCTCCACCATGAGCCCAAATCAAAAATTTTGATCTGCAATCACAATGCTACTAGAGACTATATTGTCAGATGGTGCGTTGATCGAATCCACCAAAAATTCAATGATGAATGCCGCTAGCAGCTGAAACTAAAAAAATGGATTGCTGGACTTAATGTTTGATGCAGAAATCTCACCAAATCGATACAAGTCGTCAGAGTGAGCATGGAAAATGCGATCGGAAGAAATGGAGATGACCTCTGCTCTGTTGCAGTGCAATTGGTAGTCTCAATTTTGCATCCGTGCAGATGACAAATTGCTGACGTTTGAGAAGAATCATGACCTAGATCTAACAATTGAGGAAAACCCGCTCCAACTTCATGACTATGATGGATCTGATGGTTGGCATGGAGCCATAAAAGATGCCAAATGAGTTTGCCAGAAATAAAAATCTATTGTTGGAATCGATGGTAGGAAGTCAAGATCGTGACAACTAACACCAGCTGCTAGCTGCCACTGGGGAACGATAGATTGCGGGTAGCCTGAAGATGATTTGGAAAAAGAAAAATGCTACTTTTTGCCGTTTTGGGTGCTGCTTGCACCGGATTTCAGGAAAAAGACAAATTGTCAGTCATGGATCCCTGATATGGCCGTTGGATCAGCCGCTACGGTGAATCATCCATCGCCCACATATTTGAATAATCCCTAGCCACATCAGAGCAGAAACGATGGCGAAATCTCTGAATTCCTTGCAGATTCTAAACGGAGGAGGTAGGGAAGAATGCAAACGACGTCTGTGAGGATTCTGTTTTGCATGCTCGTTTACTAAAAACGTAAGGGTAAAAGCGACATTTCATAATGCAAGTGACGGCCGTTTGAGCCAGCTGTGACGTCGCCGGAACGAGGGGAATTACAGGTAAAGTGTCGTGGATACGGGAAGAATTTCTAAAACGTGAGGAGTATGGAAAGAATATTAGTCAAATGTTATGGATATATTAGTAATTTTTTTATGTAATTATTTTATTTTTTAATTATTTGTGCATAACTATTCATATAACTAAATTATTTATTTTAATTTCGTTATATTATATGACATTATAATACTAAACTTTTGGAAACCTAATTATGTGCATTCGGGTGTATTGAGGCTCAATACACCTTCTTTTTTAATTTTTTTAAAAATATACTTAATTTAACATTAGTGTTAAAAAACTTTCAAAAAAAAGTTGAAATGCACCTGTGTGCATTAAGCCATTAAGCCAAGGCATCTCTTTATTTTCAATTCATAGGCACGGAGCCGAGGACCAGAGTTGCATACTACTCTATTGCAACAGCATGGAGTGCCGAGTAGTGAGTAGTAGAATATACTCGTTTAGAGCTCGTGAGAATTAATCCGCATCCTCAATTCATGGCTCCGATTGGCTGCCGGGGGCTAAAAAAATAACAATACAAGAACTTTTTCCTCTCTTTTTTTACTCTTTTGACATGATTTTATATTTCGAAAATTAATTATTCTATTTTTTATTATTATATTTATATTTTAATTATTTTTTATATTTGCTTATAGTTTATACAGCTACTTTACATATTTTTGGTATGTTTAGTCGAGAACAGAAGTTTTTAACCAAAATTTTTCAACTAAAATTTTTTTACTCTCTACGACTATCTTTTTTAATTATTTTTTGATATTTTTCTATATAAATTATTCTACTTTTCAATTATTTCCACATATATATTTATTTTAATTTTATTCTTTTCATACATCATTATTAACATCATTTTTTATCAATTTAACAACTTTTACACTAAAAAATTTTCATCAAAAATTTTTATCCCCAACCAAACACACCCTTTATCTTTATTTTCTTTATTTTAGTCATTATCATTATTATATTAATTTCGTTTTCAAAAAATTTTCTGCTCTTTTCTTCCTCTTACTAACTGACCTTAAATGGTTTTTAAGAAAATTAAATAATAACGTAGAAAGTATGTCTTTGAAAGAAAAATGTAGTTAAAATACAGGAGAAACATGCAAATATTCATAATGACAACAAAAAAAAATATCAAATCGAATTAGTTGGCCAGTGAGTATCACATCATATAAGCCCGAACCTTTATGAAGTTGGTATCATATCATATCAGTTTGCAAGAGTCGATAGAATCTATTCGCTTCCAAAAGGATTTCAGATACATTTGTCAGCTCGCTTACCTCTAACCATTTGACTCACCGTCAGCAACATACAATTGTTAAAGAACATTCCAAGATAGGCAGGTGAAACTTGCAATAGAAAATGGATGGCTCAGCAACTGTTCTAAAGCATTCGAGATGCTTGAATGGGATCAAATTTCTTATTTCTAAGACAATTTTTTTCAAATACCATAAAAAGATAATTTTTTATATTTTAAATATAAGTTCCTATATTTCAATAATAATTTTTCATTAATAAGGGTATGTATGGAAAGTGATAATACTTTTAGATAAAAAAAAATTTATGTAAAAATATTTGAAATGTCAAAAAATAATATGATATGATAAGGACAATCATGAGAAATAAAGAGAATATAATTAAAATAGATAAATTAATTATATAGTTAGCTATATAGAAATGATTTAAAAATATGATAATTATATAGAAAAATGTAAAAAAAATAATTAATCGATTTAATAATTGTGAAGAGTAAAAAGTTTTAATTGAACCCTGAAATTTCAGTTCCTTTGCATTTTAAACCTTGACTCATAACGGTTTTAAAAACAGCCGTTAATTCATGTAAAATGACATAAATACCCTCCAATATTTTTTAAGAAAATACCTAAATCTGTATTAAAGGTGAAAATATTATCGAAGTCTCTAATAATAGAATAAATAAAGCCTAATAGTCAATTTTAAAATATAAAAAATATTTCTTTTTTAAATATTGAAGTATTTTTATGATTTTGCATGGATTTACGGTGGTTTTTAACGCTCTTATGAGGCAGGGACTAAAATGCAAATAAACTAAAGTTTTCGGAGTTTAAAATGCAAACTGTCAAACTTTAAAATGCAAATAAGCTTAAATTGCAAAAAACCCGCTGCTGTGTTGTTAAAGAACAGAAACATATACATAAAAGTCAAGAAAAGCAAGAAATTGACTTCAAAATAGCGTACCCCAAATTAAAATTTAGGAAGAAAAGCCTTTTTCTTCCCACATTTCATCAGGTGCGAAAGCTTGAAACGGGTTTTCCTCCATGTCTTACCATCTGGAAATAAAGTTGCACGCCAATTGGCAGGCATAGCAGTGAATATGGATGTAGAATGTAATAGTATATGGATAGCTCTGGTTCAATATAATTACTTCCGAATTATCAAAAAAAAAACTTGAAACAGATTAACGAATTGAACTAAATCCAACACCAAACGGGCAAATCGAAAGGGCATTTATCGGACCTTAAGCCCAAAAGGCTGATGCTCGTCCTTTCTCGCCAACCGGCTGCAGTGAAGACGATAATCTGAAATGGAGATTCTGCGAATGACATCTAACAAGAGTCCCCCAGAGAAATCTGCTACATCCTCTCATCAGAAGACCGACCCAGAAGTGCCAACGGCAATAGCTCACCCCCCGCATTCACCCATATCGATGTGGTTGACGCCGGCGCTGGTGGTTTTCAAGAATTTGAGGTTGGGCAGGCAATTGAGGGTGGCCGAGTCGATGGGATTCAGTGGCCTGCACTGACTGCCCTTGGGTGGCTATGAACATGTGGATGGGCACCGAAGGTTCCTCCAATGGCTTCAGGAATTAGAATTCCTTGAAAGTGCTTGCTCCAGAGATGAGGAAAGCTTCTCTTCTTTGGCTTCTGCTTCAGCTGCCTGTCTGGTACGGAGGCCTGGTCAAAAACCACCTCTCGCACCTGCCCTCAATCCACTTATAAGAAGGAGAAGAGTCTACACCCTAAGGGATCTAAAGACTTCCACAGTCATCGCAACTCTACTCCTTTCACAATTCTGAGATATCCTAATCTTACTAGGAAATCATATCCACGAATTTATAAATGCGTGAAGATCCATTTTGGACTCCTACATATGCCGTGTTTAGAGTCGTATGCTTGACGCAAAAAAATCTCTCTTCTTTCCTATTTAATTTACACTCATTTCAACTATGTTTGTAACTTAACTGTCATTTTCCAACTTACTTTAGTCTTATAACTGTCGAACTCTTACAAATAGCTAAAATGAATGGGTTTGTACAATTACACAAAAACTCTTAGGTAAATTTGCAAATAACCGGGATTCAGCTCCAACAGACATCATCTGGATTCTGGCACATGGAAAAAACAAATGGTAACAAACAAAAGGAGGACAACCGTAAAAGATTCCGATTTCAATTTGTTGTTGCTGTTGTTATTATTTTATGAAATTGGAATCTGACACGTTATCGTTGGCTGAAACCACTAGTTTTCCAGATCCCACGTAAGACGCAAACGATTTTTAATTGATGTAATATTTTTTCGCTTTTTTTTATAGAATATTTTTCTGCTCTTTATTATTATTAGTATGTATTTATGTCTATTTTATCCATTTCAAAGTTTAAAAAATTCGTGTCCATTTTATCTATTGTAAAATTTAAAATAAATACTAAATAAATTTGAAACTATGGAGCCGCATATGGATAAAAAAAAAAATTAAAATTAAAATTACATGCAAAGAAGTTGCGTGGGTCGTAAATGACCGGTGGCCGGTAACCAGAGATTTGAGAGTAGGAAGGCGCAATAAAGAAGATCAAGCTACTTGAGTGGGAATTGCCTCCCACCACTATTTGTACGAACGAATTTAAAAAGTCAGCATTTCGTTTGTTATTCATATTCAAAAATTTTAAAATTTCGATCGACCGTACATAATAAAAATCATATAAGTCCATTAACTAAATTAATTTGATCTATATAATTTTATTGTGAACAGTTTAACTTATCTTTTAAATATAACGTACAGTAATTTTTTTTTTTTCGCAAAAATAACCAAAATATCAATTTTTTGGATTACTTACCAGCCAAGGCGGTGGAACCCAGTTCCCCTTCCCTGGAAGGAGAGTAACTCGTCCACCTTGTCAACCATAACCATAACCATAGGCAGAGAGGGTAGGACCATCAACTGCACATTAATTCCAAAAGGCATGCTTCATGTCTGTAGTTGGCCAATTACCATAATAAACTTTACTCGGCTGTGTTGAGTCGAGTTGGTACGTGGTCTTTGGCCTAATATTTTCCTGCTAATGGGGAAAAAAGAAAATGTCTTATTTACAAAAGCAGCCACTGCTGCGTGTGATTAGTTTTGCCACCAGGAAAGAGTCTTTGACGTCTACTACATAGATGTACAAAGAAGCCAGACTGTTTCCATCATGAAATGACAAAATGTAATGTACATACTTGACTCACAAATCAAAGCTATTAATTGCCCCTCAAAATATTAACAAGACCAAGATTACAGTTACAAAACCAAAACACTATGTCACAAATAAAACACAAAAGACCAAAGACAAAAAGGAAACCACTTGGAATTGAGGTTTGGTGTTGCTGCATGTTCGTTTGTCACCCTCTCCTAAGCATCCCAACCGTCTTTCCGGTCGTCGAATTCCCATTTCCTCGGGGCCAGATTTCCATACATCTCTGAGAATTTCACCAGGCAATCTGTCCTTATCCGGTAGTGCACCTTCGTGTTCCGGCTGATTGCTGCCCCAGAGAACTTGGAGGTATCAATTGCCCAAGCAGGCTTCACGTACTCCACTGTCCTGGATGTGCTTGCATTAGCATACAAGAAGTTCAAAAGCACGTCCTCGCAATTGAAGTACTTATCCACCAGTTCTCTTCCCTTGCGAGCCTCCTCACTCCAATACCTTTCAAATGCCAATTCACGGTCAATGAATGCAGCCCCAGTTAATATCATGTTATAGCCTCTGCGTGTCCGAGCATACTTCTCATCCCTGTATTTCAATGGGCTCCCATCAATCAGCCGTGGGTAGAAACCAACTATACGATCTGGGTGATCCCTCCAAACTCTAAATCCACGTTCAACATCATCACAAGTCATCATTATGTCATCATCAAGTTCAAGTACCGCACGATTCTTTATTAAAGGATCTATCCTGAATCTGTTATTCAATGAATTGCGCTCTTCTACCCTGATTCGAACTGGCACTGCAGAATCTAGCTCACTCTGCAGAGGCGGCTCACCTTTGTTCCATACTACTACAATCTCTCCAACTGAAGAGCACCTTGAGTAATGCTTGATATACATCTTAAGATTCCACAA
>JAXCLR010000081.1:14349807-14364290 GCA_035584095.1 Annona squamosa
CGAGAGAAGAAAGTAGGAAGAGGAAGGTGGTGGACAAGAAGCAGTGCTCCCACCTCCACCTGCACCAGCACTTGAGGCTCATGTCGCAGCAGTCGCCGCCTCCGCTTCCGCCTCCGCTCGAACCCATGGCTGCGAACACGATTCTGCCGCCGCTGCCGCTATTTGCTTTCTTCATAATGGGAGAAATTCAAAAGCGCTGCAAGAAATTTTAAAAGGTCGCCAAGAAACGGTGGGGGCGCCTGCTGCATTTTCGAACATTCCAAAAAAGAGAAGCGCTTTCCTTCTTCCTTCCTCCTCCCTTCTCCTGGACTCCTTTTACTTTTTTCCTTTTTTTTTTCGGTCTTTCCTTCTTTCCTTCTTTCCTTCTCTTTTCTATTATTTATAAAGAATTCTAACCCGCGGTTCAACGCGGAAAACGCCGGGCCGGTCTGCTCCGCCGGGCTGCAGCTGCTGCTGGCGCCCGCCTGGTGTAGGTGCCTACTGCCTTGTGGTCGCGTTCGCGTTTTCTGCGTGGTTTTATTGCATCGTAATAATACTTTTCTAGATCGCGAAGACCTTGTATTGGACTCGCTCTCTCGCAGCCACAGTCTCCCTCTGCCCAACGCGCATCGCTTTTGAAATCACGGCTCGGCTCTTCTGTCGCTTTTACTCTCCGAGCCTTCATCCGAACCCTCTAATGAGTTTTACAGGACCAGAAATAGAGGATTATTATATCAATTATTATTCTTTAATTATGAAAACAATCTTATTAATTTTACAGCCATCTGTCAACGTTTGAATTTTTTGGTGCGTTTATGATGTTAGATAAAAAAAATTTCTTTTTTATTTAAGTCTCTGATGTGGTTCGATCACCATGAACGGTTAGGATGTGCAATGTAGACAGCTGATGTTTGGAAGCTTCGTAGTTGCAGGTGCGCGGTTCGTTACTCTCCAACAGCTGCAATAAGAGAGCACGCCAGTTAATCAAAGTGCGCTGAGTTCATGAAAGCGTTCCTCATGATTTCATCCCTCACCGGCGTGGAATCAGAAACAGTGCGTCGTTACCTACCATCCATCGCGCTTGCACAGGATTTTATGTCTTATGCCAATAATAACAACACGAAGTGTGTGTTTTGAAATAGATAAAATTTTTGATAGAAAATTATAGAGAATTAAAGTGGTCAAATGATGTGATATGATAAGGGTAATGATAAAAAATAAATAAGATAAAGTTGAAATAGATAGGTTTGTTGTGTTGGTAATTGTGTAGAAATAATTGAAAAGTATGATAGTTGTATAGAAAAATATGAAAAAATAATTAAAAAGTAGGGTAATTGTAGAGAGTGAAAAGTTTTAGATTGAAAAGTTTTAACTTGACAACTTTTTGTCATTAACTTAACAACTTTTTTGAATAAAGTTTATCCAAAAAAATTTTGAAGAATAAAGGACATTAAAAAAATAACAATAACAAAGGCTATACAGTGAAAAAATGGGCTGAGAATATGAAACATTGAGAAAAGTATGAGACTAAAAAAATGGGAAAAAAGTTCGTGCATGCATTGTGTAAAAGGTAACGGTTGGCATTCTGCTGGCAATAAAATTAAATGTAAATTTTTCATTTACTCGCTTTTCGCAATGAATTTATATCTTATAATTATTTTATTTTTCATTTTTATTCTAATATTTTTCTTCACATCTTCACATTCAATTAACGCATCTACTAGCTGCATCATTCAGTACTACGTGAATTTCGGGTGATGCCTATGAGATGAACTGTGGGTTCCTGTGAATCGGGATGGATATAATCGCAGTTCCTTTTGAAAAGACGTGGAGGTATTAATGGAAACCAGAAAGTGCATGCGGAGTAAACATTTAGGTGACTTCCAGCCATAAATTTTATATTTTTATTTGTTGCATGTATCCTCCGATGCATTAGAAAGAAGGAATCTGGAGAAAATTTTGTTGGGTTCTACGTTGTTAACATATCAAATAATAATAATCTTAGGAAAAAAAAACATATCAAATAAGAATAAAAGAGACATTCGCTGTTCTCACAACTTCTTGTAGTCTGACACTCATTCATACGCTTCGTGAGACAGAAAATAACTGGCATGGATAGCGTTTTGAACGGATTAGATCTGTATATAAGGTTCAAAATTAGAAGGAGATCGGATCAATGTATGGAGAAGTGTACAATTTCTGGTGTGTCTGATGATTCAGATTTTTGAGCATTTGCCTCGTTTCTTGTTGAGTGTTGCGGGCTGTTACTGTCAGTTAAATGACATGCGCTTGAAACTGCAACCGCGCTTTAAGTTCATAGAAGATTAAGAGATCAAACAAAAACCTCGATTTCCCATGTGTATAGTATTTAATATAGTATTGACTAACAGAAGCATGGTGTAAGTCTGAAGATTAATAACTACCTGTCTAGATAATTTAGTGAATAATTTAATGAAATTTTAAAGCTTTTTTTTATATTATTTGACTCTTTTCTTTATTAATCTCTCTTTTTCTTTTTTTATGAATTAAAATTAATATTTTGACGCTACGTCTTCTGAGTTAATACGTAGAGCATATTTTCTCTCTTCTAAAATTATAAAAGTATTTCACATGACTTAATTGCCATATAAATTGAAATAGATGTAAATATACACCAATCAAAATAATAAGGTGTAATAAATAGAACATATATTGTAACATTCAATTGTACTATTAATTTTTAAAAAAATTATTTTTAATCGCATTCATCCATTGCAAGAGAGTTTCTTAAATAATACTTTAGACATATGACCATAGCAAAAACATATTGATTTTAATCTGGTAAATATAGTTTATGAATACAAAGTAAGTAAAATTAGCCAATCAGGTGTCATACCAACTAGTGAAGGCACAGGCACATACGACCTCTATTCTCAATTTAACTTCTTGTCTAAATGAGTTTTAACTTTGAACCTAACATATTGAAAGCAATTGGTTTTTCCTAAAAATTTGTAAACATGTGTGAAGTTCTCAAATATAATAAAATTGAGATGATTGTAAATATATACATTAAAAAATACATAAACTTATTAGAGATAATTTGTAAGATACATATAGTTTGATAATAATTATAAACATAGTTCTTTTAAAAATTACAAACAAATCATATATAGTTTAACTATAATTGCAAATATACTCACAATTGCACAACTCTATTACAGTGTCGTTGCAGTGTTGGTGTATTTATAAGGAATTTTGATAACTATGTATACAAAGTTTCACCAATATTGCATCTATGTTGCTAAGTTTGTAAAAATTACAAATATACCCATGAAGTTTGTATAAAATTATAACGACATACCTTCTGTTTCGACACCATTTAGCTTTTATGTAAAATAAAGATAATGCCCTATAGCCAAAGTGATAAATTTTCAATTCTTAAATATCATAAGTATATTTGCTATTTTATTATTTTGTATATTTTTACATATATTATATTTTACATTTTTTGCAAATATGCTTACAATATTTTTGAAAATTGCAAGTGTAGCATTTAACTTAAAGGACATTCATAATTTTATAAAAACAAGTCTAATGGTATCCTAATTGAAGGGATATGGTTGTTATTTATGCAAATTTTATAACACAGGAGGGACTCTTTGTAGGCATGTTTGTGAAAAATTTATACTTATAGATATATACAAATTATGTGAGGATATTTTACAACTCTTTTTTTATAATTTTGAAATATATACATAGGTTACGTATATTTACAAATATATTCACACCGGGAGGGTACTGTTGTGCATTAATAGTGTAAGTATATTTACAATTACGGTGGAAGCATGTAAGAGTTATTTACAGTTTCTACAACTAAATGAGTACACGCGCAGGTATATTTTAAAAGTACACAAATTACATCACGAGCTACACAGCGTTATTGAACTGTCAACAGCGCATTGATTTTTTTTTCCCTTCGCCATCTTACAACCGGCCAGTGGAAAGTATCTTAGTTTGATAAATCCCATAAATATTAAAAAACCCTGGTGTCAGTATTTTTATTTTCTGGCCATATCCACAACCTCGGAAAACGTCAAATATTTGAAATCGGTTGCGAGATTCTGAAGGAGAGCAACGCATGGCTGTCGCCGTATGGAGCAGGTATATATTCAAAAATTAATTAATATTCATCTAATTATACCTCATCTTTTGCGCTGTATTAGTAATGTAGTAATTACTTTTTCTTCCGGGGCAGGCTGCATCTAAACAGAAATCAACGGCTGGGATGATCTATTCAATGAATCAATGACATATGGTGGCAGTTTTTCTAATATTTACTTGACTTCTTTTTTGGTTGTTGGGGGGTTAGCCTTCCGTTCTTCTTCTAGAAAAACGAACCCGACCAGCTGACTTTCTGTTTACCAGCAGCGCCCTAAGCCGACTTGCTGATTCAGGCTGCAGACAGCTGGCTCAAGTGACCGCGGCCGTCCTTTTATTCCGGTCTGCTGGCGCGTGAGATCGCCATGTTATTCGCGTCGCACGTGCCAATGGGGAAAACACGTCAAAGGATGCAAGATGATAATGATTCATTTCTGCGAAAGGCCTATCCCGAGATTATCTCCTAATTTGAACTCTTTTTCGTCGTGTTTACACTTTACAATTGTATATATCTACGACGTCTAGTCATGAAAAAGAGGATCTGTGTTCGCTAGAAAATAGTTTTAAATGGTTGCATATGTAAATTTTAATTTCATCTTAACATTCTTTTTATAATATTTCTTTTTTTTATTATAATTGATGCCTAATTCATCATGCAATTTTCATTTTATATTTTTTTTCAATTGATAACAACTAATATATAACGAGAGACACCAAGCTCCCAAGCAAATATCAAAATCCCAACTAATTGAGCATAATGTAAAAACTTAATTAATTGAGTTATGCTTATGTTGCTTATCTTAATATTGTTAAAGTAAATAAAATTTTTCGAATAAAACATTCATTTTTAAAAAAATGTTGATATTAAAAACATTTTTCTTGCTAGTATTATCGTTATTATTACTACATTGTTATTATAAATGAGGCTGACGAGCGCAGACAAATTAATAATAGATACATATGATGATGATCAGATGGTCCAACAGCACGGAGTTTGAGTATTAAAAAAAATACCCGTGTGCCAGGTGTACAGACAAGGACAATCATTATAATGGTGCCCTGTCTAACCTGTCCGGCTGTGTTCGGCCATAAATGTGCAGGAAATAGACAGGTAGAAGCCGCCAGTTCCAAAACTCCTGCGTAAGAAGCTCTCCAATTCGGTAGCGGGTCGGCACGGAGTGTGCTGGTTTTAAAATCAATTTTGAGTTTAATTTTTGAATTTTTTTTTTAATTAGACTCCGTTTCAAACCGACTTTAAAAAATAAGAAATAAATAAATAATGTCCAATTTACATCAACTCGAAACCAAAATTCGACTCGATCCGAACTCGTTTTCTTCCTAATTTATTAAATATTTATATTTGTTTAAATATTAAGTTTTTCCATTATAATTACAATAAAAGTTAATCTAAATGTAATATATTTCAACTTTTATAGACATGCATATAATATTCAGGTTTTAAAATAAACAACTTAGAGTTAGTTAAGTTATGATTATATGAAATAACTTTATTTGCAAATAATTATAAAAATAATTATAAATATGTCAACTCTTTAAATTTGTTACATACATATTAATTAACTAAGTTAAATATAAGTCTCACTTTTATTAAACTTTAGATAATAATTTTATATAATTTCATTTATTTTTCTTATCTTGATTTTTTTAATTACATTACCTTGATTGTTATATGTAAATTCATTACGTTCATTATATTTAAAATTATCTTTTACTTAAAAGACTAACTTTCATCAAAATTAAATACATTATAGTCATATAAATATATTCACATATAATTATTCATGTGCTAAAGGAATAATATTTAAAAAAGTTATTATTTCTATTTCTAACGTCGACTTCTATTGGTTTGAGAATAATTCGAATTTCAACCCGAAACTAAGATTGAAACCAATGACAACTCAACCCGAACCTAGATTCTAATATTATAGTTTAGATTTTGATTCACATAAACGCGGTAGGCTTAGGTTTTGGGTGAACCCAAACCCGGTACAACCTGACCCGGGTTGCACCCCTAGCATCAAGGTTATGTTGGTGGAAAATTGGAAAAAAATAAAAGAATATGTGATTAATATAAAATAATAAAAATAAAACTAGAATAAATTGAGTAATTGAAAAGATAAATTATTTATCTTACAAATGATAAACAATATTTATAAAAGAATTATATTTGTGTACACCTTGTTGTCCTCCCTTGTTGTTAGTTTATTTTGCATTCTTTTAATTTTAAATTTTTTATGTGGCCCCTTGTTATTTAGTTCTTTTGACAAGTCTTATCATTTTTAAATATATATCCCTTTACAAATTTTTCAAAAATAAAACACACATCTCATTCTTCTCCTCACATGAAAATGTTAAAATTTTTTATTTTAGAAATGTTGTAAAAGAATATAAAAATCCAAAAAAATCATTTTGATATATAAAATGAATACACATAAACCCACATAAAAATAAAAGTTAATTTCAAATATACCTAATACCTTTGCTCTTTATATTTACTAACAATGTGTTTGGGAACGAATAAAATTTTTTATGAATAGTTTTAGAAAGTAAAAGTTGTCAAATTATGTAATATGATATGGATAATGATAAAGAGTTAATGAGATAAAGTTAAAATAGATAAATTAGTTGTGTATAAATGATTAAAAAGTAGAGTAGTTGTATTGAAAAATATGAAAAAGTAATTGAAAAATATAATAATTATGGAGAGTGAAAAGTTTTAACTTGACACTTAATGCACATTGCCAAACACACTCTAAATTTGAAAACTTTCACATATATCCACTAAATATTTCATTAATTTTAAATATAACCAATACGACAATTAGCAACGTTTAATCATTTTCAAATCCCAAAAATACCCCTAATTGATATAGCACTCATTGTCATTGGTGCTATATCTAAACCGTTAGAACTCATTTTGATTAGCTCTTCTCTCTAGTTGAATGGATTTTCACCACATTGTTTAATCTTCAACGCAGTTGAATGTCTATTATTATTAAATAATAAAAAGTATTTGGACATTTCCTATGATGAATAATGATGATTTTTAATTATTTTTAATGGAATGAGTATAGATGAAATTTCATTCATACTTAGTAAGTATTTATGAAAGTTTTCAAATTTAATGGATATATTTGTCATCAAGGACAAAGATAGTGAACATATTTGAAACTAACTCTAAAAGTCAAAACAGAAAAATAAGATATTAAAAAAATACAATAGTTATCAGGAAACACAACCCTTTGTAAAATAGAGCATTATTCAATGCACCCGGTGCACTTACCTCGGGTGTATCCGGTACAAATACTCATTCTTTTTATTTTTTTGAAATTTTTTTGCACAATTATTAATCTAAGTTATTTAAAATGTGTATTAATTTTTACTATTTTTTATATGTTTATATTTTTTGGATTTTTAAAAATCATAATTACTAAAAATGCCACTGATTTTTTTTAAATCCAAAAAACCTTAAAAATCTCCAAAAATTATAAAAATTGATACATAGGTTAAATACACTTAAATTAACATTTGTGTAAAAACTTTTTAAAAATAAACTTAAAAAAATGGTTAAATATACTCGGGTGCACTGAAGCTAAGTGCACCCAGGTGCACTGAATAATGTTCCTTGTAAAATATCATAATATAAATCATAAGAGGGAGTAGCAAAAGGCCCAAGTTTGTCTCGAAGATAATCATGTTCTTCTTCACAAAAAGAAGATCGAAGTTTGATATGGTGGAGATGGATGAAGAATATTATTAACTCTCTTGTCTTTCTTATTTTTTTTTATTGAGGTTCATTTTGGTAATAATGCAATATAAGTGGAAAGTAAGTGAGAAAGGAATAAAGAAAATATGTTTAAAAATTTTGGGTGTGTTTAGGAATGAGTAAAACTTTTAATGAAAAGTTGTAGAGAGTAAAAGTTGTTAAATGATGTAATATGATAGGAGTAATAATGATGAATAAATAAGATAAAGTTGAAATAAATAGGTTAGTTGTGTTGGTAGTTGTGTAGAAATGATTGAAAAGTATGGTAGTTGTATAGAAAAATGTGAAAAAATTATTAAAAAATAGGATAGTTGTAAAGAGTGAAAAGTTTTAGATTGAAAAATTTTAACTTGACAACTTTTCTTTAATAACAAACACATCCTTTGAGAGTAGTAAAGTAGTGTGAAATAATAAAAGTAAAATATAAATAAATATAATATATGCGTGTAAAAATAATTAAGATACAAGGGTAAAAATATATAAAATAGAATAATTAGATAATTAAATATAAAAAGAAATGATCTTATTAATTCGAACTAAGAAAATGACTTATTTAGCTTATCTTAAAAAACTCATTTAAATTACTTTTTTTAATTTTTTCTTTATAGACTTGCTTATCTAAATATATTTAACATATAAACCAACTTTTATCAGTTTGGAACATGTGTATATATTTTTTTTTGAAAATTTTAAACATAAGAGTATTTTAAATCTCAAAAAAATATATAAAAATATTTAAAAATGGTAAAAGTTGGTTTATAAGTTAAATATACTTAGCTGAGTAAGTGTATAAAGAAAATATAAAAAAATCAATTTAAATGAGTATTTTAAGATGGTTAAGCAAGTCATTTATTTAGCACATATTAACGGAATCATTTCTTAAATGTAAAATTATTTTTTAGAAAGCATACTGCGAAGATATGAGAAAGTAGTTCCCCACATAAGCTCTTTACCAGATATATTCTCTATCTTTTACTCATAATACACAAATGCCCTAAAATTGTCAGCAATACCCCTCATTTGAGTCGATGTAGTGATGTCTCTTTTTAATTTAAAATACAAATAAGCAAAATTTTTTAAAAATATAAAATTTAACATGAAAGTTAGGTGTAACCTACCCATCTAAAAATAATTAATAAAAAGTAGCTTTTGGCTTGCCCATATATCGCTCTGCAAATGGGCGAAGATATATTAGGGTTTTTCTTTTATTTTTTTCATGTCCCGAAAATTTAAGACTTTAAATATTTTGATCTTTGACGTCAACTTTTGAAAATTTTATATTTATACCTCGGGTGTTGGAATTTTAGACACACGTATATATTAATTATATGTATACACTATCATAAAATAGCGGCCCAATTTTTAAAGAGTAATCCTATAAGGTTTTAAAAGCTTAAAATCATCTAATAAAGTACGAGTTTCTTATGCGTAGAAATCCTACAACTTAATTTCTAATTTTTATTACAAAACTCGAGTATATATATGAAAAATTCAAAACTCGTTGGTAAAGAAGAAAGATTACAAAACTTTAGGGGTGGAAATCAGGGTAGGTCATACTGGATCAAGGTTTGTCCAACCCTAACCCTACTTTTAAAAAATTGAGTTTGACTATCTTTTTACATTGAGTCAGGATAAGGTCGATTTGACCCTTACTTTTTTAAAATAGATTTCAAGGTAAACTTCGGGTTAGTATCAGATAGGTTTCAGGATAGCGGGTTGGGTAAAAAATGTATCAAATAAGATAATTATCAAAATTTATATACATATCAAACATAAGTATACATCTATACTGAATTTAAATATTTTAAAAAATAAATGATTAAGGAAAAAAACATTCGAAACTATAATATAATTTTTTTAAAATAGGTTAAAATACAATTATACATGAGGTTATATATATACAAATTCTTTTTATTGATTCTTATATTATTTTTTTAATAAATTGATTCTTTTATTATTGATAGAGTTGCTTATAAAAAAGTGAGAATTTTGAAAAAAAAAATAATATTTAAATATAAGCTTATAATTTTTAATAAATTTATATATGCGGGGCGGGGCGGGACATAGTCAACCCACCTCGACTCTATTTTTGAATTCGAGTCAAAATTTCTAACACATTCTATATCGGGTCAAAAATATATTTGTTTTATCCAGTCAAAAAGCAGGTCGGGTCAAAGCCGGGTCACGGGTCGACCCGCCTTAATTCACACACATACAAAACTTGAATTATAAATATAAAAAGGACCCCCGAGAAAAATCGCTTCCGTAAAATTACAGGTTCACAAAAAATGTCTGACACTCGATTTTGGGTGCAGTCAAGAGAATGGCAAGGCACACATGGCAATTGGCAATGGCATGGTAGTCAAGACTCAAAACTCATAAGCCATCGAACGGAACGGCTGCTTGCAGTTGCGTGCAACACGTGAGTTTGCTTGCTTGCTTGTTAACGTCTGGAATCTTCTAGATTTCCGGCCATGTCACGGGATTTTTTGGTCAATTTCCAGCTTGGATTTGTTTTCGGGATTGGAAAAATTGCAAAAGAAAAGGAATACAATTCGAACAAATAACCTTTAATTAGGTAGATGTACGTTGAGGAAAATGGAAAATATCCAGAAACTCCCATTCTTCATCTGGATTTTTTAAAAATTTCCTCCATTCAATTTCAACCAAATGGGGCTGGGGCCAGAACCATTGAATGATGACCACAGAACAAAAGCCCCTGGATGAATGTAGTCACCTTATCTAGAACCGAGAGAGGGCCCCTCAAAAGAAATAGACCTTGGAGAGACGCGTGCTTGATGAGAAGGAATGCGATGGGTCAATTTGACCGGCGTATAAGGATTGGACTGCCTTTTCCGTGGGTCTGACGTTCGGATGTGCTCACGTGATTTTTGAATGGGCCGCCCGCCGCTTGGGTTACAAGTTTTATGTATTTGCTTTCAAATTCTATACGTTTGACTCCTTTGCATTTTAAATACTGTTGTTAATACAAGTAATCAAAGTATAAAATATTTATTAATAATTACCATACAAAATTCTAAATGACAATATGAATGAGCCCACTCAACTTAGCAAAAAGAAAAATCACATTGTTCGCAAGTTTAAGTCGAATCATGATCACAAGTAGATTTATATTTACGAGTTCGCTTAGACTTTTTATTTACAAATATTAGCCAGTTATATATTTTTATAGTAGAGTTCATAATGCAAAAGGGTAAACTTATAGATGTAAAAAGTAAATATGTGAAATTGATGGATTAAAAAGCAAATATGAATAATTAAATAGACCAAAATGTAAAAAACTTGCTAAGATGAAATGGAAGGAGAGATTGGCCCAAAATCCACACCCCATCTACCAACTTCAACCATTTAATAAAAAATAGTAATTTCATTTATCATATTTGTTTGTGTTTATTTGTCATTCTAAAAATAATATGTATATAAAACTTTTATATCTTACGTCTTTATGATATATGAGCTCTGTTTCTATAGAATCAGGCTACATAGAAATGGTCTTGGTCTTATATAATCCTTTTATTCGTTGTGAATATATATATTAGAATATAATTATACTTTATAAAATTGTTCATTCACATGACAATGATATATTTTAGATGTTGAAAATTTGATATTTTAAAATTAGTATTTTGCTTTAAACTATTTTATTACGTTGATTTTGTATATTTATAAATGGGTCATATATAATGATACTAAACGAATGAAAAAGAATTTTCATAAAAATATAAATAATATTATATACATTAGATGGAATAAATTTTTCATCACTATTAAAATATTAAAAATGAAAGGAATTACATAGAATAATATATTCATAGAAGCGATTTTTGAAATAAATAGTTATATATTCAGTACTCTTAAAAGATGTAACTTTTAAAAAAAATAAATAAATTAGGTGATGTTAAATAAAATAAATAACTTAGATTTGGAACAAAATTTAAGTAAGAAAGCACCCACATGGATATCTCCATGCAACGGGCTATATTGAATCATCGCATAAGTTAATCTGAAGAAAATAAAATTAGTTTCGGGTTAAAACTGGGTTGGCACCATAATTTTGTTATGGTTAGTTTCAAATCTTCGTTTCTCTACTAAAACTTTTTTTTATGGGTGTTTCTCTATTAAAACTTAAGAAATAGTTGATTTCGGCTACATTAGGAAAATATGAAAAAAAGAAAATTTGTATTTATATATGTAAGTTATGTCAGCCAACGCCAACAATAGCTTCCTTTATAAACGAGTCACTGTGTCTGGTTAAATCCTATTTTCATCATCTGTAGCTTAAATTTTTTTTTTTTTTTTTTGAGTGAACATCTGTAGCTTAAATTAATCATGCAATTTTGGGGTTTGTTAGTTGGGTTTGGGTTATGTACCAATCTGGGCAACATCAGCCCACTTATGCTGCCCATGAAAGGGAAGTGAGAATCTTTGAGATGGAAGTTGCTGGAGCAAGGCAGAAAGTCTTCCAACGAATAGATGGCTGAAAAACATTCAAGGAGCGCTATGATGGGGGACCGATATGCTCCATTAACAGCCGGAAAGCGATTTTGATTTTGATTTTTGAATGGGATTAATCATTCCTCTTCTTACCCATTTTCACATTCGAGCCAAAAAGAAAAAAAAAATGAAAATGAAAAAGAAAAAAGTTGGCCAACAATCCAGGATCCAGCATTAGGTGGGCCTCACTAACAGAGCCATCATTTCAATCCACTTTCGAAATCAATGGACATGATAAAACTTAGGGCAGGTAAGTTGATATACAAGCATCAGTATCTTATTAATTTTTGTAGTGTACAGATTTGGGCCCACATATATATATTTTGATGAAAGATTTGGGCCGCCATATTTATTCGCAGTTTAGCAAGTTATTTTATGGCCAATGCATTTATCTGCATTGATTCTCAACCTTACTATTAATAAATAACAATATTTTTTTGTTTTGCAAGCAACTCGAAATATTGTAAACCGAAAATCAATTTAAATCCACTAAATCAATTTTAAGTGCGTTTGGTAACTTGAAGAAAATGATAAATTAGAACTTTTTTTAATATAAAATTTTTCAAATTTCATAATATTCTTATTATAAAATTATTTTTTTTACATCTTTGTATATAACTGTTCTATTTTTTAATCATTTCCACACAACTACCCATATAATTAACCTATTTGTTTTAATTTTATTATCTTTACACCTTATCATTATCTTTATCATATTATATAATTTTCTAATAATTTAACAACTTTTACACACAAAAATTTTTGGTTCAAAAGTTTTATCATTTCTCGAGCATTATATTTATTTCTCAAACATTACCTTTATTGGTTCGCTTGCATTCCAATATCCTAATCGGCTGTGGCATTGACATTTTTAGTACCTTACTTTTATTTAATCTTTAGAATTCAAGATTAATCTTATTTTAAATAAAAATTATATAATATTATTTTTATATTTTTAAATATCATAGTACCTTGGAGACGACCCTAATGCTAATGATATTTTAAAACTATTAACTTCTAGGTTATTTTGATAAGAGAACTTTTGTATTTATTATAGTTTAAAATTTTATATTATCTAAAATTGGATCTCTTTAAGAAATTAGAAAAGAGATGCAAGATAAGAAAATAAACATTGAAAAAGCAAACATAAACTGAAAAAATGGATAAAATGAGATGAGATTTGGATGATGAAATTAAATAAGTAGGGATGGCTGTGTCTTAAAAATAAAAAATTATACTAAAAACAGAAAAATAGTATTGAAGATGAAAAAGATAAACTTGTCATATGTTGAAAATTGAGAAATTGTATTGCAAATTAAAAACTTATTTTGAAAAAACAAAATTTGGTCTCATCAATCCGATAGGATGATCTTCAATAAGCCCATAGAATGGAGAGTAATAATTTTAAATTGAGAAATTGAACTGCAAATTAAAAACTTATTTTGAAAAAACAAATTTGGTCTCATTCAATCCAATGGGATGATCTTTAATAAGCCTATAGAATGGAGAGTAATAATTTTAAATAAAGTAGATAAAAATTCAATATAATGCACTTTGTATGAAAATAAAGAATATAGGAACCAATCTATTCACAAAAAAAAAAAAGACAGAAATATTAGATCAAAGACAAAAGAGTATGGGGATATTCACTAATGACAAGGAACAAATTTGTGTGAAAAAAAATAGTTAGGATGAAAATCGAAAAGTAAATTAGTAAAAATTAGCCATTAAAATGCGCAAAATATCATGAGTAAAATTTTTCGAAAGTTTACTAATATTTTCAGGACGTGATTTCTTGCACCCGGGAGCTGGCTGTGCTCCCGGCTCTCGGGTGCATATACTTATTTTTTTTAAAAAAAAGATTTTTTTCATAGAACTGTTAATCTAGGTGTACCTAACATATGTATAAATTTTTACCATTTTTTGAGTATTTTAGATATTTATTTTTTATTTTTACCATTTTAAATTACCTAAAATGCCACCGATTTTCAAAAATAAAAAATAAATATCTAAAATACCCTAAAAATAGTAAAAATTTATACACATGCTAGGTAAACTTAGATTA
>JAXCLR010000081.1:14368039-14396752 GCA_035584095.1 Annona squamosa
TTGTCAAATGATGTGATACAGTAGAGGTAGTGATGAGTAGTAAAAATGATAAAGTTAAAATAGATAAACTACTCGTGTGATAATTGTGTAAAAATAATTAAAAATATAGTAGTTGTATAAAAAATATAAAAAAATAATTAAAAAATATAATAGTTGTGAAGAGTGAAACATTTTAGATTAAAAAGTTTTAACTTTACATTTTTTAACCATTGTCAAACATACCCGTAATTTTACTCATTTTTAATACAATTTTATTCATTTTTAATACACATCATTATATTTTATCATAGATATAAATTTGATATAAGAATCTCGTATCATTTGAAACGTGGGTGTGTTTGTTAATTTACAAATGTTATTAAGTTAAAATCTTTCAATCTAAAATTTTTCACTTTTTATAATTATTTTTCACATCTTACTACATAACAATCATTCTTTTTAATTATTTTTATACAACTACGAGTACAATTAAAAAATCTATTTTAACTTTATTATCTTTACTTATGGTCATTATCTCTATCATATCATATCATTTTCTATCGATTTAACAATTCTTACGCAAAAAAAAATTCATAAAAAGTTTTATAACTTTCCAAACATACCTTTATTTGTCCCGAAAATGCTTTTTGCTGCATAAGGGTATAATTATCTAGCTGTTAAAATTGTAGGCCCCCCAAAAAATAGTTTAAAATTATAAAAAAAATTAAAAAAGTAAAAAAGTAACGATACGATGTTAGAAGTTATTGTGAGTAAACACAAGAATAAAACAGAGATATTATATAAAATGTTAAATAATGATTGAAATAAAAAATTTACTGGATAGTTAAAATATTAAGTTATATCATAGAAAAGACTTGAGCTCGGTTTGAAAACAGGGAAAAGAAAAAAAAAATTTACTTACTTTTGTGGACCTTTTTGATTTGATATGACATCAAATTATTATATTTTTCAATTATTACCACAGCATTATAATCATTTTTTAACATTTTAATGCAACTATTATCTTTATTGGAACATTATTTTATTTATTTTTAATCATTAATCCTACCATATATTATCGCTATCTTATTTTTTAAAAATTTATACTCATAAATTCTCTCAATATCAGATACAGTGGTAGTTTTTTTTAAAAAAAAAAAAAAATTATTTTTACCAAAAGGGCACTGTCGACACTATCGCCCTTACATCGATCGATGAAATGATGAAACTACACCCAACAACGATATATTATATTGTTTAATTTTTTACACAGGCTGATTTTATAGCACAATTTCTGTCGTTGTATTTTCATATATTTTTATCATTTTCAAAAAGCATTTGAGATTAATTTCAAAATCTTTAATGGCTATGTTATGCGACCAAACGTGGGCTTGGGAAAATATAAAAATAAAAGTAGGAAAGTAAAAAGTTAAAAATCCAACAGAATAATAAAATGATGTAAGACAATACCGACAATGATTAAGAATAAAAGAATAAAAATATAAAGATAATAATAAAAAATAATAGGCTAGTTAGATAATTAATATTTCAAATCAAACAAAAGTTACATAATAACAAGGAGAAAAGTTTGGTCTTTCAAACTTTTACATGTTAAGCTAAATGTTGATTTTTGTTCGCTTGGCTACTTACCAAACAAAATTAATTACAAAAGTCATTTTATGTATTGACAAAGATTAAGAATAAAAAATAAAACTAAAATATTAAAATGTTAAAATATAAAGATAATAATATAAATAATAGGCTAGTTAAATAATTAATATTTCAAATCAAATAGAAGTTACATAACAACAAGGAGAAAAGTTTTGTTTTTAAAACTTTTACATGTTAAGCTAAATATCCTAAAAGCTAAAAGTGATTTTTGTTGGCTTGACTACCTACCCAACAAAAAACAATGCTACAGTCATGTAAAAGTTCTTGACAATTTAGCTTGAACATATATATATATATATAAAGTAGAGACAATTTGAGCACGAATGACAAATTATGGGTGTGTTTGGTAATAACAAAAAGTTGTCTAAGTTAAAATTTTTCAATCTAAAACTTTTCACAATCCATAACTACCCTATTTTTTAATTATTTTTTCACATATTTCTATATAATTACCGTACTTTTCAATCATTTTTACACAACTAGTAACACAACTAATCTATATATTTCAACTTTATCCTATTTATTTATCAGTATTATTCCTATCATATCACATCATTTGACAACTTTTAATATCTAAAACTTTTCGTCAAAATTTTATCGATTCACAAACACAACCTATATTACCTCATCAAACATCAAAAGATACATGCAAATTATATAGTGTACCTGATTATTCAGTTAACAATTATTTTGCAACATTTTGTCCAGTGGGTCTATTTCATTAGGAAGCGATAGAGGGCCTTTCCCAATTCCATCTTAAAGAAGTGAGCTTTTAACCCCTTAATACACGAAGCAACTTTTTGCACAAGCAATCCAAGCAACAGACTATCAAGTTTCTTGCTCCGCCAGAGTAAGAAGACATGAACTCCAATCTCTCCTCCCTTCCTCGCGCACTGCCGCTCGTCTCTCTTTCTCATGATTAAAGAAGCAGACGTGGGGAGTTCGACATAATTCCATTTTGCATTTCGCAACCTTCCCCCCCCCCCCCTCCCTCGCTCTCTCACGCACGCAGCTGAGATTAGCCAAGCTCAGATAAGAAATGGATTCTGGAGGCCTTTTAGTTTTGATTGCAGCAGTTTTTCTATTCAACACATACTCCTCTGCTCTCACGGAAGATGGTATTACAGCACAAACCCCACATTCCCTTCTTTCTCTCTCCATCCTAATCTGTTTTTGTGCCTAGGCCTGACATTGCTGCAAATAAAGGAGGCTTTCAACGACACTCGGCATGTGCTCAAGAACTGGAATGCTTCAGATGCCACTCCCTGCAACTGGACTGGAATCGCTTGCCACTCCAACGACCAAACCGTCCGTTCCATGTGCGTTCTCGACATTGCATTTCTCTGTTTTCTTCCAGTCCTATTCAATGTCAACTAAAATCGCTCCTCTGTCTCCAGAAATCTTCCCTACTTGCAACTCGGTGGCATCATCTCGCTGCAGATCGGAAAGCTCAGCAGACTACGCAGACTGTAAATATTCCTCTTCTAAACTAGAAACTGTGAAAGACTGCTCTTTTACCGTAAAATTTGAACGATGTAGCAGGAAAAATCTGATTTTTTCTTCTTCTTTGAATTCAAACTCCTCGTGGGTTCAGGGCACTTCATCAGAACAGCTTGCATGGATCCATTCCTCCAGAAATCTCGCAATGCAAGGAGCTCAGAGCAATGTAAGTGGGTGAAAAGGAAATTTCTTTGCTTTTTTCTTTTTCTATGAAATATGAACATGATCGATGGAGTGTGCTGTGTGCAGGTATTTGAGGGCTAATTATCTGCAAGGTAGCATACCACGGGAGCTTGGAAATCTTTCAAATCTCATTATCTTGTAAGATTTATGTCGAAGTTGGCTTACTACTTTCCATCTTTCCTTTTTACTTCTGACTCCATATTTCTGCATTTGCACGTTTATTTGACTGCTGTGATGATTCTTTATCATCACATAATTGACTGCATCAGAAGGTATAAGATGGAAATCATTTCGCTTTTTTTTTTTGTTTGGTTTTGTTTGTTTTAGTATGTGTATTTGCGTAGACAATGTCCATTTGCAGTTCTTCATGTAAGCTGAGACATCTGGAAATGACAACTCCATGAATATTACATAAAAAATGGGCTATCGGTGAAAATAATTTTCATGTTGTTCTCATTCGTTCAAATATCCTCCATCAATGGGCCTAAAGCTTTTGCGTGTTAAAATTAATTCCTTTCGTCAATTCCTAGACACACAAGTCCAAATGGCAAAAAAAAAATTGACACAGTTCATGCGGATGGGATCTTCCTCCTGCGAATCTTTGCATTTTCCAGCTCTGGAAAGTCCTAACACTATTTACAAACTTGTCCGAAGTGGATAATTCGTTACTGATGCTGTTAGTGCGCAGCTGTTTTTGTCCTATTTCTTCGTTTGAATCTTTTGTTTTGCAACTTCTAGGGATCTGTCAAGCAACTTGCTTAAGGGATCCATACCTCCCTCAATTGGGCATCTAGTTCATTTGGAGTTTCTGTAAGTTGGATTTTCAGTGCCATTTGCTTCCTGGAAATGTCCATCCTAAATTCTTCATTCTACCTCTTGAACTTGATTGTTTTCTGCTTGCTGTTCGCTACAGGAACTTGTCTACCAATTTCTTTTCTGGAGAAATACCAAATACAGGAGTTCTTGGCAGTTTTAAGAACAACTCGTAGGTTCTACTATGCTTTTGATCTGCTTATATTGGATTGCAATGTGATTGGTTATTTTCTTGCTGGTGATGCATTAATGATGTTAGTGGTGGTCTGGGAGTTGTTACATTGAGAAATAAATTGATCATGGATGTCTGTACCTATCATAACTTGGTGATTCTTCACTTAAACATATATACATTTGGTTGGACATGCAGTCTAAAAATGGGTGCATTGTCATTTCCTTGGGCAGAAGTAGAAAAGATTTCTGTTTATTTATGCAGTTTTTCTTGCATTGTGATCGACCTCTGTTAATTCCTACAGGTTTACTGGCAATTTAGACCTATGCGGCCTACAAATTCAGAAGCTATGTAGAAGTTCACTGGGCTTCCCTGTGGTGCTGCCACACTCGAGTAATGATGATTCAGGCAAGTGGAATTCTCAGACCTAGCTGCTTTATCTGTTGCTCTCGTAAGGGAGACCAAGTTGTCCAGAAAGTAAAACTTTTTTCCATCATTTTGTTTTAACCTGCAGGAGATGCATCAGTTCCTGCAAAACGATCATCACATTATCTCAGTGGGGTTCTAATTGGTGCTATGTCAACATTGGGGCTTGCCCTTGTTGTGCTTCTGACATTTCTTTGGATCAGTTTACTTTCCAAGAGAGGGAAGATGTGTGAAAGGTATACAAAAGTAGAAAAGCAGCTCGACCAGGAAACAGGTAATATGCATGACTGTATCGTCTTTCTTTTGTCCTTTGTTTTCATCTGCGTGATATAGTTTCAATTTTTCTCCTCCCAAGTGATTGAAAATTTTATCCTCTTCTGCTAGGAGCTAAGCTTGTTACTTTTCATGGTGATCTTCCTTATTCATCCCATGAGATTATAAGAAAGCTAGAGTTACTAAGCGAAGACGCTGTGGTTGGGTCTGGAGGATTTGGCACTGTGTACAAGATGGTGATGGATGATTCCAGCGCTTTTGCTGTTAAGAGGATTGACAGAAGTCGTGAAGGGTCTGATCAGATTTTTGAGAGAGAGCTTGAGATCTTGGGCAACATCAAACACATAAACCTTGTCAATCTGCGAGGCTATTGCCGACTCCCCTATTCGAAGCTTCTCATATATGATTACTTGGCCTTGGGCAGCTTAGATAATTTACTGCATGGTATTTAACCTTCAACCTTCAAAAAGATAATGAATGTGCAATTTCTACTTTGATGTTGTTGCGATCATCATATGATCTATACTATTTTAAACTGAGAATCATTTGCTCTCATTAATGTTATATTCAGAACATGAAGCAGAAGAGCAGTCCTTGAATTGGAATGTTCGTTTGCGGATAGCTCTTGGTTCTGCCCGAGGGTTGGCATATTTGCACCATGATTGCTATCCTCACATTGTGCATCGAGACATAAAATCAAGCAACATACTCTTGGATGCAAGCATGGAACCTCATGTGTCTGACTTTGGGCTTGCCAAAATTCTTGTTGATGAAGATGCTCATGTTACTACAGTGGTTGCGGGTACTTTTGGTTATTTGGCACCTGGTATGTTGCTTTTTTAAGCTATGTGTGGTTTGGGCAGTTTTCCTGAAGAGTTTCTAGATTTGGCATCAATTCATTAGCATCAATTCATTATGTTGATGCTAATGTTTAAGAGGGATAGTTACTCATGACCAATTAAGCTATAATTGACCTTCTCAGTCCCCATTGTTTCAGTCAAAACAACATTGTTATTTCTGTGTTGTAACCATGCTACATCAGTTGTTCTTACTGTGGCATCATTCTTTCATCTGCATCTGCTGGCTGATGTTGGGATATGTCTAACCTAGTATTTGTTAGGCTGCCCTCTGCTTTATGCTATATTCTCAGAATAAATGAAGCATTATTCGAACTGTCATACAGGATTTTCCAGCCTTATGTGTTGTTAATCTTTCATCATTACTGAATTTTGAAGACGAGTCAATCATTGATACTTTGGTTCTTATTAGTCAATATGGTGTATGTTGTTGGTTGATGCAAGGGAATTCAGTTGTTCCAAAAAACATATTTCATGTACATTTGTGCACAGAGATGCAGATATTGACCAAATATTTCTTTGTCCTTCGCTTGTGAGGAAGTTGTATCCTTTGTTACGCATCACCCTTCCAATTTCAAATAATGACAAGAAAGGAATTAACTATTTCTCCTTTTCCTTCCCTCTACGAGCAGAGTATCTACAAAGTGGCCGAGCCACTGAGAAGTCAGATGTTTATAGCTTTGGTGTGCTTTTGCTAGAGCTAGTTACTGGGAAGAGGCCAACTGATCCATTGTTTGTCAAGAAGGGATTGAATGTGGTAGGCTGGGTAAGTCATTGCTTCATTTCACTTGCAATTATCCATCGTCTGTCAAGAGGGGCTTCTTTCAAGGGGCTAGGTTAAGTATACTTTCCATTTCCCTTGCAATTATCTATGAGGAAGGGCTCAAATGTAGAAGGGTGGGTAAGTAAAATTGTTTCATGTGTGATTTATCCTTGACAAATGATTGCAAGCACCAAACTGCACGCAACCATTGCATGTAGCATCTACATTTTCATCATTTCATCATGACTCATTTGTAGGACTTCTCACAGTTCTCACATGCAAATGCTTGTATAATCTTATCACAGGAATCAGATGATTAATTAGGTGGTAAGTACGTTGATGCAGAAACTCACAAATCCATTAATTTTAACAGCTTACTTTGATGATGCCCCCTCCTTTTGTCATGGGTCAGGTGTTCCTGAGCAAGAGAGAGCAAGATCAATATATTTTAGTCTATGTTGCTCTTAAACACTGAACAAAGTGGGTCTTACAGATTTTTAATCCATTTCCATCTTCGATAATTAACAATGTACAAGCCACTCATACTCTCTTGATTCCAGAAAAAAATTGATAGGGCTGTGACTTAGGTGACTTAGGTCGGAGCTGAACTCAATTAACCTGTTAGAAGTTTTTGTAAGCTTAACTTGGATTTTAATGTTTGGAGTGAGTTTAATTGACCATGTACAAGCCACTGCATGCTCTCTTGATTCCCAACAAAATTGGTAGGGCTGCAACTTAGGTCAAAGCTGAACTCTCCTAACCTGTTACAAGTTTTTTAAGCTTATCTTGGAGTTTAAGGTTAGGATTGGGTTTAATCCAACTTTGAAACAGGGTTGAACTGGGCTTTTTTGGCCTTGTGGAAATTTCACAAAATGCGCCAAATGTTCCACCTGTTAGTGTGAAGCTAAAGTAGCCAAAAGACCCTTAAAATACTGGGAACAGACTTTTCTTTGTGTCATCACAGGGCCAAATGAAGCCTTAATAAGGTTGATTCCTCAGAAAACTTGAACTCATTCTGAAATTGGGAAGCTTATAGTGTAAAAATTTTGAAATGGTGTAAAATGATGCGATCTGATATAATAAAAAGTAAAGAGAATAAAGTTAAAATCGAAAAGTTAATATATGGATATTGATTCCTCAGAAAACTTGAACTCATTCTGAAATTTGGAAAGCTTATAGTGTAAAAGTTTTCAATATGATGTAAAATAATGTGATATGATAGGGGTAATGATGAAGATTAAAGAGAATAAAGTTAAAATAGATAAGTTAGTTATATGGATAGTTGTGTAAAAATGATTGAAAAATAGACTCATTATATATGAATATGTGAATAAATAATTAAAAAATATGGTAGTTGTGGAGATTGAAAAGTTTTTATTTTATCTAAACCCATAACTGTACCGACAATTCATATTATGTGACATTATTAGAATGCATGTCAGAGGCTGCATGGTTGAATGTTTAATCTTCTAATTTTATCCAGTCACTCCCAAATTATTGCCATAATGACTCCCACCCTTTTAAATTGCTGCAGGTGAACACGCTGATGAGAGAAAACAGGATGCGGGATATAGTAGATGGGAAGTGCAAAGATGCAGACATTGAGACGGTTGAAGCAGTGCTTGATGTAGCTGCAAGGTGCATAGATGCAAACCCTGATGATCGCCCTTCGATGAACAGGATACTGCAGTTGCTTGAAGAGGTCATTTCACCCTGCCTCAGTGAATTCTATGACTCTCATTCTGACTGCTAAGGAATCCATTGATGAAGGAGCTTCGGTTAACATATATGTATGTATTGCTAGAGAAAACACAGCAGCTTGTTATTGTAGAAATTCCTGCTGTGAACTTGTCTCTCCTGACAAGCAGAACAACCAGAACAGCAGTTGTGAACGGCAGTAAGCAGAGTGAAATTCCACTGTGCTGGTTTTAACTTTTGGACATCAAATTACTTGCAGGGTAGTTTTTCTGTACTTAACAAATTCATCGGGGCCAAACAACCCTGCTTTCATAGAAAATTCTCCTGTTGACGAAAGCCACCTGCTGCCAAATCAAATTGAGAGAAGAATAGTAGCTGTATTTTGCTGCTTCCATTGGCTAAATTCGCCCTAGATCCTACGGGAGTGAATACGAGTCATAAATTTTCGAGAATGCGTTTCGAAACTGGAAATCCCTTTATTCATTTCAGCGACTCTATTTTACCCATCCAATCCTTTCAGAAAGACCTGGTAACTGGACGTGTCAGCAACAGGCCATGTCAGCCAATGGCCTGGCGCATCCTTGGCAAATGCTGAGTCGCTACACAAGACACAACAACAACATACCCATATACCCATACAGGACCACCTTGATAATGGACTCCGATAATCCTTCAATTCCTGTCCCTGTTCAATCTATCTTCCTCATGCTTATTGTATTCAAGGTCTGTTGGGTCTAGCAATACTCTCATTCGAAGAAATGAGCCAGGGGAGAACCGATCCTCGAATTCTAGTGGAAAATTTGAAAATCGTCTCTGGAAACCGAGAAAGACTCCCAAGGGGCCTCTTCTTCAGGATGCCCCTGTTACTGAACTAGAATTTCAGTTTCCTCACCTTGGTTACAACCTTAACTAATTACACTGTTTTATAACGGGCTTTGATAACCCTTCAATTCTTGCCTGTGTGTATCCTTTTATAATCTACAGCGTTTATCAATATTCAAAAATTCTCTTCTGAGGAACGAACTGGTTTTCCAGTTTGATAGGAGAATCCGACATTGTCTGTCAAACACAAGGCAAGGCTCCCAAGTGGCCTCTTCTTCAGGCAGAATTAGAGTTGCCTTACTTGAGGTAGGAACTGGCCACTTAAGGATGCTATCAATCTTAGCAGGATCAGCAGAAACACCACTGGAACTAATCAGATGCACCGAGTACTGCACTTTAGTCCGGCCAATCAAACACTTCTGATTGGCCACCAAGCTGTGCTGTTGAAGCAACGCAAACACGTGATGGAGATGAGAGCCAAATTATCTTGCAACGAATGGTTGTACAAGTCCAGAATGGCAGTTGCCCTAGTTGGGCTAGAACCGTAACTATCTACGTTGTTTGGTGACAGACTCAGATAACCCTTCGATTCTTGCCCGCATGAATCCACACGCTTTTGTCTCCAAGAATGCAAAGTCTATCGGTTCTATCACTTCCAAGCATCCCAACTCACAGCATGGCCGCTATTGTGATTCTGAGTTCTGATGTCTAGACATGCTGATACTGCTGTTGCTACTGACATAATCAACCGGCTGGGAGGCTTCCGGAATGAGATTTGGAGAAAGAAGGCAGCATTTCTTTGCACCTTCCAAATGTTCAACCAATGGTTTTGACCTTCGAGCAAAGAGAAGAATAACAAATTTCCATATAGGAGTTGGCCCAAATTGTACTCGACCGATCAACCTTTGCAGGTTAGAAAATCCATGACTATTTTTATGAGCTATACTTAAGGAATTGGAAAAGCTTTATTGATTACCCAGCCACCAAACTTTATTGCTACAGCCTTTGCTTTAGGTTATGATATTGCGTTTGGGGTGCGCTTCTTACAAAAGCAAAAGAGAGAGGGAGCATAATAAACTGGAGACGAAGGAGAGAGCTGTATGCGGTACTCAAATTCATATCGTTATTTGGAACATCAGTGGCCATGAAAAAGCACAATTTTAATGAAATAATAGAAATTAATGCTGGGTAACTATCACATGTCTACGTTGCCTCGAAAGCTTGAAGATAGATTCAGATGCACTAGTATTAACCAAGAAGAGATTCAAAAATTCAAACTAAAGTTGGCTTGCAGATATACCTTAGCCTGTTTAAGACCATCACATTCAATGGTATGAAAATGAGACGGAATCACAAAAAACATTTTCGTGTTCCAATAGTATCTTTTATTTTTTAATACATAACAACCTTCTTTTTCTAAATTCCATAACTAATTTGCTCATTTACAACATAAATTTTCTCTTTTAAACATAAATCATTTATTAGGTTTATCTGTGTATTGATTTATAATTCCATAAATTAAATTTATGACACACTTTAATATTCTTTATAGATACTATATTTTCCAAAAACTTTAATAGGCACATATTTCTTCTCAAAAGATGATATTTCTTGCAGAATATAGGTTCTGAATAAAAACATTTTTGGTGTCATGATAAAACAAGATTCGTTAAATATGATAAATAGTTTAAATTTAAAAAAATACATTCAAAATAAAATAAAACGTTGCGTTGTATTAATTAATTATGATAATTCAATTTGAAGAAATGAGATGAAAATTTTCACTCTCCAAACAATTTTTCTTATTTCTAATACAAGTTTCTATTTTTTCTAAAACAAAGTACAAACCTTACTTTCTCACTGTTAATATTACTTTTCTCGTTTTCAACATAATTTTCCATTTCCTAATGCACAGAAACAAATCTCACCCCATTCCACAAACCTAATGAGGAGTGGGCATACTACTATATCCCATTAAAGAGTTGATATTTTACCCCACTAGTGGAGAGAAGTTATGCAGCAACTCCAGCCTCTCAAGTCCGAACAATTACAAATCCCACGTATCCCCGCAGCGGCTCCCCACATCCACAATTCACTTTTAGCATTGTAATAAAACAGCTCCCTAAAGCGATTAACAGCAATCAAAGAAGGTCATCATAGGCCACGATTTCACGACCTTCAAAGGCAAGTTCTGAACTGCTTGTGGTGGAAGGTGCTGTGCCGGCACTGAGCTTCCTATTGCCCCTTCCAAGCCTGCTGAGGGGTGTTTCTGGTCGCAGCAATTTGGATTGCAAACGGTAGTCCTGCGTAGATGAAGCTCTCACAGCTGCTTTCCACTGAGGAACAGGATCATTTACCCGAGATACTTGTACCTAAATTGCATCAGTAAAAGTCAGAAATCAAGACAGTCCACAGAGAGATTCGTCAAATGCCCATTTCGCTATGAAATGAACATGAGATGATCAAAATAGTAAAAAGAGAAAAAAGAACAGAAAACAGAAAAGGAAGGAAATGACAAGAGAGCAACAGATGATGTTAGTTCTTCTGCTTTCTCCATAGTAATTTGTTGTGTGAAATCTGGGTTTAGGAAGCAGCAGGACAGTGAGCCAGCATCGAAATCCCTGCCCCATTCGCCGCATCCAATCTTCGAAAACCAATAACACGGGTTAAGAAGCCAAAACTCAGGATCCACAAACGACAGCCTTCGGATTCTGATCTCATGTCTTGCAGCCTGAGAGTAATCTTTCTTCCGGAGAGTAAACGTTCTTTAGATTTTTTTAAAAAAAAAGTAGCGAACTTTTCCCTCGGATCTCACGGTCCCGAACGGAGTCTTTGAGCTGAGATTCCAATTTTGGATCCTCCCCAAAACCCAATTTGGCCCAGTTCGCACAGATGAAAGCTAAAACGAAACGGATAGAGAGAGAGAGAGAGAGGGGGGGGGGGGGGGGGGGAGAGAGAGAGAGAGAGCAGTACCTTGACAGACTGAACGGAGATGCCAGATGAAGGTTCGAGGGAGGCGAAGATTGCGGCTTGTGCAGATTCCTTCGAGCGGTAAGTGACGTATCCGAGGCCGTTGTCGATACGGAGACGGGAGACGGCGCCGAACATCTGGAAGCGGGATTTGAGCTCGATGGCAGTGCAGCTCGGGGGAAGGCCGCTGACAACGACTACACAAGCTTGCTTTCTGCTCTTCTCCTCCGTTTCTCTTTCCTCCACCTCGACAGCAGCAGCAGCAGCCGCCTCCTTCTCGGCCCTCTGCCGCTTCGACTGAGGCGCCGGCGGCTGCTGCTGCTGCTGCTGCTGCTGAGAGAAATAGGGTTTCTGCCTCTTCCTCCATCCGCTCATGTCGGGACTGAAAAAAGGAATGGTTCTTTCACTAATGTTGCCGGTTGCAAGCAAGAGCTGCAGCGACAGCAATCTTTGGCAATGGCAGCCTTTCCGGAATTTCAGGCTCTTCCCTCTTGAGATTGAAGACTTGGACTCGGGGCCCAGCTATGCTTGGGCAGTTAGCTGAGCTCTCTCTCCCACCACTGATCTGCCCGGCCCAACAAACTTTCCAGTGGAAGAGGAGAGAGAACTGGACGTTGGAATGAAAATTCTTGAAATACATTTGGGGTGTTATTTTAATTGATTTTTAAATAAATGGAAAAAATTAACGTTAATCATAAATTAAATTAAAAGCTAATAATAGATGATAATTTTGAGTGGGTGCTAAGTTAACTATAGAATTTTCTATTACATAGAATTTAGGGAGTATTTGGCAATAACGAAAAGTTTTCATCTAAAACTTTTCATTCTCTACAACTCTTCTATTTTTTAATTATTTTTTTACATTTTCCTATATGAACCACCATACTTTTCAATTATTTCTATACAATTAACTATATAATTAACTTATCTATTTTAACTTTATTTTTTTACTCTTCATCATTACTTATATCATATTACATTATTTGACAACTTTTATTCTTCAAAACTTTTTACCAAAAATTTTATCAATTTCCAAACACACCTTTAATTGCACTCAGTCATCGTGCTTATCAAGCGGTGACTTGGCCTTTAAGTCATCCCACGCAAGCCAAGTTTTCTACAGCTTGTCATTAGACAAACTTATTTGCGTTTGGACGCAGTGCGTTCAATACCAATGCATGCGGTTGGAGCTCTCCTTCTGGTGTTATAAACATGGGCTTGCTCCTGGGCATGAAGTGTGAGTTTTTTTTTAAAGCTTTCTTGTATATTTCTTTGTGAGGTTTAGTTTTTCTAAGAGTTTTGCGTTGGGTGTATTGAGTTTAAGAGTTTTCATTTTGAGAGTTTTCTATTTCCTGTAATATTTTCTAATAGTGGATTTTCTTCTCCAACGTCTACAGTTTTTCCTTTCACATTAAAGGATTTTTCACATAAATTTGTCTCTACTTTATTTTTTCTTTTCTTATTTTTTCGCACTATTTTGTTGTTTTGTAAGTTATTTCCTAACAGTGTTCAATATATTTTTTTATTGTTCCGTTTGAAACTAACTTACATTATTTTTTTAATTATATTATTTTTTACAAAGTAAACTTAAGTATTATCGTCTTTTCTTTCACCTAATTACACCCCAAGTGAATTCCAAAAAAACTATTACTCTTGTAATGATGAGAGACGAAGTGCTTTCTCATAGAGGATAGGATATGTTCTAACTAAACTATGCCTATGTAACTTGTACAATACATTTTAGATATGATTGAATATAATAAGAAATGTTTCATCACAATTATGATAGTGATGCCTTTTTTATAAAAAAAAAAAAGAGAGAGAGAAGAAGTTACAATAGTGGTCGGTAGCGAACTAAGAAGAAAGAAGCATGTAAATATCTATACCTAAGAGGTAATAAAATGTCAGAAATTTTTTAAATTTCATGTGCATTTTTAATATAATCTCATGGTGCTATGGACACGTGCATTTTTACAAATATATACAAACAATAAAGGTAATATGTAATTTCATGAACTATAAAGGTATATTTGCGATACTATTAAATTATAGGGGGATATTTACACATTATCCTTTTTTTCATAATTTTTGGATATATGTTATATTTTCATGAATTTCAAAAAAATTGTAAAATTATTTAAGTAATTTTTAAAGATGCAACTTAAGTAGGGTATTTATGTACCTACTAACTTAATTCTAATTTGGTTGGAGTAGGTTATAGATCACAGGTACTTACAAACCAATATGAATGAGTAGTTATACAAGTACTATGGTGAAATATTTAAATTGTTATTTGAATAACTTAAATTTTTATAATTATTATTGTTAACAAAAAGGTGGTAGTAATTTCTTTTTCTTGACCTTTCTCAATTAAGGTTGGTTTGGTAGCTATCTATGAGTATTTTATTCAATTTGCACCCTTAAAAATACAAAAATAACTCTAAGAATTGTTGATTTTTGACATTAAGAAAATATATACTTATGTCTAAAAGTTATAAAAGGAATAATTTGCAAGAGTACTTCCATTATGTGCTCGTGTTGCAAATATGCCTACTTAATCTCTGAAATTGTAGATTACACCGTATAATTTACATATATTTGCAAATATATCTCTACGGTGAGAGCTCGTGATAATATAAACGTATGTATAAGTATATGCAAGTTATGTGAGATAATAAGCCAATTTGGAAAATTAAAAAAAATTTCTTATACACGTTATTCTCTTATTATATTTGATTATATCTAAAATTGAGTACCAGTTCCATGGGTATAGCTGAGGTGGAACATATGCCATCTAGGAAAGCACTTCATCTCCAATTATTACAAGAGTAGTAATCTTTTTGGAATTTATTTGGGGTGTAATCGAGTGAGAGAAAAAAGTGAGAAAACTTAAATTTATTTTGTAAAAAATGATATAACAAAAAAATGTAATTTAATTCTAGATGGAATAATAAAAAAATGTATTATGATGGAAATAAATTTCATGCAATGGAAAATTCTATAGTTAATTTAGCATCTACCTAAATGGACATACGGCTCTGATACAGTGCACCCGAGTGCACTTAACTTCGGTGTACCTGAGCGTTTTAACTCATTTTTAAAAAATAAAATTTAATTTTTTTATACAACTGTTAATATATACATATGTATATATGTATTTAGCATATATACGTATATTAATTTTGACTATTTTTGAAATATTTTAAATATTTATTTTTAAAATTTGAAATTATTGGCATTTTAAGTAATTTACTTTTAAAAAAATAAAAAAAGAATTAAATGCACTTAGCTAATGAGTGCATTTAGCCCTAACCCATGGATATTTTTGCAATACAATCAAACTATGGTATATATTTCAAAATTACTCTTTATTTACGTCAAACCAAAAATTACTCCCCATCTTCTTTATCATCCTCATCATCATATATTCATCTACCACGCTCATTTTCTTTGGAAAAATGCCCTTGTTTTCTGATTTCATGGAACTTTGAAGGTAGCCACGTCAGCAAATCTATTCATCAGAGTAAAACCGCCAGCGAGCCGGATCTGAGGACTCCCATCCGTCTTTCCATGTCAAGCTCTCAAAGCCTTCGAGCCCGCCCCGTCTGCGCTGTGCGACCCAAAACGAAGCCCAAACTGCCGTTGCAGCGGTAGACCGACCTGATTGCTTTCCTTCTCACAGGCTTCGGCAGGAAGACGAAAAAGCGGGTAGAGCGGAGCAGAGGAATTGACAAGGAGATGAGCAGCAGAAGCAGAAACTTCCGGCGCCGAGCCGAAGAAGATGATGAAGACGCCAATGGCGAAGACCGCACCAACGCTACTTCAACCGTCCAATCCCAATCCAACGGCGCCAAATCCAAAAAGCCCCCTCCACCTTCCCAACAACCGCCCCGGAGCCGCCCCACCACCCACGCCTCCAAGCTCCTCAGCTTCGCCGCAGACGAGGAAGAAGACGGCGACAGCGCCCCCACCAGCGGTCCTCCCCACCGCCGCAGAGACAGGGACAAATCCACTTCCCGCTCCAGCAGGCCGCCACCGCCGCCGCCGCAGTTCGGATTCTCTTCTTCGTCTTCCCACCAGCACCGGATTAGTTCATCCAAGGACCGGTCAGCTATCGCCACCGCTCCCATGCCTTCTAACGTCCAACCCCAGGCGGGCGAGTACACCAAGGAGAAGCTCCTTGAGCTGCAGAAGAATACACGCACTCTCGCCAGCTCCAAGCATTCGTCGAAACCGGCAGAGCCGGTTATTGTCTTGAAGGGTCTCGTGAAGCCGCCTTCGCCACCCCACAACCTGGCCTCTGGCTTGGGAGATGGCAGGGAAGAAGCAGCTGTGGCAGCGGAGGAAGCTGTGGAGAAGAGGGGGAGTTTGGAGACAGACAGGAACGACGCGGAGGCCCGGCTGGCCTTAATGGGGATTGGGAAATCGTCAAAGGATTCTTTGATTCCTGATCAGGCCACGATTGCTGCCATCCGGGCGAAGAGGGAGCGGCTCCGGCAGTCGCGGGCGGCACCTGATTACATTTCGTTGGATGCGGGAAATGCCCACCAGGTGTTGAGTGATGATGAGAGTGAATTTGAAGGGAGGATTGCATTGCTTGGAGACAAGACAGATGATGCGAGTAAGGGTGTTTTTGAAAGCTTTGATGTTGGGAGGTCTGTGGTTGAAGCCAGGCCAATGGGTGATGACGAGGAAGACGAAGACGAGGAAGATAAGATTTGGGAAGAAGAGCAATTTCGTAAGGGACTAGGGAAAAGGGTGGATGATGGCGGGAGCCGAGGGGGTCATGGCATTCCGCCTGTCCAGGCCATCCAGCAACAGCCTCCTGTTGTCTACCCTGGGAGTGCATATCAGGCAGCATCTCTTGTTTCAAACACAGCGGTTGTCGGTGTTTCGCGCAGTGCTGAAGTCATGTCCATATCTCAGCGAGCTGAAGTTGCCACAAGAGCTTTGAAAGATAGCGTTACACGGCTCAAGGTATGTTCTTGATTCTCTATTCAGTAATGTGCTTTCTAAAGATAAAATTTCTTTGTCACATCATTCTATGAAATAAATACACATATCTTTAGCTATCTATCTGGTTATAGGCTACTTTTTTGCAATAGATGCACACTAAGGACATTTTAGCCATTAATAAAAAAGGGCCATGAAATTAAGGATGTTCGAGGACCCCAATTACCAAGTGTTGATAACAGGATTTCTGATAAGAAAATTTGTTGTTATCACAGTTGAAGATTTCTTATTTCTTTGGATAATAATTTGACGACGACATTGGTCTTTTGAGGGCTGCATATGCTAGTTTTCTTTCCCTTGTAGGTGCTTGATTAGTGGTGTCACGGAACATGGATGGGGAGGTGCAGTGGATGGTACTGGACTGGTGGTCACTCTTGAGTAGTATATCTCATTTTTTGTTGTTATTTTGTTGGGGAACAATTTATGGGCTACCAAGCAATCCTTTCTTGATGGCGGTGAACCTTTGAGATGAAACTCTGTGTGATTGAATCATGCTCCTGTGTTGGAGAAAAGAGTCTGTCAATCAGCTGTTCGTCAATTGCCTTTTGTGAAGTGATAGAACCCATTTTGGCACCATTTTTGAGAATTGTGATGGCTAGGTTAAATAAGAAACTGATAAAGAAGTGTGTTCTTACTGCCACGAAACATTTTTGACAGGCATAATGACTCAATACTTATTTAAGCACAAAGCCCTCCATGCTTAATGTTTGTTTCAAAATTTGAAAATATATTTTTTAAAATCTAAGCCATCTATTATATTTATCCATATGTGTTTATTTATGACTCCAGAAAATTTATGTATTTCAAACTTTGTAGATACACACACACACACACACACTACATTTTTGAAAAATTTTAATAGTTTAGATATTCACTTTCAAAAGATATTACTTTTTACAAGATATAAGTTTCAAATGAAACTTATTTTTGGTAGCATATAAAACAAGATGTGCTAAACATGATAGATGGTTTAGATTTTACAAAGTATATTTTAAAATCCAAAACTAAGGGTAAGCATGGAGGGCTCCATGCTTACATAGGTATTGAATCATTAGTCTTTAACAAGACCCTTTTTTCTGTCATGAGGTTTGAATCCTGTGCATTTTCTAAAGCGCGCTTCTTAGATACTTAGATGTTGAAACTGTTTTTTTACAATTTGTTTGATAGGAGGAAAATAATAAAAAATAAAACTACTTAACTATAAATCATCAACACTTCTCATCATTATTCCTTTTCTAAAGTGGTTGTAACAGTACCTCCACTATTAGCTGGTTCATCTTAAAAGGGAACTTCTAAAGCTAATTGGGCTGTAATATTATAGTTGTTTGTCAAAAAGAATTCTGGTCTATAACTGGTTTAATGTGAGGTTCTAAATTATCTAGGAGTGTTTAATATATTCGTGTGCAACTACTGTAATCCTTCAAAAGCTGTTGTCTGAAATCCTTTTTTCTTTGTGACAATATTTTTATATGAGGGATGATTTTTTTAAACAATTGTATGTGCTGGCTTTGAGAGGCTGTGACATCATGAGTTCATTGTCAAGGTTGATGGTGTTAGCAACTAATTGTGTTATAACTATATATAAAGGATTAGTTCTATGTGCAATTCAGCAGTCATTTGTAATTTGCATTGCAGCGTTGGTTTTGATTTAACCTTGTACTTTGACTTATCAGGAAAGTCATGGTAGAACCATGTCTTCGATTGCGAGAACTGATGAGAATTTGTGTGCATCGTTAACAAACATCACTGCTCTTGAAAAGTCTTTATCAGCTGCTGGTGAGAAGTTCCTTTTCATGCAAAAGCTTCGTGACTTTGTTTCTGTTTTATGTGAGTTTTTACAGGTATGATGTTTCCTTCTGGTTTCTAGCGCATGTTTGTGTCTACAATTCCTACTGTTTTACTATTGATTTTATGTAAATATAGTTATTATTGCTTTGCATTCTGAATAAAATTATTACCCACCAGAAGAAAAAAAGTTGTTCCACCCAAAAGACGGTAATTTGTTTCTTTATTATGGACCATATTCGTGCCATCAACCTTTTCCCCTACCTGCAATTCTGTGCTATGATTTGTGACTTGGACAACAACAATCCTAATCCTGTTTGATTGAAGAGGAAGATGTTTTTGTCCAAACTCATGCTCATTTGTATATTTGCAAGGAATCTAGATGCACCTTTCTTCCTAGTTGCTGTTCCCAACCCTAATTGCTCTTTGGATCCTCTGTATACCCGCTTCGTATATTTTTATGTTTTGTAATTTCTTCTATTGGGTAATCCCTGTGTATATGAATGAGTGAAAAAACACCATGCAAGTTGGTTCATCAAAGAAATAACTGATAGTTGTTCAGATTGATGATGCAAGGAAAACTAATAGTAAGACAATCAATCTGATGATGAGATCAGTCGTTGATTTACAATGTAGGGATGTCTTTGTCTACTTAGAGAATTTAAAGAGCAGATTATATTTTCATTCTTGATTATGTTGACTTTAGAGGCACCAAAAGAAGTTTATTGTGAAATCAGTCCTCTTTTGTACCGTACTGTATGAACTTGTAGATGAGCCTGAGATTGTATGGTCTGAAACCGTTTGCGCAAGTTTTGTCAAACTTAAATAAAGGATATTGGAGAATTAGGAATTTTGGCTGTACTGGGATAATAATTTGTGTTTTCCGCTTCATGATTTATGCCCATATAAAACCTTATAAAGTACAACGAGTTTTGAAGCTTTCTAGAGATTTGGTTGTGGGTTGCTGTTGTCTTAGACTCATGGTGTGTACCTTGGGTTTTATTTTTGTTGTTATTGTTCTTCTGCCCCCTCTTCTTATATTTATCTGTCTTTGTTTCTGTATATGAGTTTGCAATCACCTGAACTTATTCTAACCCAAAGTTTTTGTCCAAACATTGAAACTCCAATCATCATCATCATAAGCCATTTCCTGCATAGGTGGGATTGGCTAAACATTGAAATTCCAATGAGGACAGAAAATCTGAGTAAGTTAATTTGTAAAAAATAAGGTGACTTAATCATCAGAGTTGTCCAGATTGATGATTTGACAGGTGATTGTTTGTTGATTTGCCATCTGTGGCCATTTTGAAGGAGGTTTTTGATATTATAATGAATGAAAATGTTAGTTAATCTGGTCATAGTTGTGAAATGTTGAATGATTTTAGTGTGTTTTATAACATTTTGTTGGGTTATGCAAAAGATGCTGGATTGGTGGAACATATACTTGGCAGCCCATTAGGTTGCCTTTCAGCTGAACTAATGATTTTGTAAATATTAGACTTTTTACTAAGAGATATTTTCATCATTTTGTTAATTTTTTTTTATGGAGATCATTGCTAATTTGCTATTATTGATGATGGTGGAAATTGTTTTGTAGGTTTCTAAGGGCCAATTTATGGGAATGTTTGGGAATGTAAAAGTTGTGGGAAATGTGATATTTGGTGGGAATAGAAAATGGAATATTTTGAAAATTGTGTGATTGATATGAAATGATAGGGGTAAAGTTGGAATATATAAGTTGGTCGGAAGGTAGTTGATAGAGAAAATGATTAAAATATAGGGGTAAAAGTGGAAAAATATGATGATTGATTGATTAATGAAGTACCTCGAAACCCGTGCTCCCATTACTTCCCTCCCACATTTCCCACATCCCTTTACCAAACGTCCCCTATGATTGTATAATCAGATGTAATGAGATGTGAATGGGATGGGATTTCCCATTCCCAAAAAACCTTTCCCAATTTTCTATATAATCTTTCATGTTCCAGTACATAACAATTGTATTTTTCCTATTTTCATTACTATTTTCCCATTGCCAATAAAATTTCTCATTTCCTTATACACAACTGCTCCTAGTCATCTAATCTCCTCATCTCATTCACGTTCCATTTGATCTGCTTGGATGATCCTGAAGGCCCTTAGAGATTGGATTCTGGAATGTAATTCCCTAACATGTGATATGTGGATTTTCTTACTCGTCTGTTGAGAATTCTTGGGATGAGAAGATCATTGCTGAATTTCTTCACATGGCATGCAATTATACCACCAATGCCATAGGAAACTGTTCTACTTAGCTAGTTGAGTTGTGCTTTATAACTTGTCGCAATACATACTTAATGTTATCATTGCTGTTCTTGATTTTGATAATATGTTTTTGAGGAAGAGAGCTTCTATTTCACAGAAAGTACCAAGTATCTTTATCTTTTCTTTCTAGATGAATTCTTTTCTGGGTATGCATGCGTTACTCTGGTGAGAAATGAAAACCTTATATGTCCTAGTTGTGTTATTAAACTTAATTGGGAGTTTTTGCTATAAATTTTTATGTAGGCTAAAGCTCCTCTGATAGAAGAAGTTGAAGAGCAAATGCAGAAGCTTCATGAAGAACGGGCATCTGCTATTGTTGAAAGACGGGCTGCAGACATTACTGATGAGATGACAGAAGTGGAAGCAGCTGTGAATGCAGCAATGTCGGTTCTTAATAAAGGTGGTGGTATAGCAGCAGTTGCTGCTGCGGCTGCGGCAGCACATGATGCATCTTCCTTAGCAAGAGAGCAATCAAATCTACCTGTTGAACTGGATGAATTTGGTAGGGATATCAACCTACAGAAACGTATGGATTTGGCTCGAAGGTCTGAGGCTCGAAAACACCGTAGAGGTCGATCTGAATCGAAGAGAATTTCGTCTAATAGAGTTGATAGTACATATCGAGTGGAGGGAGAGTCTACAACTGATGAGAGTGACAGTGAGAGCAGTGGTTACATGTCCAACCGTGATGCACTCCTGCAAATTGGTGAACAAATTTTCAGTGATGCAGCTGTGGAGTACTCCCAACTTTCCAATGTCATTGAGACATTTGAGAAGTGGAAGAAGTACTATTCATTGAGTTATCGTGATGCTTATATGTCTCTGAGTGCACCTGCTATTTTGTCCCCATATGTGAGGTTGGAACTTCTAAAATGGGATCCTCTTTACGAAGATATCAACTTTGATGAAATGGGCTGGTAAACATTCTTATGCTTGAAATGCATGCTTTGCTTCCGTGCTTTCACTGATTATGATGGCAAAATCTTTCCATGTGTTTTTCTTTGTTGTGCTGACTTTCTTACTTACTGTTGCCTGCACACACTTTTTACCGATCAATGAATCTTTCCATCCGTTTTTCTTTGTTGTGCTCACTTTCTTACCTACCATTGCCTGCAGGCACTCTTTACTGATCAACTACGAAGGAAGTGAGATACTAGATGATTCTGATGCTAACCTTATTCCTCAACTGGTAGAAAAGGTTGCTCTTCCCATTTTGCATCATGAAATCGCTCACTGCTGGGATATGCTGAGTACAAGAGAGACTAAAAATGCAGTTTCTGCCACAAAATTGATAATTGATTATGTTCCAGCATCTAGTGAAGCCCTCTGGGAATTGTTAGTTGCTATCCGGAAGCGATTAGCTGATGCTATTTCTGACCTTTCTGTAAGCAATTTGGTGCATTCAGCCCTATCAATTTCTTGTTCGGCAGTTGACCAGAGGTTATAGGCATTGACATGTTTCTTTTTTCCCTCTTTTAATGGACTAATTTATAGGTCCCAATTTGGAGCAATCTCCTTATAAAGGCTGTGCCAGACGCAGCACGAATTGTAGCATATCGTTTTGGAATGTCCATTCGTCTTTTGAAAAATATTTGCAACTGGAAAGATATTCTTGCACTACCAGTTCTTGAGCAGCTTGCTATTGATGAACTTTTAAATGGGAAAATTCTGCCTCATATTCGAAGCGCCACATCAGATCTCCATGATGCAATCACAAGAACAGAGAGGGTCGTTGAGTCATTATCAGGGGTTTGGTCAGGTTCTAATGTCACAGGGGAGAAGAGGTATTTGTCTTCTTCCAGTTATCTCATTTACCAGGTTCATTTTTGTCACCCATCAGTGTCATGAAATGCTCTTTGAGACCAGATTTATAAAAGCGATAGTAAGATACCAAGAATTACGAATATGATGATTGTTGGAGGCAAGTTGTTGCATTCTTTCTAATTTCATTTGTTTCTGAATAAGGTTCATAATGATAGCTTTTCTGAAAGGCTAATGTTAATGCTGAATATGAAATTCTCCCATGTCTAGTTATCCTGAATACTTTTATTGATGATATGCAAGTTCCATTGCTGAAGAATTTTTGTTGTTTTTGTTCGACATGGACAAATGAAATTGAAGCTGGTTTGTTTTTCCGATTGGCTTGCCTGGAAGGGCATTATTGGTTAGTATGAAAAGAAACAAGGACTGTGATGACTACTGAAAGTGTGACTTTGATGAGGGCCAATTTGAAATCAAGTGACTGGATCTAACCTCCAAGTTCTAAATGCAAAGATTGGGTTATATGCTTGCAAACAGGAACTATTTAATGCAGGAGAATCGAAAATACTCTGCAGCCCAGTCATGCCCATTAGGTCCAATGGATCAATGTGTGTGGAAGTGGATCTGGCACACCAGCACCCTATCATGTTCGATGGTGAATACTGATTGTCGATGTAATCAAAGTTGGATTGGATTGGCAGGTCTACCTGGTTTAACTGGGAACTGGCCATGCTTCTGATCCAATACACCCCGGTTCCAGCTGTGTCTATTTGATTTGGATAAAACTGGTGAAAACCAGTGAAACCGGCCAGTTTATTGGTTTGTAATAGTCTGATTTACCCAGACTGGCAAAAACAAACTGCAAATTCTGCTGCACTGGTTGTTACATATCTATTCATCTCTACATCTCTGCCATTGCTGCAAGCCACAGCTTTTATGGGACCCTTGATATTCCTGTTAACCAAAACAAACTATTTTTCAATATTCCTTCAAATCATACAGCCCAGCTTGGTGACATTTTTTAGTTGTATGATGTGAATAAAATCTGTAGAAATATTGTCTCGTCTAATATTTTTACTTTTTCAATGCTGGTACATGTTTTTAAATTCTAGGGCAAATTCCTCTTATGCCAATAATGAATGCCTCTAATTCGTAAGGTACCCACCTAGTTTAACTATGTACTCCCATACACATGATAAATGACCCTAATTTCCTAAGACGCCCATTCTGATACCCACATAGTTTAACTTTGTCCTCCCACACACATGATAAATGACCCTAATTTCATCCTGTCACCCTCTGTCAGTTATGTACTCGTCTTTTTTTTTTTTTTTTCAAATGTCGAAGTTGCCCAGGAGGGACGAAATAAAAATGGGACGGATTTACTATATATAGGACACTTTCTCTTGCATGCCATGTCAAATGCATACATTGCTGGAAACCTCGGATTCAGCATGTCTACTTTACAAAGCAAACTTGAAAAGTTGGATGTCATCGGAAAGCTACGCCAATGTTTGATGCTGCTTACTGGATAAGATACAATGACTACTCTTCAAAGTGTTCTATTGCCATCCAAGTGGTGGGCTTTGATCATGCAAATTACGTCCGTGCATGTTGGATTTAAAGAAGATGGTGGAGCCCCATTGTTGCCGGTTTTTATCATAAAAGATATTGAGAACATTTCTGTCAACGATTGCTACCTCTATCCAATTGGATGGCTCAGATTGAAGAGTTGGGGTGTTGGACGTAGATTTGGATGGTGGGTTCACGAGACAAGGAGCCATGGATGGTTCCCTCAAGCTTTAGATGATGGAGCACCATATATGGTGCTCTGCCGTTTAACCTCTTCTTTACATACTCACGCAATAAATCATTGCCATTATTTAGTTGATGCCACTCATCTCATCTTCTCCTTGCCATTTTATTTCTCCTCTTTGAAATAGGGCAAGCCTAAAAATGAAACGCAGGGCAAATTTGAAAATCAATTGTAGTGAATGGAGAAAAAGTTTCACCTAGAGCACGTACAAAGTGTAGTGAATGGAGAAGAACTTACCTAATGCAATAAAGCGGGGTGGTGAATGCAAGTCCAATTGCTTCAAAGGGAGCACACAATTGAATGTAATGAACGAAGAAGAACACTTTCAAGGGAAATGAGAACATGGGGAAGTGGAGACAAGTGCAGCGATGCCTATTGCTGAGAATAAGGGTGACTGGAGAGGAGAGGGAGATTAGCAATCGTAAGTGGAGAAGGGGGAAATTGGGAAACAAAATTTGGACAAGGGTGGGTTCATTTTTTCCAAGCATAACTAATGGTAGTTTACAATGTGACAACATGGGTGTCTTAGAAATTTAGGGTCATTTGTCGGGGATGTGGGAGGAAAGAATGATGTTGGGGATGTGGGAGGAAAGAATGAAACTATGTGGGTATCTTAGGAATTAGGAGTGTTTTTTGTGAATATAAAAGAAATTTTCCTTGATTTCAAATCAAATATTACTAAAAATATCTATTACAACTTATTTTCATGCTATTTTTATTTTTAGGTATTTATATTTCAGAATTCAACGAAGCTTATAAACTACAGCTTAAAAAAGCATTTCTAATTACTTAGATTAATTATATCATCCACTCTATTACTCATATTCCAAATTATTCAATTATTTCTAATTGTTTCTTAATTAGAAGATCATTATGGGAAACCATATATTTTATACGCTAACCTGTTCAATCTGGTTTGTTAAAACAGTTAAGACTGTTTCGAACTGAACCTTTCCCTTGACCGGTATGTTTACTGGTTCAGTTACGATAACATTGCTGATTAGTCTGTGGAATCTCATCGATGTTACTTGTGTGCATGTGTATTACCTAACACGATTATGGTCTTGTTCTACATTCCCAACCAGAAAACTGTTTCACCGATGTCATTTGGAATAGGATTGCTCATGTTTGACTTTTAGACCTGTGTAATGGGTGCCTGCCTAACCGCAATCCTTCCATTCATGATCATGTCCATGCCAATCTGTACATCTGTCTCATCTGTTAAATGTTTAGCCTGTATAGATTGCTCAGTTTTACAAGCTTCACAGTCAGAAATTAGGTTGCTCTATATTCGTGGGCTACTCACAAAGTTAATGTTAATATGATGGGCTGACTCAAGATACCGGTTGACCACTCTGATTCTGATTTGATTGTTAACCAAAGAAGTTCTCTCTGTTTCTGATGTTAATCACAATACTTCGTGCATTTAACATTTTGGCTTGTCACTTTGTATCATGTCCATGCCAATCTTATGACTTTTGATGCAAAATCATGGGCAAGTAATTGAATAACAATGGATGCAAGCATTCCTGAGATCTGACTGATGCTGCGATATTCGTTTCATTTCATTTTCCTTTTCTTGGGTGCTATGCAGTCAAAAATTGCAACCACTTTTGGAGCAAATTTCCATTTTGGGGAAGACTTTGGAGAAGAGACATGCCTCAGGTGTGAACAGTGAAGGTGAGATAAGTGGGCTTGCTCGGCGATTGAAGAAGATGCTTGTTGAGCTCAATGAATATGATAAAGCAAGGGCTGTATTGAGGACCTTTAATCTCAGAGAGGCACTTTAGGTTGTTTTCATCTCTGGTCAGTCTCATCTTACTGAGTTTTCTGCATATCCAAGGTCTTCATTCTTTGAGTGATATTCCTTCTTGCCACCTATGCTGCTGTATTGCAGTCGCAATTTCTAATGCATTCATATTTCATCTCTTCATGCGCCATGAGAACTGAATGTGCTCATGCTTATGTTCAGAGCTATGCACATCCAATATAATTTCAGATCTCTGATCAAAGGTTGGGTACCCTAGCATACCTGGGTGAGTTAGGGGTCCAAGATTCCAGTAAGTTCTGTAATACAAGCTAAAAGAAAGACATTAAATCTATACTAACTGGTTGTTCAAAGGACCTCATTGTATTTTCCGTCTGCATCTAATCTGTAGTTTGTAATGTGGATAGTGAAAATTATCTGATGTAAATGGGCTTCTTTTACTCCACTTCTGTGGGTGTTCTATATGATAAGCCTCATTATTTGACAACAATACGATGACAGTCTTATTCAGATGCTGATTCATCTTTTGTATATGGGAAGCAGATAGGTGGGATCTTCTGCCATTGCAAAGTGTATATATGGGCTGGATCCTTGATGATCATGTGGGCGATTCACAATGCGCTAATATCTAGACAATTTTCTTGGAGCGAGGACTGTAGTCCCCATCCAATGGTGGAACAAATACCAACTTCTCATGTTTTAGGTTGCCCAGTTGAATTCCCTCTAAAGTTTGGCACTCCAAAGAAGCAAGCAGTGGAAAACCGTCCTTGTGCATAGGAAGAGCAGTGCAGCCAGAAACATGGCATTGTGGGTGAATGCAAAACCACTGGATTCTTGCACACATTGAAAAGAGAGATTTTTGCAATATGCCCCCTAATGCCATTGGAGAAAAATTCCATTGTCATGTGTAGCATCTCATTGCCTACCAGCTAAACACATCATTGCTGCTGTCATTTTGTTCCACCATGCCAACATTTGCATCTTCTTCATTGCTGACAATGTCTGCCCAAATTTGGGCATCTCCGTCATCGTTGCTAGCAATATCCACTAGCGTCCTCTCATGCTGATATGCCTTCAGCAAATGGGATCTTAGATCCCTCCATCTTCAGTGAAACCACCAGTGTTGTACCTTTGTCAATTTTCCAATAGCAGCCCATGCTGCCATCCTCTTCATCACCAGTGGGTAAAAAACCCATCCCCAATCTGCTGATTGCCATCAGCGATGATGAGGATGAGTTTGTGTGGCATGGGGAAGATGGGGTGTCAGAATGGGACTAGGGCATGCAGGGAGGAGGGGTGTTGATAGGTTTTTGTTGTTGCTGTCATTGTTGTTGTTGTTATTGTTGTTGTTGTTCATTGTTTAGCCGCACAAGGTCAGTTCTGTTTCTGCAGAACGTCATGTGTTCATGGTTAGGCCGATGATTACTTGTCTTATAGGACTCTAGTGTCAACATCATGATTCCTTGTTTTGCAATTCCCTTTTTAACAGCTGATTGATGTAATCCTGAAGGCAGATCCAGCAACCAAGTATCAAGTGCTGCGCTCTCACTAAGTAGCAATATCGGATGCATTATTCACTCTGTGGGGCCTGATGCTGAAGCTGCAGAGCAAAAATTCAAGATTGGTGTACATCCCCAGAACGGGTGAAATGCATCAAGTTCGCATCAAGCACAGATTGATGAACATGCTCATTACCAATTTTAGACTGGTAATTTTCGTCATTTTGACAAGGCAAGATCATGCAACATGGCTGGCTGAACAAATTTCCTATGCGCTTGCTGACCTTGCGCACATGCCTTTCCTGGTTTGTGAGAGGCGTGACTTTGAGACCCTGAATGGACTTTGAGGCTGCCATGCATGCATGTGAAGAACGAAGAGTCGCAAGATGTCATTTTTTGGGGTTGTAACTACAAAGAATTGCGCCATCAGTTGGCTAGGGTTAGAGATTGATGTGGATCTACAGGCGAAGTTCGAATCTTAAATTTTCTAGGCATTTGAGCATCTATTGCCAATTTGCCACCTGCAGCTGATGCCAACTTCAGCACTGTTCACCTTCACCTACAGTTGCCCTCCCTCCCTCCCTCTCAATATGAAAAATTGCTCGTTGATGTCTCCCTGACTCTGACACGAAAGCTCTCT